>CM053576.1:100272462-100378631 GCA_028646485.1 Cryptoprocta ferox | reverse complement strand
AAAATAAAATAAAATAAATAAAAAATAAATAAAAATAAATAAATAAAATAAAATTGTTTAAGGAAGAGATGTTGAGAGCTAGAAAAATAAATAAATGAAAGGATATTGGTCAAAAAAATAAAATAAAATAAATTTCTAACAGTGTTGACAACTTAGACAAAAGAACACAAGAATTATATCCTATCATTGCTTAATTTATTTTTAACTTATTTTTCACAATCATTCGAGATGCTAGACAGATTTTAGTGGCAGAAAATTTAATTTTTGTCCTAATTAAATGTTCTAACATCACATTTCACAGTCCATATAATATGAACCCTACATCAGAAATTGTGCCATCTAGCAATTCTGAAAAGATCTAGTCAAACTGAAAGAAATGTTATCTGGAATCCAGTAAGGAAAAATAAACCATTTTTCTAAACTATGCCTATGGTAAAAACGGAATTCAAAATATCAAAAAGATACCCACAAGACATTTTTAAGTGAGCTAATGGCTGAAAATTGGGGGTTTTTCACTTCTTTATATGAGCTACTCCTAGGAGGGAGTAGAGCTCATCAGGAAACAAGCAGTAATAATGATGGAAGATTTCATGTTAGGTTACTGACTTGACTCTGTCTGATACAACCTGGCACAAACCCACTCTTGGGAGTCAGAAATACACAAACACTATCCCATATAGCATATATATTTATTTTACAGAAGAACAGATTTGTCACATTCCAGGAAATGCAGCCTTAAACTACAATTTATTTTGTCATCACTTCATAATTTTAAACCTGTGCCGCATTTTGCTAGCCACACTTGAACTCAGTGAGGTAAAAACTAATTCTTTCCCCTCTCATTCTTCAACACAAAATCTGACTACTCCTTTCCCATACTTAAAAATATTGCTAGTGGGGCACCTGGGTGGCTCAGTCTGTTGAGTGTCCGGCTTCGGCTCAAGTCATGATCTCGCAGTTCATAGGTTTGAGTCCCACATCGGGCTCTGTGCTGACAGTTTGGAGTCTGGAGCCCGCTTTAGAGTCTGTGTCTCCCTCTTATTCTCTGTGCCTCCCCCCGCACCCCCTCAAAACTAACACAAAAATTTTTTAATTAAAAAATATTGCCAGAAAAATTAACTAAAACTTGAAAATAAGGCAACAAAAGGTAGACAGTATATCCCTTCAATGTTGTACAGAGGCAAAAGCCACTCCGGGACTATCTAAGGGTATGATCTCTGTTCTTTTCACTGTTTGTGCCTAATTGAAGTTCCAAGAAATAGTAAAGTTACTTGTAAACTTGTAGTTTTTTGTAGATGAGCAATATAATTCCTCTCTAATAAAACATCTAACCTTAAAGATATATGGCCCTGTTAGACATTTATCAGTTCTGTATATAACCCAGCAATCTTATCCTCCTATAAACACACTAGCTTCTAAAGTGTTCTTTGAATCAGTTACATCTTATTGGTTCCTTCATTAATTAATAAGTTAGATAAAGACTTTAACAATCTAAATTTGCACAGAGCTATGATTTTACCTTTTTAAAAATTATACTTTAACAGGATCTTGCCTGAAATTCATAGCTCTCTGGTCACTCTCAGAACATTTTCAATCTAGTCTAGATTAAAACTATAATCTCTTATCTAATTTATATTTTTTTAGTTTTTTTAATGTTTATTTTTTAGAGAGAGAGAAAAAGAGTGTGAACGGCGGTAGGGGAGAGGCAGAGAGAGAAGGAGACCCAGAATCTGAAGCTGTCAGCGCAGAGCCTGATGGAGGGCTTGAAATCACAAACCGCGAGACCTGAGTCAAAGCTGAATGCTCAACCAACTGAGCCACCCAGGTGCTCCAATCTCTCTAATTTAAATCTCCTCCTTTATCACTACTCAAGCCACAGTGTAAAGTGTGGGAAGACTTAAAGTGTAAAGACTTAAAGTGGGAAGAGGGATTGGTCTGCATTTTATCATTCCTGCTTTTCCCTCAATGTATTGTTTTGTCCTAATACTGTTAGAAATTGAGAGGAAAGAATGGAAAATGCTGGCCTTATGTCTCTGTTTAATGGTCTCTACTATAGACTTTGGGGTAGTATGCTGCATGGCAAGCACACAAATAGTAGCGCTCCCAATGGGACCATGTTTGAGTTCACATGGCTCAGGCCCCTCATGTGGGAGATAATTCAGGCTTGATATCTTCCCATCCTATTCCTGAACATTATACCTCAGATGCACATCCTACTTTATTCTTATGCAAAGTACCCTTGGGCAGAGTACCAAAATTATGGCTCACACCCCTTGAACCATGGGAAACTCATGCATCTGTGTCACCGCACTTAACCTATTTTCCATTGTTCAGATAGGTGCAGGGCAGACCTAAGTATATCTATAACCAGAGTGTAGGTGCCAGTCTAGCCTTTCACAGACTTCCCAATCTTGAAAACTGATTCTTTTAGAACCTTCTTTCGATTTGTGTGGTAGGTAGTATCATGCCTCCTCCAAAGATGTCCCACAACCCAATCCCAAGAACCTGTGACTACATTACATTACACAGCAAAGAGGAATTAAGGTTGAAGATGCAGTTAAGGTTAGTAATCAGCTGACCTTAAAACTGGCAGATTATCCTGGATTATCTGCAGTCATAAGTAGAAAGAGAAAAGAGAAAAGTAGAAGAGAGAAGCACAAGACTCAGAGTCAGAGTATTATGATGTGAGACAGTCTCAACTCATGTTATTGGCTTTGAAGATGAGAAAAGAGACCATGAACCATGGAATGTGGGCAGCCTGTAGCAGCTGGAAAAGGCAAGGAAATGGATTCCCTTGTAAAGCCTTCAGAAAGGAATGCCATCCTACTGATACCTTCATCTTAGCCAGTGAAGCCCATTTTGGACTTCTGAACTATAGAACTATAACATAATAAATACGTGTTGTTTTAAGCCAGTAAGTTTGTGATAATTTGTTATGGCAGTGTTAGGAGACTAATACAGCTTAAATAGACTTGAAGAGCCCACTATTCATTTTCCTTTCCCATCCTCCCACTCTGATATCCAAAGATTCTCAAAATCCTAGTCTTCTCCTAGTCTTCTGATTACACAGGTAGTGAGAGAGAGGGGGAACTGATGGGAGTAAGATTCCCTAACCCTGAGAAAGTGTGAAAGAGGTGTGTCAAGCTACCTAGTCTCTCTTTTGAATGTGGTACCCACTGTTTCAGCTTTGGGAATTTAACTGCAAGTTTAAGATGTCAGGAAGGGATCTATCCAGCTAGACTAAATATGGGAGAGAGAGGAATTTGGTCTAAAGCCTGTGGCTAAGTGTCATAGGCTCACCGTGGGTATTTGTTTAATATAATGATTAATGAATATTATTCCGAACTTATCTAATCAATTATCTCTGGGGATGAAGGCTCAAAGCAAATGTTTTATATCTTCCAACACTCAAAAACTTGATATACCCTGTCACAGAGGAATATATGTCTTCACCTCACTTCTTACTATTATAGAAGCCTATAAGCCTACAAACACAGTTTGTTTTTATAGCTAGAGAGTATCTGCCACCATATTTGACAAATCAAGAACCTGAGACCCAGCCAGGATAAGTGATTTGACTACAGACACAACACCTGACTAACAAAGTGGCACTAGAAAACAGATCCTTTGCCTTCTGCCCCCACACCCTTTACTCTTATTTCATGTCACCTCTCTTGAAATCAAAAGGCAATAGTGCCTTTTAGAAGCAAATGCATTTACTGTAGGCTTGTTTCATTTCCACAGTAGCTCCTTTTTAATTATTGGTGTTCATTGTACACAATGAATGTGCCATTATAGTCCCATACCAACTGTGAGATTTATAAGTGCTTATTCCTCAACATTTCCTAGCCAAACAATTATATGGGCTCTCTTCCCTCTTTGGGGCTAATGTTTTATTGTTGGGTTAATGGGGAGCATACTGAGCTGTCCTTCGCATAGAATATGTGGTGGTAATATTCAACTAATCTCAGATTTCTGTTTCTGCCATGGAGAATATTTTACATGTCAATAGTCACCACTGAATTTACTGTTAAAAGAAGTTAAAAGGTTTGCTTTGATCCTGGAAGCCTGTCATTAAAACCCCTGCCAATTGGCAAAAACTTGAAAGGTTTGCTTCTCAGCACTGAGCACTAGGAAAGTTTAGTCAATTAGACTTGGCTTGATTTTTTTTTTCCTCAGGATGAGTTTTCTTCTTTGAAAGACTCCCCAGAAGAATGAATTAATAGGATTTCAAGGAAAGGAAAATTCAGATCTGAAGTGAAAATGGACAAAAGTATCATTATACACTAAAGGGGCAGAAGGCTTGCCTTAGCTTTGCAGCTCAGCACTCAGACACCAAGCCTGACTTTTCCAAGAAGAGAAATGTCTTTAGCACTTAAAAACAGGCCTAACAACTAAAACCATCTCAACCCACTTCCTTCCTCTTTGCCCTTTCTTCTTACATGTGGTGTGCAAACCAAATACGAGTCATATTTCCATTAACTTTTATATTCATTGAGAAGTAAGTACACTATCCCATTATGCCTCCCTGTGGTACTGGCCTCAGAAATCAAGCACCCGTCCCAGTTGCCAGTAGCTCTTGGGGCTCTGTGTTAACCCCAAGCAGGACTGAGATTTCCAAGAAACATCCAGCCTTGGTTTAGGGATCTTTATGTTTTCACAGTCCCTCTTCCCGGTTAATCTTTTTAAGATTTCCTGTTGCAGAAACTGGAAACCTTTCTCAGCTGTACTAAACAAAACAAAACAAAACAAAAAACATCACTGGATAGGAAAATGGAGTCATTAATTGCATATATCACAATATATTTTATATACATTTATATATAATATAATCATGTTACATATGTTATAATATTATGATTGAGTCTGAACATGGTTCCATTTTTTTCCAGTTTACTCTAACATGGCTATTTTGGTGAACTCTAAAAATAAAGCTAAAGAGATATTTTCAAAATACAATGCCTTCTCCCCAACATGCTTTTTGTGCACATTAGTTCACTTTTCTTCCACCATTACATCTAATTGGTCACCACATCCTCGTTTCAACCTTTGATGATGTCCCCAAAATAGTTCCTTCCTCTTAGGTTTTGTTCCACAACTACATATGAACAAATATGCCTGGATTCTAGCAGACATTTAAATGGTCTCCTTTATTTTGAATCTAGATCTTCATTGCCACACCACTGCCAGATGAATAGTTAAGATACCAGATAAAAACAAATATCCATTCTCAGTCAATGTCACAACAGAATGCACCAAGATTTGATATTATCTGACCCACTGTAGCTAAATATTTCTTCAATCTCATTCTACTGGTGCTCAGATCTTTCATTCATGCTTCCCACTGTGCCTAGGTTCAAGCTCTTTCCTGCAAACTTTAAATGTTCTTGTCTACTAAACAAGTCATCGTTAGCCTTAAAGTTTAAGAGATTCTATTAAACTTTCTTTAAACCTTTCTCATCTGTGTCTCACTTTTTTGAAAGCGAATTTTCGTTTCCATAAATAAGTTCCATTAACATTGTATTTTCTTATACTTGTTGTCTCATTTATATTTGCTTGGCTCTAATTTCTAAGATTTTTGAGATTCTAAGTATAAGAACTTTACTTGGGAACTTATCCTTCCATTTTAAACAACTAAAACACTGGGGAAACTACTGGTAATAACAACTCTCAGGCATTGGACAATAAACAGCACAGGACTGTGAGTCCTGAGAAAAGGAAAACAATTGAGGTGTGCCCTATGATTGCCCCAACATATTGCCCAGAGGAAGTCCCTAGGCTGCAGCATAGGGAGGAGGAGGAGGCCAAACAGAACTTGGCAAGTTTCCCTGAGTTGAGGGAAAGACTAGAGAATTTGTGGCAGCCAAGGTAACTAGGATCAATAGGATAATGTATCAGACAGAAATGAGCTAAACAGAAAGGCCCTGGAGTTCTTCAGTTCTTTTCAAGACCTCAGCTGAGTACTGATGAGCTCATGTTGTGAAAAAATTCCTCAAAGCCAGAGAAAGGACCACCACATAAGTGGTGTTCTAGGCAGAACACAACCCAGAAAAGTAATTAAAACGCATCAGACCTAACTGTGAGAGCTAAAGCTGTGAAATTTCTAGAAAAGAAACTTTAGTAGAAGACCTATGTGAGCTTAGGAAAGGCAAAGATTTTTTTAAATAAAACACAGAAACTACAAACTACATGGAGAAAAGATCAACAAATTACACATCATCAAATTTATAGACCCTTACACTTTAAAAAAAAACACTATTATGAAACCAAAAGGAGAGCCACGTGCAGGGAGAATATGGTTGGAAAACATATTTTATGAAGGGTTTATATACAAAATATATAAAGAATTCTCACAAATTCCTAAATGTTTACAGCAGCTAGATATATCAATGTCAAAATCATGAAACAGCCCAAATGTTCATCAACTGGTAACTGATTAAACAAGTATGACACATCTTTACAATGGAAACATCCCAAGAAATAAAAAAGACAGAACAACTGACAGAATCAACAACAGGCCAAGCTGACTCCAAAGGCCACCTACTCCTTTCTGGTTTTCCTCTCTTCCTATGTTTCCCCTCCTCACGTATGTTGGCATGTTTCATGTTGTTCCACAGGTCTCTGGGGTTCTTTCACTGTTCTTCAGTTTGTTTTCTCCCTGTTCTTCACAATATATAATTTCTATTGACAAATCCTCAAGTTCACTGATTCTGCTATTGAGCCCACAGAGTGATCTTTTTTATTTGGTGATTGTACTTTATTTTTTAAAAGTTTTTATTCATTTAATTTGAAAGAGAGAGACAGAGCACATAAGAAGGGGAGGGGCAGAGAAAGAAGGAGCCATCAGCGCAGAGCCCAATGTGGAACTCATACTCACAAACCGTGAGACCATGACCTGAACCGAAATTCAGAGTCAGATGTTTAACCAACTGGGCCAACTAGAGAATTCTCCTCCCTGTTTTTAGTTTCTATTCCTTTACTGAGATTCATTTTTTGTTGAATAATTATCTTTAAGTTTATTTATTTTATTTTGAGAGACAGATAGAGGGGGAGGGGCAGAGAGAGAGAGAGAGAGAGAGAGAGAGAGAATTCCAAGCAGGCTCCATGCTGCGAATGCGGAGCCCGACATGGGGCTCAATCCCACAAACCCTGAGATCATAGCCTAAGCTGAAATCAAGAGTGGGACACTTAACTGACTGAGCCACCCAGGCACCCACTTTGTGAGTAATTCTTAATTATGTTCCTGTTATATTCTTATTCTTTGAACACATTTAAAATAGCTACTTGAAAATGTTTCTATAAGAAATCCAACATCTCAGTGCACTCAAAGTCAGTTTCTATTGTCTGGTTATTTTCCTGATTATGTCACACTTCCCTGTTTCTTTACATGTTTTATGCTTTGTTTTTGTCCTTGCTATTGTTAAAACTGAACATGTAGACAATATATTGCAGCTGCTCTGGATTTTTCTGTTTCCTATGAGGGTTTTTAGTGCTAGTTTTTTTTTTTTAATTTATTTAACATGCCTGGACATAATCTACAGAACCTGCCACCCTCTTGGCATGTGTTTTCTGATGATTCTCATCATTTTTAGAAAATTCTTATTTTTATTTTTTAGCCTAACTTCCTAAAGGTCACCTTAACTTAGTGGTCAGTTAATAACTGCTATGTGGTTGTACTCAAAAACTTTGATCTGATATAAGGGGTTCAATGCTTGACTGGTTAAATTCTGTGTGGAGAGGGAAATATATTCAAAGTTCAGGCAAGTTTGACCCAGCTTTTACTTTCTGCTGGCTTACTCTTATCTCCCCTACATGTGTTCATAGGCTTCTAGTCATCCAGGGCAGGGTGGAGAAAATTTCTGCTGTGTGTGCAGCATACAAAGCAGGGAGGGATATGTGAAAAACCTGTGTGGTCCCTCTCTGTCTCTCCCACTTTCAGGATTTCTTCTGTTGATTTCTGGCTAGTCTGCCACACTTAAGGTTGGTTACCACAGAGGACTGCAATCTAAGGCTGGCAAAGGGGCAGTCCTCTCCACCCATTTTCCCCAAAGTTTGCTACTTTGCTGATGCTATCACTAGGTATGTATCTTTTTTGTACTCAATTTCCAAATCAAGTCAGCCCCCTCCAAGCAGCAAAGTCTGGCCCTACCTGACAGAAATACTCTGTTGTCAAGGTGGACAGGGGAATGGAAGATGGAAGCACTTATCCCTTACCCCTTGCTTTTCATTGATCCAGGGTGACTCCACCAGTGTTACTTAATCCTTTTTTCTCCATACTTCCTGGGTGCACATGTAGGCACGCTAATGTGCTCAATGGGCAAGACGTGAGATGCATGTCTTACAAATCCAAGGAAGGTATGGATGCACCTGTATCAAACCAGTGCAAACTGGTCACCCCAGCAATGGTTAGAATAACAGGCAGAACTTGAAAGATTTGAAATGCTAAACATGAGGCTTCTGATACAAAGACATCATGGGGTGCCTGGGTGACTCAGTTGGTCGGGCTGCCGACTTCAGCTCAGGTCATGATCTCACGGTTCATGAGTTTGAGCCCCGCATCAGGCTCTGTGCTGACAGCTCAGAGCCTGGAGCCTGCTTCAGATTTGGTGTCTCCCTCTCTCTCTGCCCCTCCCCTGTCATGATCTGTCTCTCTCTCAAAAATAAATAAACATTAAAAAAAAAAGACATCATGAAAACTTAGAGAGATATACCTTATTCTCAGGTAGGAATACTCAATATCATAAAAATGTTAGTTTCTTTTTTCCCAAATACATCCATAAATTCAAATAAAATTCCAGAAACCTCACAACATGCTTTGACAGCTGAGTTTTTAAAAATTTACAAGAAAAAAAATCACCACAGAATTCTGATTCTGAATTCTCTGAAGAAGTTTGAAATCTCCTGAAGAAAAATAATAAATTGAATATACTATTCTATAGGCACAACAAAAAAAACAAAAAGCCATCAGGGAACTGACATAAGAAAGATAAATTAAACAACAACAAAATTAAGAGTCCAAAGGCAGACCTATCCATATAGAAATTACAATATAATTTATTAACAACAATATTGTAGATCAACTGGGAAAATCTTGTGTTCTCAAAAAATGGTGCTGAGACAGTAAATTTTCCATATAGAAGTAATGTAATGAGATTTTATATCACGCCATAAACAACTTCCAACTGAATTAGGACTCAAATATTAAAGAAAAATTAAAAATCAGCTGTAAGTCATTAAAAAAATAGATGGTTGGTAATGACCTAAGGAAGGATTGATTAAACTGGATTAAAAAAATAATACTAGGGGCGCCTGGGTGGCTCATTTGGTTAAGCATCCGACTTCAGCTCAGGTCATGATCTCGCAGTCCGTGGGTTAGAGCCCCATGTCAGGCTCTGTGCTGCCAGCTCAGAGCCTGGAGCCTCCTTCGGATTCTGTAACTCCCTTTCTCTCTCTCTCTCTCTCTCTCTCTCTCAAAAATTCAGCATACTAGTGAATTCATGCTCTTTCTCTCTCTGTCTCTCAAAAATAAATAAAAGTTAAAAAAAAATTTTTAAATAAAAAACAAAAATAAAAAATAAATAACACTAATAACATATATCATGAAAAGACATTTACATTCATTACATTAAAATTAAGGAGTTCTGCTCATTAAAATACCCTATAATGAAAGTGAAAATCCAAGCAACAAACTGGAAGAACCTTAAGAAAAAATTCAAATTGCCAAAAGACTACTATGCTGAATTCTTTTTAATGTTTATTTATTTTTGAGAGAGAGAGAGAGAGAGAGAGAGAGATTGTGGGGAAGGGGGTACAGAGAGTAAGGGGGGACAGAGGATCCCAAGTGGACTCCGTGCTGACAGTAGAGAGGAGAGCCTGAACTCAGGAACCACGAACCACTAGGTCATGACCTGAGCTGAAGTCTGATGCTCAACTGGCTGAGCCATCAAGGCATCCCCTAGTATGCTGAATTCTTAAGGAAGTCCACAACCAATAAAAGAAAAGACAAACAACCAAATAGAAAAATTGTCAAAAGAGATGAAGGAAGCAGAAGTGATCCATTATATTGATTTAATCCCCTAATAGATTTGGATTCAGAATTTGGAAACCACTACTCTAGACTAGATGACTCAGTTTAGAAGAATTAGTGTCAACTGAAATATACTGTCTCTACTCTGTATTGTTTACTTGCAGTGCCAGAGTATATATAGCGTTCCCAAAATAATCTTTTTTTTAAGTTTCAAAAGTCATAAAATTGATAAATTGGTATTTAGAAAAATCAAAGCAAGTATGTAATAAAATATTCAACCCTTGCTTCATTCTCCCCTGCCTTTACCACCTCCCCAGAAGTAGATTTGTATATATCTTAGAGTGTGTCTTTGTATGTTTCTTAAATCTTTTTCTACCCATTGACAAACACTTACGTGTATATTATAAAAATATTATATCATAATTATCTGTTACCTTCTTTTTTCACATAAATATTATAAATATCTTTCAACATTAGCATATTTACTGATTTCATCAAATCTAAGGTGCTTTAGAGTCTTGGTTTTATACCTTATGTGAAAGAGTCAGCATAAGATTTATCCATCACTTTTTAAAGAAAGTGATTCTTTATTTTATTGTAGTTAAATTTCAAAGCTTTAGGCAGATCTATATAATATCTTTCTCAGGAATGATTTGATGTACATGTTCCATTCAATTCTACAATACCCTAGAAAGCAGGCTTTCCAAAGCTGAGAAATTTTCAAATGGTACTTTCAGACAAAGAGGGCATTTTCTAGGTGAACTTAATTTTATTTTTTAATAGCTATTCAAATGAAATTCAAAGATACATAATTCCTCAGAGAGGTGATAAAAAATATATTGTCTAGAGTTAAGCTATGTGAATCAGGAGCTAAGCTATGTGTGAAAACACATTACAGAAGCAACTTGACAAATATCTGAATTACTGACAACTATGCTGAACTATCAGCTTAAAATATACATTTAGTCAATTTTGCCTTCAGAGGAATAAAGAGCCATCATCTTTTTATACATACATGTGAAAACAAACTGAAGCAAATTGGGCCATTTCCATTACTTACTTTCTCTTCATAAGAAAAATAAAAGTAGAAACCTCTTCCTTCTTTCACCATCATCCAGTAAGAGCATAGCAGTTGTTGTTGGGCTTCTCAGAGTAAATGTCTGTCCTACCTTTTCTTATAGATTTGAGTATTTCACTTTTTGCAACTTTCTGAAAAATAGCAATCTAACTAATCTATCTATGCTGACTTTTAACACTGCCTCTTGACACTTCTTGAAGTGTCAACTTCAGTTGATATATAATGAAAGGAATTCAGACCTGGATGGGGTAAAGGATTACAAATGCCTGGCATGAGAGTTTCAACTGCCCTTTCCCTTCCTTTCTCTTGACAAATGTGGATCATAGCAGCTGAGTACAGATGTGTCTTCAAATCCTCAACACAGCACTTCAGGAGGCCCCTACTGATCCATCAGAGTTGACATCCAAGATGAATTCTACTGGCCATCCCTGAAGATGTGCTGTCAAGTGACATTGTGACTTTAGGCAAATATCTCTTTTGTGTCTTGTTTTTTTAAGAGAACAGTGTAACTAATTATTTCTATCTCCCAGGATTTTTGTGAAGATGACATGAAATAAATGGTAAGGAATAGCCCAATTTATTATATAACAGTTTATCAACATTTGTTGAGTGAATCCATAGAAACAGAGACAAGTGGTACTTAAGTTAAAAAAAAAAAAAGAAAAACTTTAAAATTTTAAGTTAAAACTTCAGGATATGTAGTTTTAGGATCCCTCCCTCAATTTTTAAACTTTTGATTATGGTAAAATACATGTAACATAGAATTTACCACCTTTACAATTTTTTTAAATTTTTTTAATGTTTTACTTATTTTTGAAAGAGAGAGAGTGTGACAGAATCTGAAGCAAGCTCCAGGCTCAGAGCTGTCAGCACAGAGCCCAACATGGGTTTGAATCCACAAAACCCATGTTGAGATCATGACCTGAGCCAAACTCAGATGCCCAATTGATTGAGCCACTCAGGGCACCTACCACCTTTACCATTTTAAGCAGACAGCTTAGTAGAGTTAAGTATGTTCACAATGTTGTGCAACTCTAACTCTGGGACTTTTTCATCTTGCAAAACTGAAACTCTATACTCTTTAAACAATAAAACACCATGGGCCCATCCTCCCAGCTCCTGACAACCACCATTCTGCTTTCTGGTTTTTATGAATTTAACTACTCTTTGGGCTTCATTTAATTTATTTATTTTTTAATCAGGTTGTCTCTTTAATGTTGAGTTTAAGAGTTCTTTGTACATTTTAGATAACAATCCTTTATCAGCAAAATTTTTAAATTTGAATGAAGTCCAAGTTATCCATTATTTCTTTCATGGATCCAACCTTTGGGGTTGAATCTAAAAAGCCATTCCCATACCCAAGGTCATCTAGATTTTCTCCTATGTTATCTTCTAGAAGTTTTATAGCTTTGCATTTTATATTTAGGTCTGTGATTTAGGATTTCACTTTGTATCATAAATTTTAAAAGCAAAATCAAAAGCAAAGAATATGTGCTCCTAATCTTGGATAAGGAATTAGCTAAGTTTTTCTGAAATTCTAAAGGTAAAAAATATATACAATTGAATTTTTATAATGCCCTTTATCAAAAAATCAAATATTATATAAAGTTCAGCTATTAGAAAGATTTGTCCTCTTTCCTCAGGTCTCTGACATCTTTCTTATTTCTGTATCTCAGAGCTCTATAATATGACACATTTATATAACTAAAAGCTAGCTGCAGCTTTTCATAAAAGGAGAGGAAGGAAATGTAGATGTTCTAGAGGTGTTGTCAATCTAGAGTAATCATTTGCCTTGGAAGAAAAATGATGTGACAGCATTTTATTCTAAAATAGAAGAAATAGGAAAAACAAGGAAACCTCTTTAATGATGAAAGTCTAAAAGCCAAACTTCCTCGATGAGGGACACAGTTAAAGTAAAATATTTATGTGTGTTATTATGATGAACTCTGACTTGTTACTAAATGTTGGATTTTATTTTCTTTTGTACTTTGTCATTGTATATTAGCATTGTTTTCTATGCATTATTTATGGCCAGGAACTATCTTTTTATCACCTGTGTGATTAAAGTATTAAAAAGGAAGGACATGATAGATCATGGCAATTTAACATTAGGCTTAAGTATCAGATTACCAGGGCTGAAAAATCATACCAAGATTAATTTCCCCAGAAGTGTTCTTATCTAATTTGTAAAATAAGTTTTCCGGTCACAAGAAAATTGGTGAGAGACAAAGAAAAGGCCAATACTTAGCTCCGGCTCTTTCACCCATCAGCCAAATCTGATTATTTTATTCTAACACAAACATTAATGAAGAGCCTCTCTTTAGAGCTCCCACTGCCAACTGTGTCTGCTCCTTTATAGATAACAAGGGCAAGAACTACAAGAAGAACAAAGTTTTGGCACTAGAACTGGAAAGAGGCAAAATAGAGCTTTAGAAAAATAAGGTAAGGGTCTTCACAACTTGAAATCATACATATGATATGAAGCCTTCATACCTAACTTCATCCAAGGAATACAAAGGAATACATGATGAAACAAGTGAAGTTTCCTCTTAGCCTGGAAACTTTAGAAATCAGAGTAAACGATAGATAAATGCTAAGATTTTTGAAACTGCTGAAAATTATATTTCCCAGGACTCCCAACTATTGTGGTGTACATGATCATAACATATTAACATACGTAGACACAGGACATTAGAACAGAGGAAGAGGACAAAATAACCTCCTCAGAAAAATGCTCTTTGGAGAACCTAGCTAATGAATGGATAGAAATCAATGATAAAAAAGTATTGTTTCTAAATAGTGACAATACATGCAATTTCACTTGCAAACGCTTTCTTTGAACTTCTATTTCCTAGAAAATAAAACACATCCAGTTGATTAAAAAAAAAAAAAAAAAAAAGCTCTGGTTGACATCCCAAGGGCAAAAAGCCAACAGAATCAGTAAAAATCATGGGTGTCCCAGGAGTCATCTCATGGATAGGAGCAGGGGCAACTATAACACTGCCACTTTTTAAAATGACCTGAGTGGATTATGTTAACCTATTCTAGCAGGACTCTCAAAGTAAAGGCTAGTCTTATCTGATTCCTCCTCCTCATTCCAACTCCATAGCAAGGATGGGTGAAGATAGCTCTTTCTTGGCCAAGCATCAGCTTTAGTAGAATGTGAGGGCTGGGGAAGAAGTTGGAGACTCTGTATATGCATGGGGGTTGGGGGAGAATAAGAGAAAGACTGGGAAGGCTTAGGGAATTGGAACTAAGCCTGTTTTCAAAAAGTCTTCTACCCCTAGTTGACACCTAACTGGATAAAAAGAAAGACAATATGTTTCCTTTTTAGTATTTTGTTTACTGTTTTGTAGTTTTGTAAACACTTCAATTAACAGTTGGGCTTAGCCCCCTTCAGCTAGAATGATGCAATTTTAGCCCTACCTGAATCTCTCTTTCCCCTTTAAGTGGATATATCAGAACCAGTCTCCATTTTTTAAACTGCAGTAGTAATAATTCATCAGCCCACACGTGACTCAGGCTACCTAGAACCTCTGTCAATGGCACTGCTTGGCAGATGCTTGGCTGAATACTGAGACTGAGCATCCAGGAGAAGGCACCTGCCTGTCCTTGCAGACCAAAACAGAAAATGTACCCTTTCTTTTCTCTTACCTGATAGAAGAAACACTTTCCAGGACTCAAGCATGGATGTTCACCATACTGTGGCTGGTACCTCTTTTCAATTTCTGGCATCTTGCTACAT
This sequence comes from Cryptoprocta ferox, assembly GCA_028646485.1. NCBI lineage: Eukaryota > Metazoa > Chordata > Mammalia > Carnivora > Eupleridae > Cryptoprocta > Cryptoprocta ferox. The sequence continues at coordinate 100,363,781 of CM053576.1, read as the reverse complement.
TCAGGAGAGTGTTCAAACACCTCCCTCTCCTTTTCTGACACAGAGTCCTAGAGCTCCACAGAGGTCACTCCTGGGAATGTTGCTCTCTCCTGGAGACTGATCTTTTCCCTGTCTCTTCCAGTCTTTCAGTGTTCTCTAAATGCCACTAACAACCTCAACTTTGTTTTTTCAATGCAATGAACTGATATTACTATTATTGTTTGAGGTTAGGGTCATCCTTTGGGTAGACCCACAGTAATTTGATCTTTTTAAGAAGTTTGTAGAGTAACTGAGCTGCTAATATTAATATCTTTTATAGATTTGAAAACTGAAGCATCAAAAGACCAAGTAACCTAGGCAAAGCATATCACATGGTTTGCAAAATGAGACAGCAAATGAATGGATGACTAAATAAGTGAACGAATGACTTATCCAAAGTGGCAGAGACCACTAGATTTCAGATTCCCTAGCACTTAGCCCATTCACTTCCCTTTAATACACAGAATAAAATCTCTTGACCAAATGTAAGTTGCATATGCATCCCAAGTTGCGTATGATTGTGCAAGTAAAAAAAAAAATAAAGAAAAAAAGAATTTGTACAGCACTATTAGGTTAATAAAATGTTTTATCATTATACCCCCTATACCCTTTGATTATTATTTAGCACCAACTAGACAGGTATTAACTGCATTTTAGGACAAGAAGCTGAGTCCCAGAGAAGGTAAGTATTTTGCCTACGTGAACGCAGCTACTGGGTGGTAGAGCTGAAATTTGAACACAGATCTAATTCTAGGTCCTGTGCTTTTTTAGTAAGTGAAATCAAAGCTCGGGCCTTCTCAACTTGCTCACCTCCAAAATAAAACACTTGTGTTGTGGCTAATAGAGTCTTGAGATGTTCCAAATGACCTTGAATCCTTTGGAAAATTAGGCATACATATTTTTTCCACCATAGTAATATTGATTCCACTGTGGTCTTCTGTGCTCCCACCCTACAGGCATGGTTGCTGGATAAGCCAGTTCAGAAAAGTTATCATTAAAATATAAAATCTAATAGCTAGCAAGACTCCAAATCTCCCTGGGATATAGATTCAGTCACATTACTGAAGTCTACTGGAAACGTGACACTAATGACAAAAAGGAACTTTATAGCTCCTGTTTTCCTTTGCTGACATTACAAATGTAAAACCTTTCATTTCCCCAAAAGTTCATCTACTTGATCTATGCTACTGAGGCTACATATTTAGTATCTTTCTGGCAGCAGGAAAGATTCTGGTAGAGACCAGTAGGCCTGTTAGTTGTACACAGGGAGGACTTATTTCAGGACAGGGAAACCACTCCTAATCTCCCCACACCTACCCCAGCATGGACTCACCAGCAAAGACCAAGGACACTGTCTAGATGTAGACTGATCACTAATCACACCATAAAGAATTAGCCTCCCATGAAACAAAGGGAAATTGGACTGGAACATGGTTATTATGTATGCTAAAACTGAGAAAAAACCAAGGCATTGGGGAAAAAAAGGGCCCAAATCACTAAGACATAGCTAACTGAATACACAGAGTGCTCTCCTTTGTTCCCTTCTTCCTGCTCCATACTGGTCCAGTGAGATAGTATTTGAACTTGAAGACCTAGTTCAACTCTCATCTCCTGCATTAAGGAATGTCTTCCTGTCATTCTTCCAGGAAGAACTATTTGTTTGCTATCATTCTCCCTGGTAGGACTGAGACTATATATATCTTTTTTGCTTGTTTTATCCTCTACTTAGTAAAGTGGCAGGCACATAGTAGGAGCTGAACAATTATAACTTAATTAATTAAATCATCAGCTATCCCTCCTCTGTGTTCCCATAACATTTAACATTTAATTCATACCAGAGCAGCCCTTTTCTCATATTTTCGTTCTGTATTTTATTCTTTCTCCCTTAATGGATTACCAGCTTTTTGAAGGGTAAGATGAATTAGGATCTACTTATTTTGGTAGCCCAATATTTACCAGAATAGTTTTATGGAAAACCAATTCTACAGATGTTTCTTGGATAGAACAGAAATAAACGACCTTTAAAGTAACTTATTTTTAATATTCTATTATATTAAGAAAACAAGTCCTTATAAAACATGGTGCTTGAGAAGCTCTATTTGAGAAGCAGGAATACTGATTAAATAATTAAAGATGTCATGCAATACACGCCACTGAATTGTAATTAGGCACTTGTTATTTTGCACCTTGCCAGATGTAAACTAAGTCGGTGAAAAACAAGACTCATTCAGGTAACTATTTTAAATAAGTTGGATACAGTATGTGTCCCTCCAAGGGAATTTTTCATATGCAATCTGTTTCTTTATGTTCTATTCACCACACTCCCCAGTCTCTGGGTCTGATTAAGAGCCCAAGTACATTTTTACTTTAATTTAGTTCTGAAGTCAATTGAAATTTTTTACTACTGCAGAGGTCACCTGGCAAGCAGCCATCCAAATTAAGAAGTGAGAGCTGTAACTCACAGCTAATAGCAACTAGTTGAATTGCCTCTGAAAAGGGAACCCAATGATCAGCAAAATTTAAGGGACTAGAAGGTTTCAAGCCATCAGCAATTCATATGCTTCTCTATATCCAACTTACTCGGTTGATGTATCCCTACCTGTCATGTGAATATACTATGAAACCAAGCCCCAGGTGATAAACCTTCCCAAATAACTTGGGGTATCACAACACTGGGAGAGAAGTAAGATGCTTAATTAAAAAGAGGTTTACTGTGGATAACATCTTAAAGATTGATGTGGTATCTGTTCTTCTATGGTAGCTCCCAGAGGGTACTGATGTCACTCAAACCCAAATCCACAGGTGGCCTTGCACTCAGAACCCAGCATTTCTTCATGTACAATGGAGCCACACATGACATCTGCAGAATGTGTAATTTATCAGGACAGGGATAGGGATAGCATCTTGAACAGCTGCACAGGGTCCCACAGTTGGTTAAGGCTCTACTGTTCCCATTTTGAAGATCTTAATGCATTTTGAACAGGAGTCCCTACATTTTTATTTTGCACTGGGCCCCACAAATTATGGTGCTGATCCTAAGCAGGGGAAAAGTCAACCATCACTGACTTTTTTTGAAGACTATGCAAGTCCCTTACTGATTCTACTGGTCAGAGAGTTCTTAGTAGCAAATAATGCAGGTATCAAAACACTTTGCTGGATTTAGAAAGAAAATTAGCCACAGTTAAGATATGGACTTTTATACCCTTTCCTCCTGCACTCTGCTCCTAGAAAAACTGCATTATCAGGATGGCTACTGCTGCAACCTTGCGATGGTTGCTTTCAGTCACCAAGGTTGGTTAGTTCAGATTTTCTCTCAAAATGGTTCAAGCAAAATTGTGAAATTGATAACATATATTAGGATCCCCACTCCTCTTCCTATGCTCTACTATGCCACTACTGCTACCAAATCCCTATTCTGTCTCTTTAGCCACCTACCCCAGGTGTCCACTGTTCTCATCTTCTTGAACCACCCATGTCAAAATGTGCTTTCAGTGAAGTGTCTGATAAATTATTGCACACAGAATTGATAAATAAATAAGATTATCCATCTAAAGAACATAGAACAGTGTCTGACATATAGTCAGCATTTAATAAGTATCAATTGCCATTTTTATTGTCATTACCATTTTTGTGGTTACTAAAATGTTAATTCTCTAAGAGAAACATATATTCCTTTTTATTAAAAAAAATTTTCAACTTTTTTTTTTGAGAGACAGAGAAAGACAGAGAATGAGCAGGGGAGGAGCAGAGAGAGATGAAGACACAGAATCTGAAGCAGGTTCCAGGCTCTGAGCTGTCAGCACAGAGCCTGACACAGGGCTCAAACCCAGTACTGGTGAGATCATGACCTGAGCCAAAGTGGATGCTTAACCGACTGAACCACCCAGGCACCCCATAGATACATATATTTCTTAAAGTGAAATGAGTATGGGAAAGGTGAAAGATGTTAGAAGTCAAGCAGGCCTTGGTTTACATCATGTATCAGCTAACTTATATCTAAGCCTCAGTTTCTTCAACTGTACAGAAAATGATACCCACCTTGTAAAATTTTCATAAAGTTTAAATGAAAAATATAAAGTGGGCAGCACAATGTCTGGCTCATGGGACATGCTCAACTAAGGTGAGTTTCCATGCAGAATTGCTCCTGTCTACATTAACAGTAGCATTTCTACAAGGGTCAGAACTATAAAATCTGGGAAGACCAGGGTGGAAAGATACCCTGATGGCAGAGAAAGAATTAAAACATTTTTCCCTCTTCATTCAAACCTAAGCTTCTGTCTGGTACTAATCTTTTAGATCTCAGCTTAGCTGTCACTTCCTCCAAGAAGTCTTCAGTGCTAAAGTTCCATGGCGCTCCATCCTCCTCCTGTCATACAAAACTGCAGTATCGTGGGTGATCATTCACTTGTCTAAAATTCCCACTTGATAGTAAGCTCCTTGAGGCTAGAAAATGTGTCTGCCTTTGTAGTCTATATGGCCACAGCAATGCTTCCTATCCCAATTGCTCTTTGTCACTCCTTGTGACAAGAGAACCTTGTCACTCCCTCATCAAAACGTGGAGTCTTAGTCCACTCCTCCATTTAAACTTCAGTGGGCTTTGTGACCACCTCAACCTATGAAGTAAAGTGGAAAATAATTATTATGCCTTCTGAGATTTGGTCATAAAAGGTAGTAATGGTTCCACCTGACCTTCTCTTAAAATCATCTACCCTGAAACTCACCCACTATGGTAGAAGACCAATTCACATAGAGAGGCACAGAAGGAGGGAAATTGAGGTCCCAGTCCATCAAGAGCCAGCATCAACTTTCCAGTCATATGGGCGATCCATCTTAGAAGCAAATATGTCAGCCCCAAATCAAGTCATCTCAGTTAATGCCATACAAACCACATGTACCTTTTCCACTGATTCCAATCAGATTCATTAACAATGTAAGGCAAGAGGATGGATAGAAGAAAAGAAGGAAGGAAAGAAGGAAGGAAGGATTTTTCTATGATTTTTTTCATTTAATATATTTATTAAGTTATATTCTTTCTATGTCAAGAACAATAGACAGATTTTTTTATCTAATAGCTAAGAGATTAGTATATAATATGGTTTCTTATAAAGGAAGAAATGTAACCCTGGAAGCCAGCACTGTAGAGGCAGCTGACTCCCAAGTCAAAGACACAAGGGATGGAGGAACTCTGAGTTAATATGTCAGTAGCTGATGGGACACTTCCTATCTGGAGATCCCCCTTCCACTATATATGTCTCTAACTGGGTGTGCTTTTGGTTTTATCTTGGCCTACACATCATGAGTGTTCAAAACACCACCTCAATAGCAAGAATGAGGATCTGGGCAAAAGTAGCAGAGAATTTGAGGAAAAAGCAAAGGCAGCATTAAAATGCTTTGGTGTACCTTGTAGATGGCTTCTGGATCCCAGCCTCCAGGAAAGTCAGAAATGTTAAAAATCAAGTAGAAGCAAATATGGTCCTAAAATACTTTGCATTCCTGCTCCCCACATTCCCACCTTTCTGATGACATCAGAGACATCAAGCCTTATGGCTTAACTGTCAACCAACCATGAATTTCTCTGAAGGGTATTTGATAATGGGATCCTTTCTTTAAGCATATATTTGTAATTTCTGCCCGCTTCCATTTAAACCCCTCATATGTTGTACTATTTAAAGGCAATGATAAAGGACCCACCATAATTTTTATTGTTGTTTTTGCTTTTCTCAAAGTTCTGAAATTTTTTAGATGATGTGTGGTGGTATTCAGTACTCATGCACCTAAACTCCTTAGGCAGATCTGAGAAATTTAATTAGAAGATGAGTGGATTGAAAAAAAAGAAGAAGAAGAAAAGAAAATGAGTGGATTAAATAACCTGTCTCCTAAACAGTGAGCTCTGGATGTTCCTGCAAGGCCGGGAACATTCTTATCCAGCTTCATATCTCTGTAGGCCTGTACTTTGTAGATGCATCATAAATGTTTAATTATTTAAAAGGAGACATCCAGAATGATAGCATCAGCTATTGTCACAGGCAAAAAGCATTAATTAAAAAATATATATATGGAAAGTTTGTTCATGTGGAATGAGGAGTTATCTCTTTCTCTAAAATTTCACACTTAAATGAAATGCCATGTTTTCTAGAGAGAACTCAGCTTTCTGGACTGTCAGAGCTAATGCGGGATAGGTGGTCAACAGGGCACTGGAGGGTCTAGCACAAATTTAAGGATAGCAATCCATCTTCTTTTCTGCCCATCCAAACCTTATCATTGCAGTACTAGAAGCAACAGACTGAAAGCTCAATGATTACTGTAAATTTCAGTCCTTTAGTCAGCTTTTAAGACATCTGAGAATTTTAGTTTGTATTTTCACACTAAAAATTAAAATATGAGAAAAATACCCTGCAGATAGTTTTACTTGCTTTTTTGAATTTTAAGAAAATATATATGTAATATAGATATAAATATAGGAGTTAGATATAAATGCATATGTTTTATGTATTTATACATAAATGTGATCATGAGGTGACACAGGATAGAAAATATAATTTCTCCTGTGAAATGCAAATCTATGCTTCTGGACCTGTCAGTTCTAGAATATGCTGCTACTTCATGGAACTATTCCAGCCTCTTGGCTAGATATATATTTTTCAAAGTATTTTCAGACTCACCGTTGTTTCAAAAGGAGGCATAATTTCAGACAGACTTCAGGGTGAACATAATGAATATCAAAACATGCCATTCTGCTTAACTATCAAACAAGTGAAAATTTTGTCTCTCCGTGTTGAAACCCAGCTCCATAATCTGCTTAGCATGGTGAGTTGTAAAAAATTTTGGTGGCTTTTTTTTTTTCATAATAAGAAGTTTCATTTCACAGGGGGTCTAATACAGCATATTTAGAAATTTTGGAATTAGCAATCACCAAGATACTATAGACTGTTAAGCCAGAACATGGGCTGTTACGCCAGAGAAAGTCAATTTGCCAGAGATCAAATACAAGGGAATTTAAACAATTTTGTGGGGTTTTTTGTTTGTTTGTTTTTGATTTGGGGAAAGAGCATCAAGAGTCAATCAGCTGTGAAAAGACTATTTGGAGACTTGACACAAGAGAAATGTTCCTGAAGTACTCTTTGAAGAATACAAATTGGTATAACCACTTTTGAAAACAGTTTGAGATTACTTCTTTAAAAGGTAAACACAGCTATTATATGACCTAACCATTCTACCCCTGGGTATTTATCCAAGATAAATAAAAGCATATGTTCATACAAATACATATATACCAATATTCACAGAAGCTATATTTTTTCCCAAGTAAATTTCTGGAAATAGCTAATACATTGCACCTGATAAGAATAGTATTTTATTTAAAGAAAGATAATCAAAACTTTAAAGACATCCTGGAACCTAAAAGAGTGGGGAAAAGTCAACCAAAGCATCCAAATAAGGGGAAAATTTAAAACTCTAGAAAAGAATATAAACAAAAATATAGACAATAGAAGAAAAGAATACATAAGAATATTAAAACATTTCGAAGAGTCACAAGCAATAAAAAAGACTGCACATGAAAAGAATGGAGACTCTAAGTGAGGAATTGGAACAATTTACTTTTAAAGGTATAAAAACTTTTTTTAAATATTTTTTTATGTTTTTTATTTATTTTTGAGAGAGAGAGAGAGATAGAGAGAGAGAGAGAGAGCAGGGGAGGGTCAGAGAGAGAGGGAGACACAGAATTCAAAGGCAGACTCCAGGCTCTGAGCTAGCTGTCAGCACAGAACCTGATGCAGGGCTTGAACCCACAAACTGCGAGATCATGACCTGAGCTGAAGTTGGACGCTTAACCGACTGAGCCACCCAGGCACCCCTAAAGGTATAAAAACTTGAGAGTGAACCTAAATACTCAAAAGTCTGTGGAAATGCCTTCAAATCTAAATAAAACACTCTTTGTTCAATTTGGAATTAATTTTTTTTAACATTTATTCATTTTTGAGAGACAGAGCATAATCAGGGGAGGGGCAGAGAGAGAGGGAGACAGAATCTGAAGCAGGCTCTAGGCTCTGAGCTGTCAGCACAGAGCCCAATGTGGGGCTCGGACCAACGGGCTGCGAGATCATACTTTAGCTGAAGTCAGATGCTTACCCAACTGAGCCACCCAGGTGCCCCTGTTCAATTTGGAATTAAGTCCAGATAACCATTAAATGGTATAAGATTAGGATAAAGATATTTCTGAATCGGCAAAGTTCTCTGTGCCCTTTCTCAGTGAGCTACTGAAGAATATGCTTCACCAAAGCAAGGGAGAAAGAATATGTAGGGTACACATTCAGAGGCTAGCAGACAGCTAGTCCAGAGTAAGATAGGGAGACGGGATGCTCCAGAAGGGATGTCTCCAAGAAATAAATTTGAAGTAGTTGATTACTTACACGACTATATAGAAAATAATACTCTGTTGCAGACACTGGGAAGAATTAGTGATACGGACACTGAGTAAGAAGGAATCAGTTATACAAAACAATTATTATTTCCAGGGAAACCAGAAGACTGCTCAAGAATACATATTGTCATAGTACATTGTTTGGCTGAAGAATGAATAAAACTGTTATTATCCTTTAAATCATTAATTAGATTACTGAAAATTCATATTAGTTTGATGTAAAAATTTTGGGGAAAAATGGAATAAACTAATGTAGTTTGGTTGGACAGAAAAAATTACATCAAATCTCCCATATTAGGAACTAAATAATGTCTACATTTGATAAGATAAAATAAACATTATCTAGAAATTATTAATAGATTTAGAAATAGATTTAATTATCTATTAATTGATTTAGATGTAATTCTGCAATCAATACTGACTTAACAAATGGGGTAGGGTTTTTTGCTCACATAACAAGAAATACAGAAGCAGTCAGTCCAGGCATGGATAGTGACTCAATAATATCAACAGGCCAAGATTTCTGTAATCCTGTAAAGCCTTCTTTCAGGTCAATCACAAAGTAACAACTAAAGCTGTAGCCATCACTTCTGTATTGCAGGCTGGAGGAAGGACAGAAAGCAAAAGACAGCATTTGGAAACAAATTTTAAACCTAATCTGACCATGTGATGACCATTCATTTTTGCAAGAGAAACTGGGAAATGTAGTCTTTTAGCTGGACATAGTGTCAACTTCAACAAAACTGAGATTTCATTAGTTAATAAAAGAGAAGGCAAATGGATGTTATAGAGGCAGCTTGCAGTCCCTACTGCAGGAGTAAGTATCAAGATAAAAAGAGCTAAAATACAGTTGAAAGTGATTTGGAACTGGGTCTTAGGAGGTAAAAGGATAATAGAAGCTGCATTTTTTGTTGTAATCCTTATAATCCATCTGAACTTTAACACCATAAACATGTATTATTGTGGAAAAAAATAAAGAATTGTACTTAATATATAAAATAATGCAATCATAAAGAGAAGGGAAAATAACATCATAATGCACAAAATAAAAGTGTCACAAACATCAAACAGAACAAAAGAATCATAGAATTGAGTCAACAGAAAACATGTAGATACTGTGAACAGAAAAGTACATGAGCCTTAGCTGTTAATATCATATTCTTACTACAAATAGCAACTTGATTTCCACAAATATAATTGAACATATTATATAGTGCTTCTTAATTGGGTGGTATTGGTTTTTCATTTTGTTGGTACTTAATTTACACATTTGGTTTGGTTTTAAGTGGGATGAGAACCATAAACATAAGGAATCTATACAGAGCTTCACCTTTGTGCATTTGTAACATTATCAAAATAATTTGAGTCAACAGTGGAGTTCCATAAGTTAAATTTCCCTTAAAAAGAAATCTTTATGTTACTTTGCCTTGAGAACCATTACCCTAAGATTAATGCCTTCATAGAAAGCAGTTTCTTCTCATTTAATTTATCATATTATTTCTACCCATGTGGTTTTATATTCATCATCTCTGTTTCTTATATTTAAAGATAGATAGGGTAAGAGAAGCAGGACAAAAGACAGATTTGGGTATGTGAACTTTGTAGTTATTTCACCTTATACCAAGTGCTAACCTGCACTTATCTGTCCTCATTTAGAAATCGGGCATAACTATGTCTACCCCAAACTTGAGTGGAGATTAAAACAATATTCTGCATGAAGCAGGGGCTTGATAAACAAACGTTTGCTCACAAAAGATAGGACTATTAACCTTATATATAGTTATACATGAAAAGTTTACTATGAAATCCATTTATGAATATGAAAAGCTTATATAACCCTTTGGTCAACATGAAAACGGGGTGTTCTCCAATACATTTACATCTCTTCTTTTTATCTCAGTGAGAATCAATGTCAGTTTGAACTAGTTACTTGTAGGTTTCCTCTTCCAATAGTTCTTGGACCTATTAAATTATAATTCTTTCCATTTTGCTCTGTCTTATAAAAATCAATATAAACTTACTTTACTCTGTCTTATTAAATTGGAAACTTACTAGATATGAGACATCACAATTGACCCAGAAACCAGCTGTCCTAAAATTGTTTTATCTCCTGCTTTACGTTGGTCCCACGAAAAACACATGGATGACATAGCACCACCACCTCCCAAAAAGGGTGGGGGAGCAGGACAGAAGAGATAAAAGAAAATCCGAACTGTTCTTCCCAGGAAGCAGAAAGTAAGAGTTTAATGTGGAATTTCTCTAGAAAATTTTTTCACTGTATCTATAAATAGCCCAGCCCTCAAAATCATCACTATCATCCTCAATATTATCATCCAGCATCCCGGTATTGCATTTTTATAATTTAATTTTTATAATCTGTTGAAAGCATTTTTAAATATATGAATTGTCCCTCAGTTTATAGAAAACAGCACAATTAATAGGTGGCAGGTCCAGGATTCAAATCCATTATTCCATTTCACAGCAGGGTGAGAGGTCATTGACCTACCAGACTGATGAACTCAAATTGTGGGCAAGAGGTGACTCTCAGCCATGGACAAAAAGGGATAGGAAAATGAGTCCACCGAAGAATAAAAAAGGTACAGCTATCTCCCACCAGATGGATTCCTAGACTATAAGCATTTTTTATACCTTTATCAGGAAGAGAAGCCTCAAACTCAAACTTTACAGAGTTGGGCTTGGAATATTTTAATGAGCAGTGGATGTGTTCAAATCTGTAAGACACCTTACTTACAGAAACAGAGGAAAGTAAGAGTCACGCTAAGAAAAAAGGCCATATACTCTCTCCAAAGCATAGAAATAGGACCATGTGCTTAAAAGGAATAGAAATCCAGGGTCATGGCTAACTGTTAAGGCACTGCAACCTGCTGGGGGAGCATGTCTGCTTACTGCCAAGGGAGGAACGGCAGAATTTATCAGTAGAGATCAATAGAGAGACAAAGAAACCACAATTGACAGTTAAAAAAACTAAAGGCCCACTGAAAGATTATCTGGATAATGCAAAAGTATTCTTAATGTTCAAACCTTGCAGAGTGTCATTTCTTTCTCCTTTGAAATAAACCAACACACAGAATGGTGCTAACTACATTTAAAATTCCATAAATAAAACTTGGATTTATATTCAAATACTGACTCAGCTATTACAAAGTGAAGCTGCGTTCCTGGTTAATCACTTGAAAATACCACTCCCAATAAGGAAAGCCTGTCACTTCTTCAGATAAAATATTATGGGGAAAAATTACATCTTAGTAAGACACAGTTAATTGGCTTTATGGTATAGCTAATGTGCCAAGTTATTGATTTTTATTGTTTCTCGCCTTCAAATGGACCGACCCTTCATGCTCTGTGGTAAACAAGGGAAGTCCTGCAAACCTGTTGCTTTAAAGTGAGCATAATGAACCACCTTCTCAGCAGGGGGCACTAGAGAGACATCACAAGAGGAAGAAGCTTTCCAAATTTTCCTGTACAGGCCAGGGGATCAGCCTTGTGCATATGAAAACATTCTGCTGAGCCTGTCGCAGCCACTGGCTGAGAGCATAGTCCCCTCTACGACCTTGCATCCTACAGCTAGCAATAACCTTTCATCAGTCCTATAGACGTAGAAATCAGACCACTCCCACACGCACCCGCACACAACCTTTACTCTGAAGGCCCCTGCTCTCCTAGCTCCAGGACTGTGCTGTGGCCTGGAGGATCACAGGCCAAGCAGTCCTTTAAGCCCCACACCCATGGAAGCCTGCATGTCCTAAAGGCCATCCACTCTGGCTGGCATCAGACTCATTGCACACCCACATTGCCAATCCCTGACCACCTGCTGGCCTGCCTGCTTCCCCTGGCCCACTGTCTGCCCAGGAACTGCACACAGGTCTAGGACTGGCCAAACCAGTAAACATCTCTGCTACCCAGTGGGCTGAATGACTTCTCCTTCAACAAAGTCTGAACCTCTTCCAAGTGTGTCCTTCCTTTGTTACTCTCCCTCAACTCTAGGATAACATATGAAGTTTCTTTATATCCCACAGTTTCTCTTTCATCATAGTTAATAATTCTTTATATTAACATCACTTGTTTAATGTTGCATAGCTTCTGTCTCCCGATCGAATGCAAACTACTGCAGTGTGGAAAACAGGAAAGAAAAAAGCAAAACCTAAAATTAAGAAATATGTTGGGGCACCTGGGTGGCTCAGTTGGTTAAGCATCTGACTTCAGTTCAGGTCATGATCTCGTGACTCATGAGTTTGAGCTCTGCATCAGGCTCTATGCTAACAGCTCAGAGCCTGAAGCCTGCTTCAGATTCTGTGCCTCGCTCTCTGCCCCTCCTCCGCTCACACTCTGTCTCTCAAAAGTAAATAAAACAACCAAAATAAGAAATATGCATTAATTTATTAGATACTATATGCCAGAAAATGCTAGACAACTTAAATATATCATTTAATCCTCAGAATTCAGCAGAGTTAAGCATCTGGAGTTCAGGGAGATTAAATAACTTGACAAGGTTTTTATAGGTTAGTAAAGAGAAAAAAAAAAACACCTGTAACACTTGTCCATCTGAATACAAATAATTTTAACTTATGAATTTAAGTGTCTATGAATTAAAAATAAATATTTAATGAATTTATATGTTTATATTTGTAAAGTTGTATATTTATACCTCTTTCTATGTACCTATTTATCTAAATAACATGTGCTCTGCAGAAAATGAACTATGCTGAGAGAAGAGAAAGTTTGGGAGTAAAATTAGCCAGTCTAGATGGTTGATTACTAAGATATTGATAAGGTATAGAAAGTGAAACTAATTTTAAACACTCCTTAAAAACTGACTGACTTTGAGGCACCTGGGTGGCTCGCTCAGTTGAGCGTCTGACTCTTAACTTCAGCTCGGTCATGATCCCAGGGTTGTAGGACTGAGCCCCACATCAGACTCTGCATTGAGCATGGAGTCTGCTTGAGATTCTCTCTCTCTCTCTCTCTCTCTCTCTCTCTCTCTCTCCCCGTCCCTCACCCCCTCTCTCCCTCTCTCTCCCCCCCCTCTCTCCCCATCCCTCACCCCCTCTCTCCCTCTCTCTCTCCCTCTCTCTCTCTCTCCCTCTCTCTCCCTCTCTCCCCCTCTCTCCCTCTCTCCCTCTCTCCATCTCTCTCTCTCTCTCTGTCTCTCTCTCTCAAAAAAAAATTGGATGACTCTGGACTCTCATTGGAATTCCTGCAGGATTTCTCAGCAAAAGCACGACAGAAAAAAAGCAGTATTTAGAGTAAATTAGTCATGAAATAATGGGTGCAGAGCATGGATTTGTAATGGAAAAGTCGGAATTAGAAAACAGTTTTTGGGTTTTTGAGGTAGGATGCTGAGGGTCCAGCATAGAAGAGCAGCAATGGATATCTAGGGAATCCATAGGATAGATTTATTACAAAGGGTCAACACTAGGATTAGGCATCAGACTAAAAAAGAAAGATGAACAAATATCTGACTGTAGGGAACATGCTATAGAATCTCTAGGAAATGTTCACAAAGGACATGAGACCCTTGGAAACATCAATATAATAGTCATTTCCTTATCTTGGGAAGCATAAATGATTAACAATATGATAAAGCCTTATCAACTGTTTATAACCCAAGTATACCAAAGCAAGAGAAGAATATTATTTGATTTCCCCATGCATCCAATGTTGTTTTTTTCTATGAATAAAACAGTAAAACAGTAAAAGGGCCAGAAAAGTTTTCTTCTCCATAGCACAGCTTTTGACAAAGACCTCTCTACAAGGTTCCAGCAGCACTTTCAGTATACACCCCCACTGCCTGGACACAAATGTCAGTTCTAGAACCCAGAACTATTCAGACGACTGAACAATTCCATGTAGTACTTTCTTGTTACTTGCCTTTGTACTTTATAGAGAATTTATAGAGTAAAACCCTTTGATCTGCCTCTTCTCTTAGTATTCTTGATTGTTTGTTTGATTGCCATCATAAATGATCAAAGTACTATCTTGCCCAGAAAGAAGAGATAACCCCAAATTTGTTCATTCCTACAATAAGAACCTGGCACCATAGAAAATAACAGAAGAGATGATTTTCTGTTCAATTTGGGATATGCTAAGCATACTGTAATTTTAGGAAAAATAACCAGTAAGCAGAGAGAAAAATACAACTTGAGCTCAAGTGACAGACTTGAAGTACCATCTGTAGAGAAATTATTGTACTACATGTATATCCAGAGCTACAGGGGAACATGTAGTTGTTTAAGTCCCTCACCATACAGAGAAAACTGAAACTCTGAGGCAGTTGTTATCTCTGTTACTTTGGTACTTTTCTTAAGTGTATTAGGTTTCTCCAGAAAGAACAGAACCAACAGGCAATATCAATATTACACACACATATACACATAAGATCTCCTTTGCATTATATAATATTATATATATTAGAGATTCACGATAAGGGATTGGCACATGGGTTATGGAGACTGACAAGTCTCAAGCTACAGTCAGTAAACTGAAAATCCAGGAGACTTGATGGTGTGGTTCCAGTCCTAAGGCGGGCAGGCTCAAGACCCAGGAAGAGCCTATTTTTCAGTTAAACTGAAAAAAATTGATGGCCCAGATCAAGGCAGAAAGGTAAGAGGAGTTCCCTTTCACTCTCAGAAGAGTCAGCCTTTTTGATCTATTCAGGCCTTTAACTGATTATACAGGGCCCAGCTAAATTAGGGAGGGCAATCTGCTTTACTCAATCTACTAATCCTAATGTTAATCTCATCCAGAAATACCTTCACAGACACATCCAGAATGATGTTTGACCAAATATCTGGGTGCCCTGTGGCCCAGTCAAGTTAACACAAACTTAGCCATCACAACAATACAGAGATCATTAGTGGCAGATCTGAGAAGAGAATTCAAGCCTTGGGATTCAGTTCCAAAGCATACATTTGTTCTTCTCTTCAAAATAAGAGGTGGTAGATACTGTTTGATAAAAATGTTAGTTGTTTTTTTTTAGTAGGTCATACACATACATGGTACAAAATTCAAAAGGCACAAAATGGTATAGGGTGAAAAATAAGACTCCATTCACCTCTGATGCTAGACTTCGAGCTCCCTTTTGGAGATATAACCACTGTTTCATATATATCTTATATGTCATTCTGCTCTCTGTCTTTGTTTTTGGCTTTTTTAACTTAAAATATCATGGAGATTTTATTAGTACACATAAAATCTTGGCTATTCACTATATGCTGATGAAGCAATTTATTCAACTAATCTCCTGCTACAAAGAATATTATCACATATAAATCATTTTATACTCATGCCAGCACATCTATATTATATAAATGTGATACATACTAAAGATATAACATAGAAGTGGAATTACCAAGTCAAAAACGTTATGTTTCTTTTTGTGAAACATAATGTCTAAGTGCTCTCAATAGTAACTGAACCAATTTTCTTTACCATAAACAATGGGAAGTATCTGTCTTCCCAAACACTTGACAATTCAGCTTATAATCAAGCATTCTGGTCTTTCCTACCCAAATAATTCTTACATGTTAGCACTGTAATTTTAATTTACATATGTCTTACTGAGAACTTGAGCACCATTTCAAATGTTTAAAAGACATTTATATTTCCCTTGTTATCAATTATCTGAATATATCACTTGCCCATTTGTTGGTTAAACATTTATAGTAGTTCTAAGTTAAGGAAACTAACTTTTTGGTGTGCAAAGAAAATGCAATCAAAGTCTTATACCTCTTTTAACTGAGTATTGCTAGACTTCCAAGTGGTAATGTTAAAAGCAGATTCGCATAATTTTTGTTTCTCAGAGAATGAACCAAAGTGAAGTTCCGGGCACAGGAGTAATTTGATAGGACTGAGCAATGAGTCTGAGGACTGAGGAAAGCAATACTGCACAGGGCATGTATCTATTCTGCTCCTGTCACCAGAACTCTGTCTAGGATATTCTTTCAAGAAAAGTCTGCTTGCTCATTTCCTACAAATCAACTGATTAAAGAATACCTCTTCCTAAGGTAAGGACTTAGGGATCCGCATTACAGAGAAATTGCCAAGTGCACAGGCTCTGTAACCAGGCTCTTTGAGAAACCCAGGGAGACACCACCTTAAATCCAGAAATCATGATTATGATCTCCATTGATAAGTCAGAACCCTGCCGTGTACTTCCTAAAGATGAGATGGAATAGCACTGCATGGCATTCTTCCCCCAAACTCAAAATCCCAGTCTAATGAAAAGTACATCAGACAAATCAGAATTGTGAGACATTCTACAAAACACCTGGCCACTACCCCTCAAAAGTGTCAAGGTCATTAGAAATTGGAAAGACTGAGAAAGTGTCACATATTAGAGAAGCCTAAGCAGACATAATAACTAAATGCAATGTGGTATTCCGGTCTATATTCTGGAAAAGAAGAAAGGACAGTATCAGAATATCTGGTGAAATCAGAATAAAATCTATAGCTTATTAAAATAAAATAAAACCATTTGTATATCTTTCTAGACATTTTTATTAATTCACACTATTTTTAACATGCTTTTTCATTAATATATGAATGTCTATTTCAATAAATAACCATCTCTGTAATTTTAATATTTGAGTAGAATTTCATTTTGTGCATTATATGTATTATATCAGAATTTGTGTAGTCAATCTCTACTACAGGATAGGCAGGTTATTTCTATTTGTCAATAATATAAAGAAACTGTAGTGAAAATCTTCATACATCTTTATTTCTTTAAGATAAATCCTAAAATCCTCTAAGAAGCTTTTCTGAGTCTAAAATTAGGCACATTTCTAAAGCTTTTTCTAGATACTGCCAAATTGCCATTAGAATGTTTTAAGAGTGCCCATTTCCCTCAACAACGGTTGGTATCATTTTTGGTTTTTGCTTTTATCAAAATAGTAGACCAAAAAATGCTTTTCATTTTTACTTATGTGATTAGTAATGAGATAATAAATGCTTTTTGATGATGCCAGTGACTCTCCTGAAACTCACTTTTTCTTATTCAGCTATTGTTTTCTCTTCTGAAAATTTCCCATTTCTTGCTTTCAAAGTTATTACAACTTCAGTGTCAGTGTCTATGAAAAGGTTCTTTCAAAGAAATCCTTGCTACATCTCTAAAAATAACAGGAGGCACATTCCTAAGTTTCCTTAAATAGTGATGTCACATATTCTATAGAAAACTCTGACAAGACACTTCTACTTTAACAAAGAATACACACTGCAATCTAACCTCATTTATCATTGAGTACTTAGAAGCACAGGGCACTTATTTTTAAAGATAAATCAAGAATGAAAACATGAGGAAAAAATTGTTTTATAGCTCATATTGTAAATGTTTGGGAGAAAAGATATATTTAGGCTTAGAGGTCACCTGTGGTGGGTATATTTGCCCTCTCAAATAGTTCTTCATGGTGAGGTAGGTGGAGTTGCCAATTAACTGAATATAACAATACTTAAAGACATGAGTTTTAGCTAAAATCCCTTTTTTTATTTTTAAAGCCTAGGAGACTGGCTCTGAGCCTCATGCCATATACTTTGCCAAGCACAAGAACACTGTAAAACAAACCAAGCTCTCCTCAGCCTCTAACTTGGGAACACTTCCATTCCCATCACCTCTAAAGTTTGGTGTCAGGTGGTTAGGCATATAAATGACCTGGCCTAAATAATGTTCTAACACTTTATTTGAAACTTTCATCCAGTACTTTTTTAATGCTAACCAACTGTATATCACATTTCCCTTTTCTTATTGCTCTGATAAAACTTCCTATTAGAAGTAATTTTTATTCCCACCTATCCTGTAAAAAGCAACCTTATATTGATGGAATGCTATTCAGAAACTTCGCTTCTCATTTCTCTGGATTCAAATGAGAGTGAAACACTTGCTAAAGAACACAATTAAAATAAAATAGTTAATACATATATTAATAAAAGGTGATTTGATCATGGTTTACATTTGTTTTGAGAAGTGTAGTCATAATGTGTACAAATAAACTTTACTCTCTAAGAAAGTAGTTGCAGCTGTTGCAGCTTAGAATCTAGGAGAACCCTTAGGTTCAATATCCAGTAAGACTTAGACTGAAGCCAATGATGTTTATTGCAGCAGAACCAGTAGCAAGTGGTGGTTGTCAGGGTGGAGGATTAACCCCCTTCGTAATCTTCATTACTTTTTTCAATGTCAAGCCATCTCAGATCAGCATAAAATCTAACTTAACAATATCGCTTAAGAGGATGTTCCCTAAATACCCTCAATCAGATTGTTACCCTGAAGCTCCTCCTATCTAGAAGTTATTGAGCTTCCTTTGATCATAGCCAAGGCAATCCAGTGGGCATCCCTTAGGGACTCTCCGAGAAGCCAGGGAACATCTTGACAACTGTTATTTATTCAACATGTTTAAATAACATAGGGAATTTGCATGTTCCCCATCACTCACCATATCAGGACTCTAACTGCCAGGATCACAGTTCTTCAGGAAGTCTCTAAAATTAATGGAGATTTAGTGTTAACAAGCTCCAAGGAATCGAATTTAGTTATAATTAGAATGATTAAAATACATAACTTGACACTGCATATATGCCTAATTCAACTAGAGATTTCTCAGAACATTTCCTGAATTTTCTAGGGTTCCTTAGCACAAACTGTGAGGTCAAAAGACTTTATTTGGTGTCATGGCCCTAACACTTAGCTAAGTGATTGGAAGATAATCACTACGTTTTATATACCTCAATTCCTCATTCCTCCCCCCACCAAAAATTAAAATTAAAAAAACAAAAAAAGCTGAGCTTGATTATTTCTAAGTTCATTTTTGCTCAACATTTCTATGAATATACAAATCAGTAAATCACTTAATTTTCGTGTCAGCTTTTCCTTTAAAAAAAAAACAAACAGAAGGAGTCAGCCCTTGCTAAATTTCACTGGTTTGAATTTTTAGAATGTAGTCATCCTCTACTAGGAAAATTGCAAAGTGTGAACATAGATTCCTTCATCGAAGAAAACAGACTTTACACAAGCCCAGCACTTAACACAATAAAGGTTAACTTTCCTCAAAGAATGAGGAAATTTGTTTCCAAAGGTTCCCCCCATTTCCAATGGACCTGTGAATTAAAATGCTATTTTTTTTGCTTTCTGTGGCATGTCAGGGTGATTACTGTGTAGAATGCTCATCATGTGATCAAACAGGAAGTCTGCCTCAACATTTCAGGCTATTGTTGGTCCAGATACTGAGACAGTAGTGGATTAAAATAATCCAATGGATAGCTTCTTTTGTTATCTCAAATAAATATTAATAAGAGGACTTTTTTGGTAAAGAAAGACATCATGTAAAGTTACTCATTTTATCACTAATATTTTAAAACCACTGAATCTCCAAAGATTCAGGTCTCCACGGTCCTTTCTCTTCATCCAAATCTCAAAGTTTCTTTTTAAGTGAAGTGATTCTATCAAATAACAAAAATGTACATAACTTTGAAACATTATTGTTCACTGGAAGTGTTCAATTCTGATAAAAATGACAACTAATAAGCCAACTTTGTAAGCCCTTCAATCACTTCACTGAACACAGAAAATATCTGTGGTTGTTTTAAGCTTGCATATGGTTATAGCTCTTCTTGTAGTATTTGGTTAAGTCAAATGAAACTGTCAATATTCACCCATCTTTGAAATATAAACTTTTATCTGTTATCATGGTCCTTTTATTCTCCATGAAGACAAATATAAAAGTCAACTGTGAAACTTCTGAACAGCCAATACACACAGCTAAGCTAGCATATAATTGAGTAGAAAAGCTTGCAGAATCATTACATATTTTGTTAAAATTTATTTTTAAAAAACAAACAGGAAAAAAAATCACCTTTATAGAACCATCAGCACCGAAATGAGGAGCAGAAATGGCAAACAGTTTAAGAAAAGAAGGTCTCACAGAATTGTGCAGTAGCTAATGATGTGTTCAGGGTGAACAATGGCCCTTATAAAGGTTTTTACTCCTATAGTGTTTTTTTATTTTGACAATGTTTATTCATTTTTGAGAGAGAGAGATACAGATCATGAGTGGGGTAAGGGCAGAGAGAGAGGGGGACAGAGAATCTAAAGCAGGCTCAGGCTCCAAGCTGTCAGCACAGAGCCCGAAAGGGCTTGAACCCATGAACCATGAGATCATGACCTGAGCCAAAGTCAGACGCTTAACCGACTGAGCCACCCAGGAATGGCTGAAATTGTGTTAATCCTCAAATATATTTTTTCTTAATCAATCACATTTGTGCTGAAAATTCATGTATCTTATGGGATAATTCTTTGCAAATTATTTACATCATCACCAAGTAGGTTGTAAACTAATATGTTTTGCGTGTATAAGTAAAATACCAACAAAATAATAATATGACCACTCATGTACTGAAAGTTTTAAGAATGTTTAAAACAAATCTCTCAACCAGTTAAGATATTTAAGTATGACTTTTTAACACTTCATAATACAGTGATTAAGGATTTCATTTCTATATGGTTTCCTGTAACCTCTTAGTTGCCTATTTTCTAATAAAACTGGCCTTCCTAGATATATAATTATATATATATATAATTATCTTCTATTAACAAGAGATTTACTTTCTGAGTTACTTCTAAAAATGACCTTAAAAGGACCACTAAACATTTTTTATTTGCTCTTTTTGGTTTCATTGTCTTTTTGTTCCTAACCTTTTTTTTCATTGCAATTTCTGTTGAATATACTTCAAAGTGCACATGCTTGAAATTTAAATGTCACTAAGAGAATTATAATAGTACCTAGCAGTTATGAATAATTTCTATTCACCAGAACTGTGTTAATGACAAAAATACACTATTGCATTTAAACAAATGTTGAATTCATGCTTAGTATTTTCCCATACCAATAATAGAAAAGTTTAATTTAAACTCATTTGGAGCATCAAAACTCACATTATAATAAAATTCTAAGCACAAGTATACCCCACACAACTTAGAGTCATTTAAGTTTTTTATTGGAATTGTACTGAATCCGTATATTGCTTTAAAAGTAACAAACTTTTATAATATGAACTCTCTCCAAGAAAGCCCACTGAATTTATTTATTCATTCATATTAAGTTTTGTAACTTCCTTCTTATACATTTCTCATAAAATTTATTTGGATATCTTACATTTATTGCTTATTGGTAAATACAGTGTTTTCTATCAGATTTTCTAATTTATTATTATTAATAAAAATCTTACAGATTTTTAAGCTCACACACTGTACTAAGGACCTTGGAATAACTATCTTATTTTGACTTACAAAAACCAAATGTGGTATTATTATTATGAGCCTCTCTTTACAGAAAAGAAAACTGAGACTCAGAAAATTCATATAGCTTTAGGTCATAAAACTAAGACTAGCAGATTCAGTCTCTAGCCACTATTCATTTTAGCTTACATTTTCTGAAATTTAGCTTAGCAATTTCACAAAAGACAACAATCTGAGAAGTTCACAAAAGCCAGTAACTTGAGAAGCCTTATACCAATGTCAAAATTTTAGGTATACTCTACCTTTAAGGAAGTAGAGACTGCTTTCACATTGGTCAGTTTACTTTGGCTACATGGATAAGGCAGATACCTGATAATACATACATATCATAAAGCTTATGGTCTAAAGAAGCTGAAATACATCTTAAAGTACTATTTATATTGTTAAATACTAGAATTTTCTGGGGAGCATGGATAGTTCAGTTGGTTGAGTGTCCAACTCTTGATTTCGACTCGGGTGATGATCCCAGGGTCATGGGATCAAGCCCCATGTCTGGCTCCACACTGAGTGTGGAACCTGCTTAAGATTCTCTCTCTCTGCCCCCCCCCCCGCCTCTGCCCCTTGCCCCTGTTTGCACTCTCTCGCAAAAAGAAAAAGAAAAAAAAACTCCTGAAACTGCAGCTTCTTTTTTTATTTCTTTTACCTTATCTGTAAGATTTGTTAGAAGAAAGTCATGACCCCACTCACAGTAGCACACAATGTATGCTCAGTGAATATATGTGGACCATGTCTCCATATTTAACAATTTAACTTAAAAAAAATACAAATGACACCAGATATATTTTTGTGATTTTAGTTAAGTTTGAAATAGAGAAGAATATGCTTTCCCAAAATGTATTTTAGCTTCATTTGGTTATGAGAAAGAGGAAGATGAAATAAAAGGGGGGTAAGAAAAGGATATTAGTAAACCAGGATAAGAGGTCAAGGGAGGGACATGTATGTTTAAATATAATGAACAGGATTCCAGGAGAGCATCAAGGGGTCAGAAATGAAAGGTGGATGAAGAGAGGAAGCAGTAGATTCCTAAAGTAAGGCAAAGAATACAATAAATTAAAATAAGCCAGGAAGGGAAAATAGAATGGTTTTCCATTTATATCTCTCTTACTGCTATAACAAAGAAAAATACTCAGTTTTTTTTTTATTTGGTACAATTTTTATTTTTATTTTTTTAGTACAATTTTTATTTTTTTAATACTGTTTTCTATATTTATCTTCTACCCAGCCATTTAAGTAAATCTCAAATTAATTAATTTATTTAAAAAAATTTTAATGTTTTATTTATTTTTGAGACAGAGAGAGACAGAGCATGAGCAGAGGAAGGGTAGAGAGAGAGGGAGACACAGAATCCGAAGTAGGCTCCAAGGCTCTGAGCTGTCAGCACAGAGTCTGACATGGGGCTTGAACCCACAAACTGTGAGATCATGACCTGAGCCAAAGTTGGACGCTTAACCAACTGAGCCACCCAAGTGCCCCTCAATTTAGTTTTTTTAAATAGACTTTTTTAGGAGCACTTTTAGGTTCACAGCAAAATTGAGCAGATGATACAGAGGTTTCCTATGTACCCCCTCCTCCCACATACACACAGCCTCCCCAACTATGAAGATTCATCACCAGAGTGATACATGTGTTACAACTGATAAACCTTCACTGACACATCATTATCACCTATATTCCATAGTTTGTCTTAGGTTTCAATCTTGGTGTTGTACATTCTATGAGGTTGGATGAATGTTTCCACCATTATAGAATCATAGAGAGTTTTTCATTGCCCTAAAGATCCTCTGTGCGCTATTTGTCACTCCCTACTCTCCACCCCTGGCAACAACTTGATCCTTTTACTGTCTCCATTCTTTTGCCTTTCCACAATGCCATATAATTAGAATCCTACAGTACTTAGCTTTCTCAGATTGGCTTCTTTTACTTAGTAATAAGCATTTGAGTTTCCTCCATATCTTTTCATGACTTTAAAGCTCATTTCTTTTAGTGCTAAATAATATTCTATTGTCTGGATGACTCACAATTTGTTTACTTATTCACCTACTTAAGGACATCTTGGTTGTTTCCAGGTTTGGACAATTATGAATAAAGCTGCTATAAATATTCATGTGCAGGTTTTTGTATTAACATATAAGTTTTCAACTCATTTGGGTAAATACCAAGGAGTACAATTGCTAGAACATATAGTAAGAGTGTGATTAGTTTTATTAAAAAATGGTCAATTTGTGGGGCACCTGGGTGGCTCAGTTGGTTGAGCAGCTGATGTCGGCTCAGGTCATGATCTCACGGTTCGTGGGTTCGAGCCTCGTGTCGGGTTCTGTGCTGACAGCTCAGAGCCTGGAGCCTGTTTCGGATTCTGTGTCTCCCTCTCTCTCTGTGTCTCCCTCCCCCACTTATGCTTTGTCTCTCTCTGTCTCTGTTATTTAAAATAAATAAACTATAAAAATTTTTTTTAAATGGTCAATTTGCTTTCCCCCCAGCAATTAATAAGAGCTCCAGTTGCTCCACACTCTTGCTAGCATTTGATGCTGTTAGTGTTCCAGATTTTGGCCATTCTAACAGATGTGTAGTGCTACGTCCTTGTTGTCTTAATTTGAAATTCCCTAACGACACATAATGTGAAGCATATTGTCATATGCCATCTGTATATCATCTTTGATAAGGAATCTCTGCATGCCCTTGGTGTGACTTCATTTTCAAAGAAAAATTCTAGTTCTTCAAACTCCATGACTCCACTGAACCTAGAGCATTTGACTATAAGGAAAGCAGTCTTCATTGTCATTGGCTCAATTCCTGTCTGTTTGCACTCTAAATTTCTGAACATTCTGGCATTCAATAATGTTCTAGATTTTTGTTGTGATCACCAGTTTAGTAAAGAACATATTCCTTGTCAGAGTAGTTATGAAAGCACCATCTTCAAAACCACAAGAGATCTAATGATTTTACTCTCCCAGAGCCTTATCGCTCCAGGACCTTGAATTACAGAAAGGAGCTCAGAAAATAGTCACCATTCCTATATGGATTACTTTTGATTAAAATAATCTCCACACCTTGATTAAAATTTTTCAAATAGCCCATAAACTGACCCTACCTGAAAAACACAGATAGATAGATCAGATGATAGATGATAGATAGATAGGTAGATAGATAGGAGAAAGGAAGGAAGGAATGAAGGAAGGAACAAAGGAAGGAACTAAGGAAGGGAGGGAGGCAGGGAAATTCACATCTGTGATCACTGTTTTATTACATTTTACAAAAAGCCTGATTGCACATTTCATAAGACTTTTTCAGATGAATATGCAGCAGACGTAGAGCTACACCAACTTTTTTTTTCTAGCTTGAAAAAACTCTTCAAGTACTTTTATCCTTCTGTATTTGTTGGGTTTGTTTTGTATTGCTACCATATTATACATTCTAGTTAAACAAGACATTTTTGTTAAATACCAAGAATATCCTCTATATAATTGCCCATGATTACCACATTGGGTCCATATAATTGCCATTTCTGCCTTGTTGGTATTGTTGAGTAATACATCACACATATATGTGGCACAATCATTAGGTATAGAATAATCCTACACATTGTTGGGTTGCCCATGCCTTTAGCAGCAATATATACATTCTGTAGGCCTGAAACCTACATGCCTTTCCTTTTTTCCATTATATATAATGCAAAGGAGCTTGTTTTCATCATTCAGAAGATTATGTTCTTCTCACTTGGAAGCTTTTTTCTGATTTACAGCATAAGCCAGGCTTTTTCAGAATAAAAATGACTGCTTTAAATGGCACTTTTTAAAAGTTCTTCTCTCAGAAGGTCACTGAAGATGGGAATATACCACTTTGTTCATATCAAGCTTTGACAAAAACAGAGTTGTCTGGGACACAGTTTCTTCTAAACCTCTTTTCCACCCTCAAAATCCATAAGGAGAATAGCACTTCATTCAGTTCCCATTGTTTATATAGTTAATAAACCATGGATTTGTGTTTGTTAAGGGCGAGAATATAAGCAATGACGACGATCATAATAATGCAATAATGAATGGTTAAAATTGAAATATAACAAGAAAGTACTCAGTACTGGTAGCTATAGAAAAGAAGAGGAAATATTTGGAGTAAAATGAGTGAAATGATGATAAGGATTGTGCTACCTGTCTACAGTAAGTTTGGGGAAAATTTTTCAAGTATTACATTATATTGTCACAAAGAAATGAAAAGCAAACCATTATTTTTTTCTAGTTAAAGCTTCTATAGTATTAAAATCTTAATTTCCTGCTCTTACCAAAAGGAATCTTTAGTTGAGTTAAATCCTATGAATATAAGTTATCTGTGCAACACTGATAATCTAAGAAACAAAACCTACAAAGAATATACTGTAATAACACTGCGTGGTGACAGATGATAACTACACCTATCATGGTGAGCAGTGAGTAATGTATAGAACTGTTGAATCATTATGTTGTACACTTGAAACTAAGACTATGTTAATCATACTTCAATTAAAAAAGAATATTTTGGCCTGAAAGTCAATATTTTTTTAAATAAAAAGAATGCCACGATGTTCTTTTTAAATTTTCTGATTAGCCACAAGAAAAAAAGGAAAAAGAATTAAGAACAGGAAATATTGAAAAGCAAACAGAAGTCATTTCCTGATTATTTGTAAGCTGGCTATTGACCTGTGTTATCATAGAACTTTAAAAAGCTCATGATAGCAATGTGCCCTTAAACTCTCAAAAATAAGAACCAGAATCTCACAGTCTACAGAAAAGCTTTTGGCTTTCTTCTGCTCAAGAAGAGGAGGAAACTAGGTTAGTTTAAGCATCAAGGTGCTTAACTATGCCATAGATTTATTTCATTATACACTTGTTCTAAAATGTGTGACTCATTTAAATAGAATGATATTTAATATTTTATTTCCACCGGGGTGCTTTAATAAAGACCCATACTAAAATTGAAAAGAATTTAATTGGGGAGAGATATAGGGAAAGCATGAATAAAGGGATAAGCAATAAAGGAGGCCAAAACTTCAAACTTAATTAGCATATAAATAAAATGTAAGCAGGTATAATATCTACAAGGAATTAAGTCAGATCAACAATCTGAATCAACCAGTAGAAACTAACCTGCAATCTGTAGCAAAGAGACATGAAATTAAAATGACTAAAATCAGATTTAGGTTAGAGGTGTGGACACAAGACCCAAGTCGGAGATACATTCTAGAAAAAAGAAAAATTATACAGTTGGAAAAGAAAAAAAGTAAAAACACTTCAAAAAATGCATGAATATATTAATTGCAAAGGAAATTTTTTTTAAACAAGAAGGAGTTGGAATTTTGGTGTCCAACAAACCAGGATTCAATTCTTGGCCTAATTTCCTGACAAATTAAATGGCTTCTCTGTTCCTTAGGATATATACCAGGAGATATAAAAGCAGAAAGCTAACAGAGCTGTGATGATTAAAAAATTAACACAAGTACCTGGTACAGCATCTGGGTCAGAGCAGTGCTCAGTAGGTTATGTTATTATGATCCTATTTTAAGTTCTAGCTCTTTCTCTAAATTCAGAAACACTTAATGCATAGTCGTCCTAAAGAATATTGCTCAAGTCATGTTATATAGGTAAGTATGGTGCTGAAAATCTTACTAGCTAAAATAAATAAATTAACAAATAAATAAATAAACAGCTACTGGCAGTCTAGGTAGGTATTTAATTCACCTGCAAGGCTGCACTGCAAGATTGGCAAATAGGGTCTGTTGCCTACTGAGATTTTAGATCATAGTCACAAAGAAAGCTGTTAAACAACTCATTAAATCAGGCTGAAACGTAAATGTTCTATCTTTCAGATTCACATTGATAACATTTATATAATTTTATACTACTTTCAGTAGTTTACTAATGTAGTTCATCACACTTATATCCTAGAGGGGTTCCTTTTCCCTATTTATTCTGAACATTCTTAAAGGAAACTGGAGACTCAAGAGCAGAGCAATTTATCAATCACTGTTAAAAGTGCTTTTTTCTGTCTCTGTTTTTTATGATGGTGGCAGTTATTAACAAAGTCTAGAATTTCTCTCAAATGCATTTAGTGATCCAACTGGTATCATTTAACACTCAGTATGTCTAAAAACTATGCTGTATGCTATGGGTTTATAAATATAAACCAGTAAGAACTCTGTCCTGAAGGAGCTTATAATTCACCCACAGAAAATATATAATCAACATAAATAAATGTGGTGATAAACATACGGACAAAATGAGAGGAAGAAAATAAACTACTCAGATTTTATAGCAGTATCATTCACAGTAGTCAAAACGTGAAGACAACCCAAATGTCCATCAACAGATAAATGGATAAGTTGAATGTAATATATACATGCAATGGAATATTATTCAGCCACAAAAAGAATGAGATTTTGACACATGGATGAAACTTGAAGACATTATGTTAAGTGAAATAAGTCAGTTCCAAAAAATAAATATGGTATAATTCCACTTACATGAGGTACCTACAGTAGTCAAATTCATAGAGACAGAAGGTAAGATTGTGGTTGCCAGGGATTGTGGTGAGAGGATAATGAGGAGTATTTGTTCAATGGGTACAGAGTTGAATATGAGATGATGAAAAGTTCTAGAGATGGACAGTGACAATCATACAACACTGTAAATGTATTTGATGTTTCTTAACTGTGAACTTCAGAAAGTTTAAAATATTGAATTTTATACTATATATATTTTACCATAATATAAAAAAGGAAAAAAGAACAGAAACAATAGGTAGTTTCGTATAAATTTAACTTTTGAAATATCCAACATCTTTCCTAGAGAAACAGGATAATCCTGACCTTAATCCAGGTGTTTTGCATACAGAGATATCCAGAAAATGCACAGAAAAAGAATAATTGTATCTGTGTGGTCCTCAGGCCAAAAGCTCTATTACAAAATGTTAAAAGGAGGAAAGTGGTGTGAAAATAAAACTATATGCAGTCTTTGCATATGCATAAAGGAGATCATGGAAAGATGATTGCTTATTGAAACAAAAAAATATTCAGATATTCTTCTATGACAGAAGTTACGTTCCAGGGAAACAATTCTGTCCTGGCCCCACCATGTGAATTAATTTTGTTTGCTTACTGACATGTCCTAATGGCAGTAAGCCTTTACCATAATTCTTTTTAACAAGATTTTACATTTGAAAGATATGTTCTTTCTGACAAATGATACAATGCACTAGTCATTTCCTTCAGCTATACAAGTGAACTTCATCATTGGTGCCTTTTAAACATGGCTTAAATAGAACATTGACTCTCCATTTGACTCGCTTGTGGAAGTGAGATTCCGGAAGAGAGCACTGTCTTTTATTAAGTTAGTCACAGGGTATTTTTAGCAGTTTGAAAGCTGGTACTGTTTCCAGCAAAATGAATGAAGTTTGGTAAATGGCGGACAGTTGGTTTCTCACTTTGGATGCCCTTGCTATTTGTACATGAGGCAGTGAATCACACTGCTTAAAAAAGCTAACAGTGTATTTATGTATAGGAATAGCATCTAAGATTCTGCTTATATACTGACAGTCTTGTGTTGATGGTAATAAAGCCTACTATTATCCTGCCAGCATATCTGATGCTGAAAAATCCTTTTGGTGGAGAAAGAGCCTTTTAAAAATACTAACTGCTCTCAGTAGCATTTAGTACAACCTATGAGATGCTGTCCAAATGTCTGATCCATTTATAAATTTTTTTAATGTTTATTTTTATTCATTTCAAGAGACAGAGAGTGCACAAGGTGGAGGGCGTGGGGGACAAAACAGAGAAGAGAGAATCCCAAGCAGGTTCTGCACTGTCAGCCCAGAGCCCAACATGGGGCTCAATCTCATGAACCTTGAGATCATAACCTGAGTCAAAATCAAGAGTAGGACACTAAATCGAGTGAGCCACCCATATGCCCCTTTCTGATCCATTTTTAACTCCTGGGAATATAACGGTGTCCACTGAAATTAGAATGGTTAACATACTCGTGATATTTATCAGTGCAACAATTAATAAGACTTTTATGATATTGTATGGAACTCTGACAATATGCAGGGCAAAAGCAGAAATGTTTCTTCTTTCAGAGGCCCAAAAAACCTTATGTTTAAGGGTATTATTAAATAACCATCAGACATATGCATTTTCTATTCTTTCCCTTTCCCACTATTTCCCTTGGATTGTGCAAATTAAATTTGCTTTTATAATATAGTTACTACCCTAAAATGCACATTGTGTGTTGTAAGTCTTTCGACCTAAAAAGATTAAGAACCAGCCATGAGGAAACTTAAATAATGTTAGTAGTCATCAGTACTTCCTTGGCCTCTGAATTTATTAAACATCCTTCCTGATTTATGATCATGGGCAATGAGTAAAATTAACATATTTAGCTATCCAGAGATGTCTTTCCATGCATCTCTGATAACTAAACCCAATTACAAAGTGTGCCTAAAAAGAGGGATTCAAGTAAGATTTTCTATGAAATGAGATGACCTATGAATCTATATACATACTGTGCATTTATGATTAAAAGAAACAACTTAATATACTAAGGATGGAAAAAGGTATTCGGACATTTCATATATTTTTTAATGTGTCCAAAACCAGTCCTAGAAATAGCCCTAAGTAGCATTCACCAGCAAGACCAAAATTCACAGTTCAGGAGGACAATTTTATGCAACCGATTAGCAGTTTCTGGATATTACATTCACATACTGCCTTAGTGACATATTCCACTGCATTTCTATAAGTGATATGAGGAGCCTATCATACTCAATGAGCTATCCCTGTTGTGTGTATTTACTCAATTATCCATATTTCGTTGCCACTTTTACATTTACCCTTAAAAACTCCTTGAAATCTGCCCTACTCTTATTCTGTCATTTAATGACTTTGGATATTACTTCAAAAGAGCCATTAAAGATGATATTATACATTACAGATCTGCATAAAAGGTATCCCAATTGTGTGAATAAAATTTCATCACTTTCTCTTTTTCTGCAGAAAATACTCCTCTTGATCGCAGAATATCTGGACATCTTCAGAACATAAGCTAGCCTGGCAAAGATAGACAATGCAGGTAGATTTGATTTATCTCGGGAAGTTAGAAAACCTCTCTTCAAGGAAGGAGGTTAAAGCTATAATGATTCTTCATAATGAACCCTGATAATGAGGAGCAAGCAGTGAGCCACTTTTTATGGCAGTTAATGATATGGGCAGAAATGAAAAAGGCTGCATTGGTCACTTGCTCCTGTGACTCAAACAGAAAAACACAACACAGTGAAAAAGCATCTTGTTTCCCTGCATTTCAGAGGAAACACTGAAAATGTTTTTCCAAGGAAAAAAAATTAATCACTGTTCCAAACCCAGTAACTAGTCCTATTCTTTTGTTTTTGTTTCTTGCTTACCTCCCTTATGTAGAAGCTATGTAGCTTAAATTGTTGGGGTTTTCCCCCCATATTCAGTATATTTTTATAGTATTCCTACAGTCCCTGCACAAAAGAGTTTGAGCTGATATTTATAAATGGAAAACCAAGGGACTCTGTGAACCTGGATATTGACACCCTCACCCTCTGTCCTCAACCTGGAACACTGATTAATAAATGTTATTATATATATGCAATACATATAGATTGATCATGACCAATAAAAAAAAGGTCCCCCATAGGGTATCATCATTTGTAATTGTCTATAACAACAGTTAAACTTTGGTATTCATAGTGTATTCAACACTTGGAAATTTACTATTGTTTTTAATGACTAACAAAGAGAGTCTTCTATGAAGATGACAAACACAGTAAATACATCCTTCTCCTTCCACATTATGTCTCCCTAGGAAGTACAGGTCTAATGGAACCACATACATCTTCATTTGTTGAAAACAGGAATGTGAACTCCAGATGACAAAAACAATGAGACATCAGGAATATACCTAATGGAATAAACAAATACAAGAGAAACCCATAACAACAGATTTATATAATTATCCCTTTATCTGAAATTTGAGGGGTTTTTTAAACAGTTCTTTTAAATGTTTTTTATTAATTTTTCAGAGACAGAGAGAGACAGTGCGAGTAGCGGAGGGTCAGAGAGAGAGAGAGAGAGAGAGAGAGAGAGAGAGAAATACAGAATCTGAAGCAGGCTCCAGGCTCTGAGCTAGCTGTCAGCACAGAGCCTGATGCGGGGCTCGAACCCACGAACCGCAAGATCATGACCTGAGCAGAAGCTGGACGATTAACCGACTGAGCCACCCAGGCACCCCAAGGTTTGTTTTTTTTTTTTAAAGGAAGCTATGGAACAGTTTTTCACATAGGAAAAATTATTGTAAAATTACCCACTATCTCACAGGATTCTGATAATTTCCACATTGAAAATCATCATTTAATAAAGATGATGATAGAGTCCAACTAAATTTCTGAATATTCTCTCAGTCTCTGAGATTACATTAGTCAAAAACTTGTATGCACCACTACTTTAGTTATTCTTAACAGCACACTCAAGAAAGATAAAGAGCCATAGGGGAACCTGGGTGGCTCAGTCCATTGAGTGTCGGACTCTTAAATTCAGCTCAGGTCATGATCCCAGGAAGCCCTACAGCAGGTTCTCTGCTGAGCTGAGCATGGAGCCTGCTTAAGATTCAATCTCTCTCTCCCTCTGCCACTCCCCCACCACTCCCACTTGCATGCTCCCTCTAAAATAAGTAAATACATGATAAAAGATAAAGAGCTGCACATTGTTTAAACGATATATGATCTCACGGTTCACAAGTTCAAGCCCCGTGTCAGGCTCTGTGAGGAAACCCCAGAGAAACCCTGCTTCAGATTCTGTGTCTCCCACTCTCTCTGCCCCTCCCCTGCTCATGCGCTCTCTCTCTCTCTCTCTCTCTCTCTCTCTCTCTCTCTCAAAAATAAAAACATTTAAACATTTAAAAAAATTTTAATTTTTAATCAATTCATTAACAATTTCACATTTTACCTTATTCCTTACTCTCATTTTCCCTTCTTAAACTAGAAAAGATATTTCAATTCTCTCCCAATATTTAAGAGCCATCTAGTTCAAATTACCATTTTTTTCCTTTAAAAACACAAAAAAGCAGACTCTTTGAAAATTTTTCATTTAAATGGGTGATTTATCTTACCTGATACTTGGATTTTATTGACACTGCTTCCTTGTAATATAGAAAGCTTCTACCATTCTAAACATAAGGCTCATGAACCTTTTCAACACATGTGGCAAAGATTTTCTTGGAGGCACTGATTGAACACACTCAGAAAGCTTAGTAATGGACAATGCTTCATTCACCCCTGTTTCTATGGCAAGAGGGTTTTAACAAGCATAGGTATATCTAGCATACTGAGTATCACCTGTATTTTAAGTCAAATAATGCTATCAACAGAACTCAATTGGTGGGTGAAATATTTAATTTGGCTTTATTCATCCAGCAATATAAAGAATTAAAAATTAAATATAAATGAAAACAGGTCACCAGGAATAAGAGTCAAAAGTTACTACCAACAAGAGGCAGAGCAGGCAGAGCTTAAAAGGAAGGAAATGGCATAGCTGGGCTGCACCAGGCTGGATTTCACAGGAAATAGGAGATAGAGGAACAGTTCAATTGACCCTGAGGGAAGAATCAGCTCCAGAATGTGGAATATTCTATAAGAAAACACCTAAATTCTTCAAAAGGCAGAGGGAATTAGAATAAGTTAACCTGACAGTAGAATGAATGGACAAAACTAATGTAACTGAGACAAGAAACGGAATATAATTTATAGATATAGGTAGCCATTTGTTTTATGGTGTATGAAGAGAAAAGGATTAAACATGGAGCCCATGTTTATTTACTCTCTTTTGCTATAACTTGCAAACTGTCCTGGAGTAAGTCACTTTACTTTTTTTTGTGTCCTAAAAAAAAAAAAAAGAAAGAAAGAAAAGAAAAAAAAAATGAAGATAACATATTTCCCTGTATCCTCATAAGACAAACAAGTTGAATAGATATCTGTAATAGTCTGTGAGCCCAGATTAAATGGTCTTGGGCCTCTTTCGATTGTTAAAAAAAAAAAAAAGTAACTACCAACAAGGTTTACATCTCCAAAGATCTAAGATGTTTGAAGTATCAAATATAAAATATGAGATAAAATAGATAAAACATTTAAAGAAAAAAATTGAATAATAAATAATTGAGTAATATAAAACATTGTTAGGAATATATGAAAATGCAAATTCAGAACTGAAAAATACAATTTTTGAAATTAAAAATAACCTGAACAAGTTATACAACAGATAAAGCTACACAGATAAAGATACACATGTCTAGCTGAAGAGTAATTTAGTGAACATTGTGCTAAAGCCAAATAATTATGTACAACACAGCATAGGGAGGAAACAAAATGAAAGATGTGAAAGAGAAAGTAAGAGACATAGAGGATAAAACAAGAATATATAACATATGCTTAATCCTGCCCTCATCAAGAAAAAAATAGAACAAAGGAGAGAAGATATTCAAACATTTAATAGTTGAGAATTGTCTGAACTAATAAAAGCTGGATTCACAAATGAAGTACAATGTATATAAGCAGACATACTAAAAGCAAAAACAAAAGCACTACACATTAAAATTGTGGTAAAATTACAAATCACCAAAGAAAATGACCAAAATTTTAAAAGAAAACACACAGTAAGGAAAATCTACAAAACAGTAAAAAGTAATTAGAGTAACCCAAAAGACTTTTCAAATAAAGTAATTAGAATAACAAAAGACTTTTCAAAAGAAACAATGAAGAAGGAAATCTTCAATAAGCTGATGTTACTTACACAATAAATGTACAAGTGAAGGACACAAAAAGGTTAAAAGTAAAAGATGGAGGTATACATTGATAAATTCTGTGACAAGGCTAAGACAGTTATATTAATATAAAATTAGAAGTGAAGACCATTACATTAGTAAGAATGAAGATAGTCAGTATATGAGGAAAAATTTTAATTGATACGAGAAAAATAATAAACTTATATGTAAATATGTAAATAAATATACAAGAAAAAAACTTGTAAAATTCAGAAATATACTGCACATAAATTTGTTACTATATGTAAAGAAATATGTAAAGAAAAATTGATAGAATTCAGGAATATAAGTAAATTTGCTATTATAGTAGGAGATTTTATCCTTATGATAAGTAAACAAAAAATTGTTAAAGATATAAAATATGTTGATGACCAAATTTAAAATTTTTATTTAGTTCTGGTTCAAGATGGCTAGTAGGAAGACTCTGAACTCACCTCCTCCAAGAACACACTAAATTATACTATTAATAGAATAATTCCTCCTGAAGAAGAACTGAGGGCTGACAACCGATACTGTAAAACCAAAGGTAGAACAGCAAGACAGATGAAGATACAGCAGCAACAAGAACCCCCACAGCCAATGCTGCAAATGGAAGTGGGGAGGGATAGTATTGAGGGACTGGAAACATATCCCTCTTCCTTGAGAACAGGAGGACAAAACCCATGGTTTACCATACAAAACAGACAACACTAGAACTCTTCCAAGCGGCAGAGGAGGAGCAGCAGGAAAGCTCTCCACGTCAGAGGGACTGGAGAAAACCACATGGTGCTTATGTTCAGACAACTTAAGGGGCAGGTTGGTCATTGTGGTGAGCTCACAGCTTAAGCAAGCCCAAGGGTCCACAAGGACACACCAACCCTAGTTGTGCCGGGACACAGAAAAAGCAGTTTTTTTTCCTGCTATGGGGCCTCCAGGAGCTATGGGGGCTCCACATTAAAAGCTCAGACCTGAGCAGGATCTGGACACCATAAAAGGCATTCCCATGCTGTAACTGAAGGGTCCCATCACAGGACAGGTTTAGGGCCATAACTGGTGGATTCAGTTCTCACAGGGAGCTTCGAGTGACCTCAGCAAGCCCAGGGTCCTCAAGCACACACCAGCCTTAGATACTCGGGAGTACAGGAAAAAAAGCCATGGTTTAAAAGTGTGTAGGCACTGAGAACATTCTCTCTCCCTACAGTTGGACTGAAGCCAACTCCAAAACACAGTGAGCTTGTGTGTTGTTGTGGCCTCAGTAAGCCCAGGGTCCACAAGCCCATACAAACCACCCTGTGGTGCTGGGGCACAGAAAACAAGCCATGGTTTAGTGTTTTCTTTTTTTCTTTTTCCTTTAATTTTTATTATTTTATTTTATTATTTAAAGTTTATCTTGTTTTGTTTTTATTTTATTTTTATCTTTTTGGTTTTGTTCTTTATTGTTTCTTTTTTCTTTTTTAAAAATGACTCCATTTTTTAAAAAGTCTGTTTTTTCTTTTTCTCTTCTCTTTTTGTTCGTTTTTTCCCTTTCTTCATTACTTTCCTTTTTTATTTTATTATTTTTTTTCTTTATTCTTTCTGTAAAAAATCTTGGTTTAAAAGAATAACTAGCATATACAGCCACAGCTCTAGCTGGTCAGCAAAAGTCACTAACCACACACAGTCTGCACTGGGGACACGATACACAAGACCACTCCTTCAGCTTTAGGAGAAGTAGCCATTTTACCTAATCCAGAAACAAACACAGAAAGTCAAGCCAAATGGGGAGATGGAGAAATATGCTCCAAAAGAAAAAACAAGAAAAAGCGTCAGAAAAAGAACTAAATAAAACAGAGATAAGCAATATACCTAATAAAGAAATTAAATGATTATATATTTAATGATTATAAAGTACTCACTGGGTCGAAGAAAGGAGTGGAAAAACTCAGTAAGACTTTCCATAAGGAGGTAGAAAATATCAAAAAGAGCCAATCAGAGCTGAAGAATTACTTAAGTAAAAAATATATTAGAGGGAATCAAGAGGAGACTAGAGGATGAAGAAGAATGTGTCAGCAATCTGGAAGACAGGATAATGGAAAACACACGAGCTCAACAGAAAATAGAGAAAAGAATTTTTGAAAATGAGGACAGATTAAGAGATCTCTTAGACAATATCAAGCAAAAAAAATTTTTTGCATTATAGGTCCTAGAAGAAGAGACAGAGAGAAAGGTATAGAATACTTATTTGAAGAAATTATAACTAAAAACTTCCTTAACCTTGGGAGACAAATGAACATGCGAGTCTAAGAGGCACAGAGAGTTCCAAGCAAAATGAGCCCAAAAAGGTCCACACCATAACATATAATAATCAAAATGCCAAAAAAAAAAGATAAAACCTTAAAAGTTGCAAGAGAAGAACAAAAAATAACATATAAGGACAAATCTATAAGGCTAGCTGCTGATTTTTCAGCAGAAACTCTGTAAGCCAGAGGGAGGGGCATGATATATTCAGAGTACTGAAAGGAAAACACCTAGAACCAAGAATATTCCACCCACCAGGGTTATCATTCAGGTTTGAAGGAGAGATCAAAAGTTTCCCAGGAAAAAAAAGATAAAGGAATTTATCACCACTAAACCAGCCTCACAAGAAATGTTAAAGGTAGTTTTTAACATGGAAAATAAATGATCACTATTAGAATAAAAAGATGTAAAATATGCCAACATATACATAAAGTGTGGAGAAGAGAGAAGAAAGGGAGAAGAGGAAAAAGAAAAAGGAAGCTTTTTTCTTTTTCTGTTTTTTTAAGTGTTTGAATTTAAATGACCATCAAATTAATACAGACTGCTATTTACTTAGTATGTTATATATGAGCCTCATGGTAACCACAAACCCAAAACCTATGATAGATACACAAAACATAAAGAGAAAGAAAGCAAATAAAACACTATACTCATTGATCACGATTATAAGCAAGTGAGGAAGAAAGGAGCAAAGAAGAACTACAAAAACAAACAGAAAGCAAATTTTTTAAATGGCAATAAGTACATACCTATCAATAATTACTTTAAATGTAAATAGCTTAACTGCTCCAATCAGAAGACACAGAGTGGTGGAATGGATAAAAAACCAAGACTCATCAATATGCTACCTACAAGACACTTAAGAGACCTAAAGATGAATAAAGACTGAAAGTGAAAGAACAGATAAATATTCACCATGCAAATGGAAATGGGAAAAAAAAGCTGGAGTAGCAATACTTCTATTAGACAATTTTAAAACAAAGACTAAAAAGAGACAAAGAAAGGCATTACATAATGATAAAGAGATCAACCCAAGAAGAAGATATAACAATTGTAAATATCTACACACCCAAAACTGGAGTACCTAAATACATAAAACAAACATTAGTGGATATAAAGAGAAAAATTGGTGGTAATACAATAAAATGGGGAATTTAACAGTCCACTTACATTAGTAGATAGATCATCCAGATGAAAACCAATAAGGAAACAATGTCTTTGAATGACACATTGGACCAGATAGACATAACAGATCTATACAGAACATTGCATCCAAAAACAACAGTATACACATTCTTTTCAAGTGTACATGAAACATTCTCCAGCATAGAACACCTATTAGGACATAAAACAAGCCTCAACAAATTTAAGAAGATTGAAAAAAATGCCATGCATCATTTCTAACCACAACAGTATGAAACTAGAAATAAATCACAAGAAAAAACTGGAAGAAACACAAAAGCCTGAAGATTAAACAACATGATATTAAACAACCAATGAGTCAATGAAACAATCAAAGGAGAAATCAAAAATACATGGAGATAAATGAAAATGAAAACACAATGTTCCAAATCTCTCGGAACACAGCAAAAGCAGTTCTAAAAGTAAAGTACATAAACATACAGGCCTACATCAAGAAACAAGAAAAAACTCAAACAATCTTACCTTATACCTAAAGGAACTAGAAAAAGAAGAACAAACAAACCCTAACGTGAGTAGAAAAAGGAAATAATAAAGATCAAAGCAGAAATAAATGACATAGAAACTAAAAAACTAATTTAAAAATCTATAAAAACAAAATCTAGTTCTTTGAAAAATTAAAAAAAAAAATGACAAACCCTAGCCAGACTCATCATTCATGAGGTCAAACCCCATGTCAGGCTCCTGTGCTGACAGCTCAGAGCCTCGAGCCTGCTTAAGATTCTGTGTCTCCCTCTCTCTCTACCCCTCCCTGCTCACTTTCTGTCTCTCTCTCTCAAAAATAAATAAACAAAATTTTTTTAAAAGTTTTAAAAAAATAAAGTAAAAGAAATAAAAGTCATCCATATTGGTAAAAATGTTAAACTGTAACTATTCCCAAATGACATAATACTATACACAGAAAATCCTAAGAATTCCACCAAAAAATGACAAGTAATAAATGAATTCATTAAAGTGGCAGGATACAAAATTAATACACAGAAATTGGTAATGTTTCTATATAATAACTATGAAGTCACAGAAAGAGAAATTAAAAAACAACACCATCTACAATTGTACCAAAAAGAATAAAACACCTAGAAATAAACTTAACAAAAGAGGTGAAAGACATGCACTCTGAAAAATATAAAACACTAATAAAAGAAAATGAACATGACACAAACAAATGGAAAGATATTCTATGCTTACAGATTAGAAAAATTAATGTTGTCAAAATGTCCATATTACACAAAGCAATCTATAAATTCAATGCAATTCCCATCAAAATACCAAAATCATTTTTCACAGAACTACAACAAATAATACTAAAATTTATATGGAACCCAGAAGACCTGGAATAGCCAAAGTAATCCTGAGAAAGAAAAACAAAGCAGGAAGTATCACAATTCCAGATTTCAAGATATACTACAAAGCAATAGTAATCATAACAATAAGATACTGGCACAAAAACAGATATATAGGTCAACAGAACAGATACCCTAGAAATAAACCCACGTTTATATGGTCAAATAATCTATGACAAAGAAAGCAAGAATATAAAATGAGGGAAAGAGTCTTTTCAATATATCGTACTGGGAAAACTGGACCACTTTCTAACACAATGTACAAAAATAAACTCAAAATGGATTAAAGACCTGAAACCATAAAAATCCTAAAAAATAACACAGGTAGTAATTTCTATGACATCAGCCATAGCAACATTTTTCCAGATATGTCTCCTAAGGTAAGGGAAACCAAAGCAAAAATAAACTACTGGCACTAATACAAAATAAAAAGCTTATGTGCAGTAAAGGAAACCATCACCAAAACAAAAACACAATCTAGTGAATGGGAGAAGATACTTGCAAATGATGTATCTGACAAAGTATCAATATCCAAAATACATAAAGAACATATACAACTCAACATCAGAAATATTAACAATACAATTTCAGAAATGGGCATGAGACATGAAAATATTTCTCCAAAGACATGCAGAAGGCCAATAGATACATGGAAAGATGCTCAACGTTACTAATCATCAAGGAAATGCAAATCAAAACCACAATGAGATATCATCTCACACCTGCCAGAATGGCTAAAATCAACAAGACAAGAAACAAGTGTTGGGGAAGATGTGGAGAAAAAGGAATCTTCATGCACTACTGGTCAAAATGTAAGTTGGTACAGCCACTATCGAAAAGAGTATGGAGGCTCCTCAAAAAATTAAAAATAGAAAAGCCATATTATCCAATAATTCCACTACTGGGTATTTACAGGAAAAATGAAAACACTAATTCAAAAAGATAGGTGCATCCCTATGTTTATTGTAGCATTATTTACAAAAACCAAGACATGGACACAACTTAAGTGTTCATCAATAGACAAATGAATAAGGAAAATGTGAGATAGATAGATAGATTTTGGGGGGGGGAAATAAACCTCAACAAAAACTTAAAATACTTGGCATTGAATGATAATGAAAGTACAAAAGTTTGAAAAGGTAACATGAAAATAGTGTGTACAGAAAAAATATTATCCTCATATTATTATAAATTAGAAAACAAAAGAAATTAAAAATTAATAAAGCACCCAAATTAAGAAATTAAAAACATAAACCAAATAAAGTAGAAAACATATTTTTTTAAAAAGTTGAAATTAATGGACTAGAAAATAAACAGAACAAAGAGAAGATGAATAAAACTGTTAGTTCTTTGAATAAAACTAATAAACTAGAGAAAGTGATCAAGAAAATGAGAATAGAGACACTAAATATGATTAGGAATGTAAAGGAGACATTACAGGTCCAAGATAGATTTAAAAGCTATTACAAAATATAATTAACACCAGTAAATTTTAAGAAATTTGGTAAAATTCAAAAATCCCTAAAAATACAAAATGTATCAAAGCAAAACCAACCAAATGTAAATAAAAAATCTGAAAAAAGAAATTCAACTGCAATTATTAAAAACATTTCCACAAGGAGCATCTCAGGTCTGGATAATTGTACACATAATTGTACATCAAGTCTTCTTGATCATAGGAAAAAACAGATAATAACAAAATCATATCACCAATCCAGTAAAGATAAAGAAACCTGGAAAGAGATGTACAGGAAAGGGAATCAATCTCATAAATGAACATGAATACAAACAGATTCAAATATCCAAAATATATTGGCCAAGGTGCACAGAGTGAAATTTAAAATGACTGATGGTTATGTTTGCATTCGTTTTTAAACCTAAAAAGAAGCCTCATTAGAAACAGTTAAAAGTGATTACATTTGGGAAAGGGACTTCTGGATTTAGGGGATTGGTGGCAACTTTAACATTTCATTTTGAAACTTGCGTATAGTCATTTTCTATTATACATGTTTTACTTTCCCCTTCTCCTTTTTTAAGTCTGACTTGAAATACTCTAG
This sequence comes from Cryptoprocta ferox, assembly GCA_028646485.1. Classification (NCBI taxonomy): domain Eukaryota; kingdom Metazoa; phylum Chordata; class Mammalia; order Carnivora; family Eupleridae; genus Cryptoprocta; species Cryptoprocta ferox. The sequence continues at coordinate 100,322,325 of CM053576.1, read as the reverse complement.
CCATTTTCAAACTTTCATTTTGCTTTTTCCTTTGGTATCTCCATGGTAAAATCAATAAATACTTTAAAATATAATTTATAATTTCATACCATTACATTGAAGAAATCTAGATTAAAATAAATGATACATTTAGAAGTACAAAATAAAATTAGCTGAAGAAATAACTAGAATACTCTAGTAACAGAAGAAATGGAAGAACTGACAAAAAGTATACAAAAAAGGTGCCAGGCTAGACAAGTTCCATAGGCAAGTTTTTATCAAATTTCAAGAGATAATTTCTACCTTTCGTAACTTATGCCAGATCACAGCAAAAGATTAAAGCTCCTCAAATTACTTACAAAATTAGCATAAGCTGGATACTAAAACCTGACAAGAATAACACAATGGGAGAGAATTTCAAACTAATTTCATCTTCAAGCATCAATGTATTAGTAATGTCAATGAAATAATTCAGGCCAGATGACAGTGGGTTGGACTAAACGGACAGTGAGAAATGTAAGATCCGGATTTGGTGATGGAGTAGACATGAGAAAAAGGGTGTAAGGATGGAACTGAATAACTTGAAGGCTTCTAGTCTAAGCAACTGGAAAAATCAAATTCATTCACTGAGACTTGGAAGGTCACAGACGAGCTAGTTTTCAAGGTGGGTATGTGGGTAGGAAAACAGGTATTGGACCTACTAAGTTTGAGATGCCTTCTGTACATCCCACTGCAGGTGCCGGTAAGTCAGTTAGCTATATAGGCCTTGAGTTCAGGAGACTCTCTAACATGTAGAAATAAACTTGGGAATCAACCGCAGAGGATATTTAAAACCCAGAGTTGAGACACCATTACTGTAATGACATTGTTATACTAACATTTAAGTGGAGCAAAAAGCGCTGGATGGTTAAGTGGCAGTTCAACAACAAACCACAAGAGAAACTGAAACAGAGGGGTTTATTACTCACAGGTATTGCAGGAAGTACACAGAATGTCTCAAGGGGACACATGGGAAGGTCAAGGCAAAATGAAAACAAAGAGAAGGGAAGACTGGGTGGCTCAGTGGGTTAAGCATCTGACTTCAGCTCAGGTCATGATCTCACAGGTTGTGGGCTCAAGCCCCGGATCGGCTCTGTGCTGACAGCTCAGAGCCTAGAGCCTGATTTGGATTCTGTGTCTCCGTCTCTCTCTCTCTCTCTCCCTCTCCCCTGCTCATACTCTGTCTCTGTCTCTGTCTCTCAAAAATAAATAAGCATTTTAAAAATAAATAAACAGAGAGAAAATGACAGGATTGTAGCAAATGCCTGTATTTGGGTCCATGGGCCGAGTGCTTTGAGGTTCCTGGGCTGAGGCCGGAATGGTCAATTCAAACCTAAAGAGCAGGATTCTGGTCAGCTCCACAGGGGTCCTATTTCAGGAGCACACAAGAGAAGGCCCAGGGACAGGGAGGCAGAGGACACTGTTAAGCACCAGGGCTACTGGGGATGTCAGAAACAAAAACTGACTTGTGACTCTGCAGGCTGTTATCTAGGGCTTGTTCTTGCATGAGGAACTACGGTGAGCCTGAGATCCCCACAGGCCACTTGACAAAAAAAAAAAAAAAGGATGCCAAGGCAACAACATCATGCAGTAGCTTAGCTAAACTCTTGACGATTACCAATGAATAGAGAGTAACTGGGCTGAAAGTAAATTCAAGGACTGAAACATTGGTTGCTGAGAAGGAAGCAGCAAAGGAGTCTGAGAAGAGGCAGTTAGGGTGATGGTAAGAGGAAAACCAGGAGAGAGTGATGGCCTAAAAGCCAAGGAGGCAGTAAGCTGCTTAGTTAAATAATATGAGAGCTGAGAGAAAACCAGCAATTGGATCTAGAAGTGAGTCACTGTAGATGTTGATAAGATCTGTTATCAGGGGAGTTCTGAGTATAAAAAGAGGTCAAGAGAATGAAGTATCAAAGGAAATGATGGTGATCTTGGTAGTGGTGGTGATGTTGCTGTTGTTAAAATAGGAGGAAAAAACAGTATGTTTTAATGAAAATGATCCAGAAGATGGGGAAAATACCAATTTTCATGAGAGAAAGTGGACAAAAGCAACATAAATATTTTTTCTCTATCAATAACAAAGATTCTAGCTACAGAGTTTCTCTTATTCACTTTCTAGTGACATCGTGATTTCTAACTGCAATCATCAGCATCTGTAGGAGGTTTGAATACCCTGAAGAATGTCCTGTAAATGCCCTTCATGGCTTTGACTGCCTTTGTTGCCCTTGTGGAAGGAGTTTCATAACCCTCCAGATTCTGGTTGGGCACTCTCCAGATGATTCCATCCCAGTTCTAAAACGCCTTTGTCTCTAAGGTTGTTTCAGGGTCTCACTGAAATGGTTTGTCTTCTCAGACTGGACCCTTAATTTTCCCAGTAAAATGTCAACATTCTACATACACACCTACAAACACACACACATAATGTCTTTCATCACCCCACTTATCCCTTAAAAGTAGCTCACACTGTTACAGTTTTCTTAGGAAACTGTCCTTGAACCAGGACAGTCTCTGGTAAACTAACATCATAGTCAAAAAGTAAGTTCAACCTTTCTCTTTCATATAGAATGCTGGTGGCACATGTTTCAAGGCTCCATAACTGCTCAAACTCTATTGATGTTGTTTTTGCTTAGGATATTTTGAAATGTCATTCTTACTATTATGTGCATTACTATTACATATATTCTTACTAGTATATACTCTTAATACTATTTTCTTGTTTATATGTTCTTATAACAGAAACTAAAAGTACTAGCAAATGTTTCTGAAATGAAAAACTTTTTAATATAATGTCTACCTCTACCATTTGCAAAAAAATTCTCAAAAATTTGGAAGATAAGGTATTATAGGGGATAGATTTTAACCTGTTCATTTGCACCACAAGGAAATTACTCTAAATCTTTACAATGAATTCTAATCTTCTAAATCACTATAATTGTTTCCCATGCCAGTATAATCTTATCATTTATTCTGATTAAGAGAAGCAGCATTTAGTTTATCAACATGATTGAAGGCAATGTACTAAAGAATGTGAAACCAACTCTTACTCTAATGCTGGTCACTAGAACTAGCATCTATTCATTCTTGTCAAGCCCTAATTTCAGAAGGTAATGGTCATATGCTTCCCATGAAGCTGCTGTTACAACCAGGTTCAGTCTGATTCAGGATCAAGTTAAGAACAGAACATGAAAGAGAGCTATGGGTTTTGGGAATCAGATGAATGGATTCAAGGGAGAATTCACTTTGGGGTAAAGAAGACAGAAACCAAGGCTTAGAAACAAATCTGCTCTAAGTTACGTGGCTTAATAAGCAAGTCAGAAATACCAAAAGTATAGTCTCACTGACTCATTTTTAAAATTCATTTGTTCATTCAACATTCATTGATTTATTTACTTAACAAGGTGTCAGACACTATGTGCTAAGTCACAAGGTTAAACAAAATAGGCAGAATGTCTGTCTTCAGATATCTCATACTGTAATGGAGAAAATGGAAAATATACAATAAACAAATTCATATCAACATACAAAATATAATAGCACACTAAAATTAAGCCTATGGGAAAAAAAAGCCAGATAAGATGACAGAGGGTGAGATGAGGTGCCATTTTGTATAAGAGAGTTAGTAAAGGCTTATTTGAGAAGGTGTTGCTTTTAGAGACCTGAATTACATGAGGCAAGTATGCAAATATCTCCAGGAATCTTTCCAGGCTGAGGGAAGAGCAAGAACAAAGATCCTGTGGTAGGGATATGCCTGGCTTTTTCAAGATAGAAAAAAGGCCAGTGAGAAAGGAAGAGGACAGTGAGCAAGAAGAGTGGTGGGGTGCAGGGAGGGGGAGTCAACGTGGAGTCTAGCAGATTCCCCAAGGTGCTGAGAAGTTGATTCTTCAAGAATACAGAGCTGAGTCCAAGGAGATCAAAGAAGCTAGGGTTTGCAGGACAGATGTCTGACTGAGAGAGAGCTTCACAGAGAGAGCACCTAGGATATCTGCACATGCATGTGAGGAAACCACCTGAGGTCAGAGAAAGAATATGTTAAGGCATTTAAGGAAAGAATGACTGGAACTCACAAAGGAGTAGTGTCTGCTACCACTAGCCAGTTTGGAAATAAGCTCATAATTCACAGGCAGTGGGTGGAATATTCTGAAAGGATTACATAGGAACAGGAGAAAAATTTGGGAGCGTAATGGGTTATGTTCACTACCTTGATTGTGGTGATGGTCTCAGGGATATTTGCAAATGTTAAAACTTATCAAATTGAAAAAAAAACTTATCAAATAATAGAAAGGAAGAGTGGGAGACATCAGATCAGAAAGACAACCAAGAGCCAAATCACACAGAAGTTGTAGCAAAAATTTTGGACTGTATTGTAAATTTGGTGGAGCGTAACACTACCATAAAGACAGACCACCACCATATGGCAGAAACTAAAGAGCAAACACAGATATTTTAACTACCTAGGTCAAAATACCAATGTACTCCTCTCGTCATCACTGCTAAAGTTCTGATCAAGCAGAAAAAGTGGTGTGGACATAGGGAGTGGAAAGGGTATGATTTGAACCAACCACAAGTTCTGACATCAGAATTCACTCTGCTGACATAGCATACCATTAAAAAGATTTGAAGATATGATCTCTGTACAAATAGTTAAGTGCTAAGAGCAAAAGGCATTGGGGAGAAGAAGATCCAAAATCAAGTAAAGTCATCACCTAACAGATGAGAAGGATACATAGATAGAAATCTAATTAGCTCCTTGGCTAATAATTCAGAAAGAGCAGGTACACTGTGGGCACCAGGGAGAACTGCTAGTGAATAGCACAGTCATGGTCTCACCTGCTGAGTGGGTTCTATCCCTGAGACAGGGCTAACAAAGCTAACCCCAAATCCTATTAGGATCCTATTAGTACTACTCAGAGATTAGAACTGAGCCAAAACAGGGAATGTGGTGATGAGAGGACAATGGCAGCTCTGTGGTTATAAGTGTATATCAGGGTTTTCCAAGAAACAGAACCATTAGGAGATATATAGATATATATTCATTTATATATCTGAGAGATTTATAAAGGAGATATTATAAAAATTGGCTCATGCAGGGGAGCCTAGGTGGCACAGTTGGTTAAATGTCTGACTTTGTCTCAGGTCATGATCTCACGGTTTGTGAGTTTGAGCCCTACATCAGGTTTTCTGCTGCCAATGGCAGAGCCCACTCTGGATCCTCTGTCTCCCTCTCTCTCTGCCCCTTTCACCCCCCCACCACCCAAAATCAATAAACATTTTCAAAAAAATTAGCTCATGCCATTATGAATGCCAAAAGGTCCCATAATCTGCCATCTGCAAACTAGAGAGCCAGGAAAGTCAGTGGTGTAATTCAGTCCTTGTCCAAAGGTCCAAGAGCTGGCCGATGGTGTAGGTTGTGGCTGAGTTTAAATGCCCCAGAATCAGGAGTCTTGATGTCTTTTAAACAAAGAGCAAATTCACTCCTCCCCCATCTTTTTGTTAAAGTATTCAGGCCTCAATAAATGGGATAATCCCTATTTGCACTGGTGAAAGTGATCTTTATTTAGTCTTCCAATTTCAATGCTCTCTTCTGGAAACATCTTCATAGACACACTCAGAAAACACACTCAGAAATGTTTTACCAACTATGTTGGCATCCCTCAGCCCAGTCAAAATGACATAGAAACTAACGATTACAAAGTGGAGCCCTGTAATGGCAAGACAAGATGCTAGAGCAAGCCTGAATGGGAGCTGGTTATCCATCTCCTGCCTAGGGTGAGTAGTGCTGGAAACTTGAGTTGAGCCTGTTAGAGTTGCCCTGGTAGAGGGTAGTCAGCCTTTTGTGGGATAAGGAGATAGAAGAATGTCAGGATTCAGGCGGGGCTCATCAGTGCTCTCAACACTGCCTTAAGGACAACACTGAATGGCCCAGCATAACTGGTTGCTTCCTAAGTCCCAAAGTTTACTTTCAAAAATAATTCTAAATCTAATATTATTATTTCCATCGCATTATCTAGATGAACGATTAGGTTAATTTATCTGTCATGGGAAGTTTTTGCTTATCTTTAAAGGTAGTTACAGAAAGGAAAATCTTCAAGACAAGTGGCTAAAGGCATTAGTTAAGCATAAAAGTGATTCTTCTTGGGGTGCCTGGGTGGCTCAGTCAGTTAAGCATCTGACTTCAGCTCAGGTCATGATCTTGGGGATCATGAGTTGGAGACCCACGTTGGGCTCTGTGCTGACAGCTCAGAGCCTGGAGCCTGCTTCAGATTCTGTGTCTCCCTCTCTCTCTGCCCCTCCCTCACTTGTGCTCTGTTTCTCTCTCCTTCAAAACTAAAATAAACATTTAATAAAATAGTGGTTCTTTTTCATTGATTGGATTTTCAAATCAAACACATTTCTCCTACCAAATGAGGGATATTTTCTCACTCAGGATCTCTAGGCTGCATTCATCAACTCACATTGACTGACAAATGATTTAAGCTCTTGGGAGAAAAATAAAGATACAATCAGTCACTTTTAAACTTGTGGGTGTATGGCTTTAAAAAAGCAACATAACATGAAATCTATCTTCTTAACAAAATTTTAGTGTACAATACAGTAGCTACCCATATGAACACTATTTCATAGAAGATCTCTAACACATTTTCATCTTACATGACTGAAATTCTATACCTGTTGAACTGTCCATTTCTGCTTCCTCTCCCTCTCCCTGAGCTCCTGGCAACCACCATTCTACTTTCTGCTTCTGTTTCATCAAGTTTGCTAGTGAACTCCTCTAAAGAATATGTCAACTTATTTACTATATTCTTTGACTCCAAACATTCTGTTTGGTTCTATTTATATTTTTTATCTTTTTGTTGAAATTCTCATTTTGTTTATGCAGCATTATTTTTCTGAGTTTGCTGATCATCTTTAGGATGAGTAAATATTTATCAACTAATTCATATAATCCCTTCTTTAAGGACCAGTATCTGGAGCCTTTTTTGGTTCCTTTGATTGGACCATGTTTCTCTGTTTCTTTGTAGCCTTGTAACTTTTGGTTGGGATCTCTGCATTTGAAAAAAAAAAAAAAAAAAAAGACACCTCTCCTAATCTTTAAAGACTGGCTTCATACAGGAAAATCTTCACCAATTAGCCCAGCGAGAGATTCTGGGGGCCTTCCAAATCTTTTCTGGAGTTGCATCTGGACTTGTGCTTATAAATTCCAAATTAGAGGGATTTGCTGTTTTGGGGGTTTCCGGGGGCAGGGAGGGGAGGGGTGGCAATGCAGTAGCTCATAATCTCTTGCACCCTCTGGTGTGAGTTTGCAGTACTGCAAGTTTCTGGATTTGCCTCAGTACACCCAGCTCTCTTTTGTTTTCAGCAGCAGACTTCTGGTGTTTGCCAAGTATCAGCACTCTTGAGTCAGGAGAAACAGAAACCAGTCCCTTGAACTTATCTCTAAAAAGTCATTGGCTATATGCTCCTCCCCAAGGAGAAACCACTAGTTGGGGGTTTTCTCCTACTTATTTTCAGCTTAGCAGAGGGGAAAGTATGGCAAGTGAATGCTCCAAACCATCACCTTTGTTCTCAGTGAGCCCCAAACTGACATCCTTTCCTGGTGGCACTAAGATTAAAGCACGACTGTAACCCATCCTTCAGCCCCCAAGAAAAGTCTGAATGTCAAAAATATGATCCAAGCTTCTCTTTCCCTACTGACTGAGAACAAAGGGGCTTTAAGTTTCCTCCTGATAGTGCTACACTGAGCTAGGGGGAGAGACTACTGTGTCCTGTAGCTGGTTTTGCACTTGCTTAGGGTGCAAGAGCCTCTTAAGTGTTTTCTGCATTTCTCACAAAAGAAACTGGTCTGTGTATTATTTTGAGTCAATCTCCATTGGGAAAAGAAGGATCTGGAGCTTCCTATTTTACCATCTTGCTGAAATCACTCCCTGGGATTATTTTGTAATTAAAAAGAAAAAAAAAACTAAGGATCACAATCTCCCCTACAAGCCTATAAACACTTTTAGAGCAACCTCTATCGCCCAGCTCAGAGCCCAGCATAGTGTGTGCCTGTTAAATATTTATTTAACTGACCCAAAAGGTTGTACAAGACCATGGTAGAAGTAGGATTTGAACTTACAGGCTTTGACACTGTCACCTTTCATAAATGGCTTTCTTATGGCTTTCTACTGAAACTTACAAGAGTGCCTAGGAATTTTCCTAGTAACTATCACAGAGAGAATTCAGGCTCAGGGAAGCAGTGGGGTATAAAAGAAAAAGTAGAGAAGACTTGGTATCAAAGACCTGAGTTTGAATCAAATTCTTTCAAATCCTCCTAGTTATTTCCTAGATATTCTTCAAATTTACCTGTGGAACATTGGAAACATATAGATTCCCAGGACTCACCCTATTGAATCAAAGCTTAGAGGAGTGGAGCCTAAACAGATACCATTTAAACAGACTCACAAGGTTGAAAAATGCTGTTCAAGCTATTTCATAAAAGGCACGCCCCAATTTTTCAGAACCTTAGCAAACTCGACTCTCTGTAAAATGGGATATTAGTTCTTCCATCACTGACCTCGTGGGGATATTGTGAGGGTCTAGTCACAGTGGGAACACATGTGAAAGCAATGTAAACTGTAAACCGTGATAATAATGGAAGACAATTTCATCATATCAGGTAATTTGAATATCAAATAAGGGTTTAACAGAAACAAACCCACAACTATCTTCTCTACACGTGTTCTATATAAAGAATCATATTCTTATCTTTTTAAAGTTAAAATTATACTTCCCTCTTTGTAGCTGTGCTTCTGTGAAGTTGTTTATAAATCAAATTTTATTTTAAGCACATTAAGAGAACTATCTAAAGTAGCTCCCTATTAAACTTCTGATGAAATAAAGAATGCTTCTAAAATGCAAATAGACAATCCCTAAGTAATCAGTTTTAAACCTTGGGTTTTATATCTGATGTTGTTTGGAAGTGGGACACAGCTATACTGCTGTCAGCAACATCTGGCAGTTTTGCTGTCAAACTGTTCATGCCTTTCTTGGGTCACACTCACAACCACAATACCACTGTCCTTACAGGGAAGGATAAGATGCTCAGGGCCTTTCAGTTGCCCACCAAATGCTAAGAAACAAACACAGATGTTACCTCTTAGTCACAGCTGGGCTCCCCCATTTCCCATAACAAAGCCTTAAATCAAACAGAGGACTCCCCACAAAAAGTACTCTTAATGAAATACACCTCATATCTCAATGCTCAGGCCTGATTTATTTAAAACCTAGGGACCAAACTTCCTCTTGGATAGTCCAAAAAGCTAACAGGAGAATTTTCTTTAAAAATTCTATTTCTTGGTTCAGTTAGGTTGATAATATTTCAGATGTTAAAGATAAAAGGCATTCATATAATCTGGTTTTTCAGAAACTTGGGGAGGAAAAATCAGTTTTTTCACAATGAGTTTCCTTTCAAAAGAAGAAAGTTATGGTATTTGAAGATCAAGATTCAAGTCACTTCCTATCTGAATCAAACCTGTTTCAGAATTCAGTGTTGCCAAGGCCCAATCTCCAATTTTGGTGACTGGCTGCCAGTGTGCATGGTAGCCATTGAGAGATCGGAAGGGTAAAAGAGATTTGATCGGAGTGGTTCAACCACACATAACTTTTCACTAATTATATTAGAACTGCCCAAACACAATCTTCTCAAAGGTGTTGAATATTGTTGACTGGGAACTTACAAGGCTAACCAAGGGATTCAGGTGAGTTTGTTCATTATTAATCCAGGTGTATTTCATGATTAATATGGCAGAACAAGTCTCAAAGCACTGGTAAGCAAAGAAAGACCTCTCAAACCACAAATTAAGAAATTAAGAGCTATACGGACTGAGGCAAGGCAATGTCATAACGAAGAACACAGGGAGCAAGAGCACAGTTCTGGAGCCCGACTGGGTCCTATGGCAACACTGACACTCAGTAGCTGTGTGACTTCAAAAAAAGTTAGTTAGCCTTTGTAAACCTTAGTTTCCTTATCTATAAATAGAAGGATGATAGTTTTTACCTATAACAGAAGTTGTTATAAAGGTAAGTAAGTTGATATGTATAAAGTTCTTAGGACAGTGCCTGGTACATAGTAAATACTATAAGGTTTTTAAAGATTAAAAATAATGTGGAGCAGAATTTAACAATCTGGTACTGTAAGGAATCCTAAAGATGAGAAAGTAAAATATAGAGAGGTTGCAAAAACCAAATTAAGTGGTCCATCAGTAATGCACACCTAACAGCTCTGACAACCTGTCTCCATTTCATTACTAGCTTACTGATGATGACTCTTGGACAGTCAGTGAAACAGTTGTGCCAAACTGGAATGATAATAATACTGAGCTTCTTTGTATTAGAGGTGTGAAGGGAAAAAAGGAACAGTAAAAACCACTTTTAACTGTTTTCACATGGAAAAGCACTAAACATAGAGTTTCAGAGCATATTCTCATTTCCCAGAAGTACATTTCAGTTTTTAATCACATTTTCTGGGGCTAGCATCTATAGAGAAAATGCAGACTGTAGCCAGAGGGCTTGTTGAAATGGAGGTTTTACTAACAGAGAAAATGAAGTACTCCTAAAATTGCATTTGGCTTTAGAAATGTATGTAGACTGGTTTACTAAATAGTGCTCTAAACAGGAAGTAAAAACTCAAGCACCTGATTGCTACCCATGTCCTATGCTACCTTGAGAAATTCATAGAATCTTTCTGAACATCACATTCCTCACAGATGAGAAAGAGAGAGAGAGAAAGAGAGAGAGGAATCTTGCTGCATCCTTAATGATGATTAGGTTGATAATGATTGATCTATGGGCAAAGCCCTTCCTGATTTTTAAAAAAAAATGTTTAGAAAGTACAGGCCACTAAAAAGAGAACACTTTACAACTGATAATATATTTATCTCCTTTAGCACATGAATGGTATGGATATAAAACAGAATGGAACAGTAAGTTCTAGAACTTACTGTTAGTAGAAATCAGATTCAGAAATCTGATGAGCCCAGTTTAGCAAAGGACTAGAATGAAGGTTTATCTGCTCTTCTGTGGCACCACATTAAAAATAGCCTCAAATCCCCTTGTGAAATTCTGTGAGATTCTTAGAGCCTGGGAGAGTTTATCTGTCTTAATAAGGAAACCATGGCTCTGAAAGATTACAGAATGGGTCAACATCTCGTACTTTTTTGGGTTCATTATAGACTGACCTAGCTGTTTTGTCCTTTCAACAGACCTCAGGCAGAGATGTCATGCCCCGCCCCTGTCCCCAGGGGAAAAAAAAATTACTGTAACAGGTATCCATCAACTCTAACTGTAGAATAACACATGCTTTGTTAATTGAATAAATATTCTTTTCTTGCCATAGATTTTAACAATTTTTTTAATTAAATGTATTCTGTTATAGGCTTTCCAATAGGTCAATCCATTAAATAGCTTTCAAGCCCACAACTCCCATTGGTGGAATATCTAAGAGCAAAGTCAAGTTGAAGTGTTCATGAAACTAGATAATGGAAAGAACTGCTGTCTACCCAGGTAAAGTCCATGCCACCCCTCAAGCCCTTAGGACATTATAAGGGACAGAAAAAGGACAAGGGTGCAGGGAGTGAGGTCTGCTTTTGTTTAGGATAAGAGATGTCAGAGGGAATCTTGGAAAGCACAGATGCAAAATTCAGATCAAGAGATCAAGGTTAACACTGGAAAGATCCACTCTCCTTGTGAAGATACAATCATTAAGCATCTTTCTACGGTATTCAAAAAATTTTGTTTTCAATTTAGCTAGAACTTTAACCTTTTCCCTCTCTGTTTTCATTCCTTTCTGAAAGTACCCTAACACTTTGGTGAAGATCCTTAAACAGTTTTACATACTAATTCAGAGGAAATTCAAGGTACAACATAGCAGAGAAGAAAGAATATTGCCTACCTCATAGTTTCTTAAATTCAGTGGAAAACACTATCTGCCTTTTTTGAATGAACTTAGATTCATGCTTCTACATGACTGTCACCACACCTAAGAGGCACGTTCTCATAGTAGCACAGAGAGTCTCAAAACCAGAATGTTCTAAAGAATACAAATGCTGTTGAGCTTGAATTATCTTCATTGGTTAGAGGAGCTGACATCCTGCAGGAAGAGAGAGAGTGGAGAACTTCTGGTTTGCAGTAAAAATCTGCTTTGCTGACTTGGAAAAGGTCACCTCATTTTGGGTCCACAAATAGCTTGGTACTTTTTATTGAGAAAGTGCTCATGATAACCTAAATAAAAGCATGTAGTAACTTTGGTAAAAGGTATAAGAAAGAAGAGGGAGGAATCTGGGATGCGGCAGAAAGAAGTGTGAAGAAGGAGAATTCTGGGTACAAAGGCTTGCTACTCAAAGTGTGATCCCTGGACCACTAGCATCAGCAGAAATCACAGGCCCCACTCTAAACCTACTGATCAGAATCTGCATATAACAAGATCTCCATATGTGTCATGTACATATTTAGAAAGTTTGAGAAGCATCAGTATAGAAGGTAGTCCCAGGAGAGCAAGGAAGACACAGATGGGGATCAGAATCACTAGTCATATTCTGGGGAGGGTTGAGGAATAACCTAGAGGGTGAGATACCACAATGGACAGTCAATATCAGATCTGATTGGCAATGACATCATGACCACAAGAAGTGACAGCAGAGATAGAAAATGGGGGAAGTACTCCCTCCTCAGGGTCAAGCCCTCTACCCGAGTTGGCCAAAGCTATTAAGATTATCAGAATATCAGGCATAGAGAGTGGAGTTAAAGAAAAGCCTCTAGTCCCTTCAAGGAATAGAAGTGTTCAAAAGCAGAAGCCTGGCTCTAGAGTTTCAGTCAACATGTAGAGGTAAGGAAGTAACTTGACTTGGCGATTACATGGAAAACCAGAGTTCATTGCTACTGCATCAGTATCTCAACCTTCCAGTGTCACAACTACCACCACTCCCACCAGCCACGGACTGAGGTTCATGTCAGTATGGAAGGACATTTAAGTAGTGGAATCTGAGTTTCACACTACTGTGTTTTTACTTCTCTCCATAGCCTGGTGGGGCTTTGGGATATTTTGGTGACATAAACTCCCAAGTTGTTGTAGGTAAACTGCTTTTGTCTGGAACCCAATTCTAAGAGGAGTGTTTTTAACAAGATTTATAAAGACCAGGAATATAAACACTTTAATTAAATCTGTAAATTCAAACCCACACTATTTTCATAAAATGCATTTTATGTACCAAAATATTTATCTCTCAAATTACTCAGATTAACTGGTTTTCACCAAAACTGCAAAAGTTACGTTGGCTCCCTGCACTCCTCAGTCCCAATTAACTGAATCCACTGCTCAGTTTAGTTCATGAGGCAACCCAAACACGGCACTGACACATTACCCTATTTGTGTGGTTCTAAGAGGCCATATTCTAAGAGAATATTCCTACATATTCCTGCGAGGGCCTAGGAGATGTCTCACCAAGCACTCACATATTCATTGTCTGTGCTCACCAGGCTCTGCCATTTGCCCACCAGGCGTCAGCATGGCACCCGATATATATATGGTAAGAATCTTCCATGCACACCAGGTATCAAGCTCTCCTCTATGTTCTTCACTGTTCATCAGGGTATTATCACTTTGCCCAGGATACTGTCTCCTGAGATCCATGAATTAGAAAACCCACAGGATACCCAAAACAGGATGATGATCTTTCCATTTTAACTGTGCCAAAACTAGGATGTATTTGAAGCAGGATTGGAAAGGAAAGGGTGCAGACTTAGCCCAATGCAACTTCCATGGAAGTAGGGGATGCTCTATTTTTCTCTTTTACCTTAGATATCCATGCACAAAATTTCTATCCTCAGACTCTCTTTCCCAAACAAATCATTTATGCCAATATATATTGGCAGATGTGGGTATGTGCAGAGATGGGGCTGGTGTGGTCCTTTGGCTATAAAGGTAAATTTTCACTGAGACCTAGCAAAAACCAGTCTCTTATATACCATCTAAAAACAAAATATTTCTTCCCCCAGAATATCTACTGGATATCTGACTCCAAAGAAGACTAAACGTTTTAGATAATTGGATCCTAATACAGGGCTGTACTTTGAGTTTGTACAAAGGTGAAAAGAAGACTTTTTAATGGCATTTGAATGCAATTAGTCTTTCAAGAAGACTCACCAATTACTCTCACCAACTAAGAGGAGCTTTCTTTTTTAAATTTCATTTGCGCTGGCAGTTAAAATGGTATTTAACTGGTCACATGTGATTGTCAGTCAAAGTGCCCAAGGGAAATACTGCAGTGTTCTCCTCGCAGAGCTCCCTGCTATGTTTTTCAGCCAAACAAGGAAAGAATTCTCTTAGCGCCTGATTTAAGTGACGACACAGAGCAGCAAGCCTTCTGTGGCATATGTATGTTAAAGCTATCTTTAGCCTTTTTTAGTCTAAGATCTGTGTTCTTAATGACAGAAAGTAATATGTATCTGCAGATAAAAATAATAATAATAAATTAATCTTGTGGTTTGGGAATCCAATGACAAAAATTCAGGACTTCCTTCAATGAAGAAGTCGGTGTTTTCTGGCAAGGATGAATTAGAAGCATCATTTACTGAGAGGTAGATTTTGGAGAGGTTTTTTTTTAAACATCAGGTGAGCTGCAGGCTAAGAAATAATTACATGGTTTTAGAATTAAGAGTTGTTTCTTTTCTTCAGGGAACATTCTGGTACTTTCCTCGATTTTAAAAAAGTCCCAAATTCTGCAGCAGAGAATGATTCCCTTTGCAGAGCAAACACATTTGATTTGTCACACATATTACAGAATACTCAGAGGTGTTCAAAGGTTCAAGGGGGAGTGGCAGAGGTGGGAAAGGGAAGGGATGGTGGAGTCCTAGAAGGAAGGATTGAAAATAAATTCTCCAAGCATTTGAAAGAAAAGCAGCCAATCCTAAACACGTAAAAGATATACAGATTTAAATTTTAAGAGTGTATGCTATAAAGTCCTGATATTACATGTCTTCAGAAGTCTCACAGAGACTCGAGAGTCATGGGAAAGCTGGCTTGGCACACAGTGGGTACCAAATTATAACTGCCCAAAAAATGAATGAAGATGAGTATTTCCCAGATCGGTAGATCCTTTGAGCTCTAAGAATTACAAGATACAGTTCTTGCAAGACCAACTTAATAACTGCTCTCTTTCCTTTCTGATAATTTGATATCGAATAGAAGTGATGGTTTTGAGTTTACAGCCCAGACTGTATTAAAACAACTGAATTTCTGTGAATGTTTACATTACATAAATAATTATGGGGGTGTTCATGACAAAGGCATTAAATCACTCAAAGTGCACTGTCCTCTTTTTCTCAGATATCTCCTCGATTCAGAATCACATTCTTAAATCAGCCACATAAAAATAGCACAATTACCACTGGATTACAAAAAAGTCAGGGAATGGGTCTAAAAACACATGAAACATACCTGAAAAAATAAGTCTCATGAGCCATGTTTGCTGCCTATGCAGTTTGGTTTCATTTTATTTATTTATTTGTTTGTTTGTTTATTTTTGAGAGAGAGTTTGAAGGGCAGAGAGAGACAGACAGAGAATCCAAAGCAGGCTCCCAGCTCTGAGCTATCAGTATAGAGCTCAACTCTGGGCTCAAACCCTCGAACCATGAGATCATGACGTGAGCCAAAGTCAGATGCTTAACCAACTGAGCCACCCAGATGCCCCTGGTTTTATTTTTTTTATAAGACTCTCAGCTAAATGGAAACAAAGTGTTTTTCAGTAGTCAGTTTTTTGTTGTTGTTGTTTTTGTTTTGTTTTGTTTTGTTTTTCACCTCATTGAGACAAGCTATCTGAACTGGGGGAAGAAATGAAGGCATCCATTTGAAACCCCACTTCACTCAGCTATGTAATGCATGGGCTTCTTATGAATCCAAGTATTTAAAACACTAGAAAGTTGATTTAAGCATTTCAGAGAGAAAATATTTGCTCTTGCTCCTTCTTCCTCATCAGAAATGCAGGAGGAAAGAAATTCTGCAACTACCATTGTGAATCCGTTACCATAAATAATGGAGTTATCACCAGTCTGTTCCTAGTGATAGGGAAAAATCTGTTATAAGATGGCCAACAGGACTAATAAGGAAATACCTGTCCCTGATCAAAGGCAAATCCCTTCCAGGTTCTTCTTCCCACCCTGCTTATCACATGCATTAATGAGGAATACAGAAGTAACAGGCTATAAATTATTCCCTCTGCTGATGCTCTGAGCTCAAACCTCTGTAGAGTGATCTCCCCTGAGCCCACCGGTGTAAAATAAACCTCCTCCCTTCCAAGATCTCTGAGTGCTGCTTGGTTCTTCTGCCGGGTGATCCAGACCAGATTCTGTAACATTAGATTCAGCAAATAAACCTTTGCAAGCTTGTTATTTACCCTTGTCACAAATATGTTTCTCTACATAAAGTAGACATTTAATAATCAAGTATGTCTTTCACTTCCAGTGGAGTATCAAATTTTGTTGATACGGATGATAGCTCATCCAGAAAACTTTTGATTCTTATATAGCTTTTCAATTACAGAAAAAAAGATTCCCCTAGGCTATTTGGCCTAAGCCAGTAAAATTAGAGTGCAATGTGACTCACCAGGTTGTACATTACACCACAGAGGGTTAGATTAAATATGAGACAATGGCCTTCAAACCCTCCACAGTAGTCCTATTCCACTGACCTTCTTCTTGCTACCAATGAAGACCTACTCTATTCTGTCTGATATATGTAGTCTGCATCCTTCCCTTAACTCCCTTCAGGAGTGATCTATTCCCACTCTCCCACAGATTTTCTCCCTAGGACTGAGATTTCCCATTGTTTTCTTTTGTGTGGGCCTCTTCTCTATGCTATGACATATTTGGCTGTCCTCCATAAAACTCTATTCATTCTGAACATCATAGCTATTTTTATAGCTATAAATGAAAATATGTTTTGACTTTTTACCTCTTGCTTTTCTGTTTAACTTTCTATCTAATTACCTATCTTTATATTATATGTTTAGAGCTCCTTCTAAGATTCTTTACATCTTAGATACAGCATTCTACACACAGTTACTACTCAGCAAATGATGTATGCTATGTTCATAATGGGGAACTCCTTAAAGGGGAAGCAGAAAACAATGTCACTGCTTCCCCCAGCTTCCCCGATATGTCGGGCTAATTTTCCTTACTCTTAATATTAAATTGAGGGCAGATCTCATGACTTCTCTGGACAGTCTTAGGGAAACGAAAATTCCTTAGAAGCTTTTCATTAAGACAGCATCTAATATGAGTAAAATGACCCGGTAGTAACAAAAGTCCAAATTTCACTTAAAGTTAAGACATATTCTTTCTATAGCTTGTTTCTGCTTTATAGTGTACTTAAGGTGGGAAAAGAGGTCTCTTTCTCCACATCCCCACCTACACTTTGACTCCTCTCCCACTCCACCCCTACCTAGGCTGACTCCTCTGGGCTAACCTGGAAGGTAGGTAATGAAGGGGCAAGAAATGGCTTATGCTATTGTTATGACTTGTATGTGGTGAACTACAAACTAGCTACTTGAATTGGGTAATTTAGTTAACTTCTCTAAGCTTTAATTTCCCCATGCAGTGAGAACTGAGTTAACACATACGAGGCATTCGTAATTTCTGAGACAGGTAGATGCTCATTACGTGTCAGGCATTATTTCTATACAAACCAAGTCTCTCTCATGAGGTACTTTGGTGTTATTTTGGACAACTGTCTTTATAAATACCAGAGAAACTTCCTTGATGTAGATAATATCTCTCTACTTGTAGGACCCCACTGAGTTTTTATATGTAATAGTTCCCTTCCAAACTCTACCTAAAGCTCTTTTACATAATGCCTCAGTTTAGGGTTGCCTGCGTGGCTCAGTCTGTCAAGCCTCGGACTTCAGCTCAGGTCATGATCCTTGTTCACGAGTTCAAATTTGACCCTCACATCGGGCTCTGTGCGAACAGCTCAGAGCCTGGAGCCTGTTTTATTTTTATTTTATTTTTTTTATTTTTTTTATTAAACTTTATAGTTTATTGTCAGGTTGGTTTCCATATAACACCCAGTGCTCTTCCCCACAAGTGACCTCCACCAACACCATCACCTCGCTTTACCTTTTCCCCTTCCCCTTCCCCCCTCAGTTTGTCTTCAGGATTCAAGAGTCTCTCGTGTTTTTTCTCCCTCCCTCTCCCTGGAGCCTGTTTTAGATTCTGTGTCTCCCACTCTCCCTGCCCCTCCACCACTCGCACTCTCTCTCTCTCAAAAATAAATAAACATTAAAACACTGAGGATGCCTCCTTGTCCAGTGCAGTCCTCATTTGGCCCTCCTGAGCCATATGCTTCTTCCACTGACATCTATTTTTGTTCCTAGTACCACTAGGCAGCTAACCTAACACAGCTTCACACTAAAGTTATAGTCCCTTATGTTCTGTCAAACTTCAGGGGACATTATCAAGGCCTTTGCATATGTTCTCTTTTTGCTGAGCGTTAGGTGAGGAGAAGCAGCTTCCCCATGTCATAACACTCCAACAACATTTTCCAAAGACTTCTTTAGCTTCAACTTTTGTATGCCCAACCTGAGGGTGGGTGTTGAGCTAAGGATTTCAGGAGCTATTTATGGCCTTGTTATGTGCAAAAGCCTAAAATGGTCCAACTACTTATCCCTGAGTACAGAATGCTCACTTCCTGTTGTTCTGTCTTGGCCTTTTAGAACTCACACCTTTGCTGCAACGGCAAGTTTTGAGACTTCACCTTGGTCATTTCCTCCTTATTTCAGATTCACATCTTCTGAACCTTATCAAATCATTAAAACGTATCTAGGCAATAGGGAAATTTCAGATGCTGAGAATGGATACACAGTTCAGCCTTGCTGGGGATTTTTCAGTTCTGTTTGTCTCATGCCTAAATCCATTCTATTCTCAAACACTTTTCACCAGTCTCTGTGAGCTATTAAATGCCTGCTTTCTCTAATTCCACTTTATTTTCTTTTTTGACCTGATTAATATTTTTTGCAAAAAAAATTTTTTATTTAAATCCAAGTTAGTTAACATACAGTGTAATAATGATTTCAGGAGTAGAATTTAGTGATCCATCACTTACATACAATACCCAGTGCTCATCCCAACAAGTGCCCTCCTCAATCCCCATCACCCATTTAACCCATCCCCCCACCTAACATCCCTCTGGCAACCCTCAGTTTGTTTTCTGTATTTAAGAGTCTATTATGGTTTGCCTCCTTCTCTGTTTTTCTCTTATATTTGCTTCTCTTCCACTTTAAAACTAAGCCTTGTCTAGGATGAATTCCTGCTGGGTCTCCCACTCCACAGAAGCAGCAGTGGACCTTTCCCAGTCTAAAGTTTCTTTCCCTGGGCCAGGCTCTTTCTGAAAGTGCTACTATATTCTTAGCACCTAAACACAGTGTTTGGAACATAGCAGTGCCTAGTAAACATCTCCTGATATTGAGGGAACTTTGGCTTCCACAAAACAACTTCCTATCTCTTTTTTCACTGAACCTTGCTTTATATTTATGGGGGAAATGCTCATTGTGTACTACACCAATTAATTGCCTCCTAGGGACTGAGAAAGCCCAGAGTACCCAAACCATTACATGGATGCAGGGACATGGATTTTGGACAGAAGTAATGCATTCATTCCCAGATTTGGCCTCAAAAAGGCCTCTCATGATCTACTTTCTTTCTTTCTACCTTTGTTTCTGTCCACACTGTTGAAAGCAAAAGATTCAGATATGATCAGAAGCCACAATTTACTTTTTAAATGGGAGCTACCTAAGAGAATCACCCAACCACATGAAATTTACTGTGAAATATAGAATTATGTTATTCAATTATATTCTAAAATTGTTTGTTATAACAGCTAGCATTAATTTTAATAACTAATACTTCATTCAGTGACTGGCATCCCAGGTATAGTGAAAAGAACTCTTTTAGATGAGGAAAACTGTGTTTGTAAAAAAAATACAGTACAATATAATACAAAAAAATAGAACCAAAAAAACCAAAATATTCTATTTCATGGCCAAGAAACTTAGACATGCAGTAAATTTTAAGCTTTCAAATCAAGTGAGGTAATATATCTGAAAATACTTTAACTGAAAGGGTGATTTATTATATTATGATTTGCCATTCCCTGAACCTCCAAAGTAGTCACTATAGAGGTACAGAGGCAGCTTATATTCTTTGAAAGCCAATTAACTATTAACAATCAACTAAAGTCCTTTAAAACAAACAAACAGTCAAATCAAATATAGAAAATAAGCCATCTTCATATATTTTTTTCTCCTAATGTAGAAAAGAACAAAAATATTAGAGGAATGAACTAATGAGTATATAATTGATGAGGCTTGAATTACAATGATAATGACAACTCCTCTCAATTTTTCCATATGTCCTTCTAATGATATATGTAATTTATAACTTTATATTTTAATAACCAAGAAAAAACAACGAGGAAATGTTCTTTTTGCTTGATCTACAAGGGAAGGAAGCAGAAGCAGGATTACTATGTTTGTCACCTCTCAGGTAAAATTGCTATAAGATGACTACAGGTCAACTGAGAGCAATTTCTCAGCTCCAGAAGGTAGGGAGGGTACACCACGGACATCTAGTAGATAGAAGCCACAAATGCTCTAAACCTCTCACAATTGACAGGACAGTCCCTCAACAAAGAATTTTACAGCCCAAAATGTCAACTGTGCCTTGGTTAAGAAACCCCAGTTTAGGCTTAAAGGGACTCTATTTCCTTTCAAATATTCCAAAAGGCTCAATATGCCTGAAATGTCTGTCTGTATCAGTCTGTTAGTTCACTGCAATTTTGATCTTAGAAGAATAGCCATGTAAACAAAAGAAAAATGATAAGCTAATCCATTATTAAATTATCATGCAAAATGGAATCTTAATTCTCTCTGAAGCCCACAAATCTTAGCAAGGCAGACTGTTGAGTGATTATCGAATAATTAAGTTAATCCTTCCATTTTGAGTTTAACCATCTACATGTATGAATAAACTATTAAGCTCAAATGTGCTATACATTATACTAGGGACTGCAGGGTACATGTTCCTCCCATGGAGATGATATTCACCTTCTGCTGAAATGTACAGCAAGTAAGGGAGAGAAAACTGCTTTTGTTCTTTTTTTTAATCTTGGTACCCACAGTGCCATCATGGCAGCTGACTCATACTAATCCCTCAACAAACGCTGATTAAACAAATTAATTCATCAATTCCAAGTCCACTCCCACACTTGTTTTCCCCATTCACTGAGAAAATCTTTATTAGCACCTTGATTTCATAACTTACAAATGGATCATACCTTCAGTTTGAACATTTATTTGTATATGTGTATGGGAGGAATAAATATTTTAATACATTTTAAAAATAGCATTGGGAAGACAGTAACCTAAGGTTCTATGATAGACAATGACAGCAGGGGATCATTTCTTATATACGATTATCATCAAGGGACTCTGAGGAAGAAACCAAGACCTGAATGATACTAATAGCTAGCATTTGTGTGGTGTATGTGACACACCATTCTGACTGCTTTACATCTATCTACGCTTGTATACCTCACGACAACCTTACAAGGGAAATGCTGTTATTATCCCCATTTATAGTTGTGGAAACTGACACAGTTAAGTTATGAATCTTGCACCCTACATCCCAGATATGTTGATGGGTAAAACTGGGATTTGGAGGCAGTTCATGTTCTTAATTATTATTCAATACCACCTCTAACAGTAGAAGTATCAGCTGCATAAAGCTGTAGGGAAGAATTAGCACTTGAGACCAAAATCAACATGCCCTTACTATGCCAGCAGACGTGGCTCCTTTTAAAGACTTTTACCTTTCCATTCCTAAATAATCTTCCAGTTGGTCTTACTGTGACAAGCATGTGACAGGCAACCCATCACTTTCTCTGCCGTTATCGTATTGTTTCCTCTGCCTTGGAACCAACCTAAATTATCCTTTCATTTTCTAGATTTGGCCTAGGCAAAGTTTTTCTATAATCAAATTCCAGGTCTCTATTGAGTCTTAGCCCGGATAAACTATTGACTATCGTAATGGAATACAACTCTCTTTTTCTCCGAGGGCTTTCCAAGAACTCACCTTCCCCAGGAAACAGGAAACAGCAGCAAGGAGCTAGGAACCATATCCACTTGAAAGAAAAGCTGTTAGCTCCTCTGCCAGACTCCAAAGCCCCATGACAAAGAACCTTATGTGTAGAGATGACCCTATTTGTCTTTAACCCAAGCCATATAAGCCAAGATGTTTGAGTCGCTAACATTTCCTAAAAGAGCCTAAATCATCTCTTTGTAATGCAGGTTATAGAACCAATAGAGGTGGCTTGTTTTGACTGATGTGGGAGTAGTTGCTGTACTCATTAAAAAGCAGTGAACAAAAGATAAGAGGTTAAGAGCAAGACAGGAAGGGAATGAAGGATTTGGGATTGATTCTTTAATGACTGTGCCAAAGGGGAATGGAGGATGAACAGCCAGGTTACTCAGCACATGGAAGGCTGCTAGCTGGTGGTGCGTTTATCAGTTCAGGGTATTCTATAATGAATTCTATGGCTTGGGAACTTCAAAAGAACATACATCATATTTTCAAGGTAGTTTCCCTAGAATATTTTATCATTTAAAATTCAGTTTCAGAAAAAAACGAAATACCTAAGAATAAAGTGATTTAATTAATAAAGCATTAAGTGTTCTTATGCTCCAAGGTTGACTCTCAGAAAACCCCAGAATTGGCCCAAAAGGGAAAAAGTGAACTCTGCTATTGTCAGGAAGCTGCAGTTTTGAAGTCACTGTGCCAACCGCTAGTTCCAGCATCACACAACCTGGGTCACAATCTTGATGTCCAGAAACTAGTGACAGAACCGCTGACTCTGATGCCATGCCACTCATGTTGTAGCCTATCAGCAAAAGATCCCTGCACACCATTGCCTCTCTCTCCAGTTAATTCAGTCCCAAATTCACAATTCCATGTGTGCATCTGACTAGTGGGACCTAAATTATACCCAGAATCTGAGCCACAATGACATCTGAGAAATGATGTTTTTAGCTCCACAACACATGTACTACAGAAAATACATGACTTGGAATAGAGATTGAATAATGCAGACTATCATATCTGCCACAGATATGTTCATCTGTTATTCAAGAAGGATAGTTTTTTTTATTCACTTTTTTTTAAAGTAGGTTCCATGACCAATGGGGGACTTGAACCCATGACTCTGGGATCAAGAGCTGCACACTTTACCAACTGAACCATTCACACACCCTAAAGAAGGACAGTGTTTTTTATTTTTTTTAACGTTTATTTATTTTGAGAGAGAGAGAGAGAATGGGTGAGCAGGTGTGTGAGGAGGGGAAGGACAGAGAGAAAGGGAGAGAGAGAATCTGAAGCAGGCTCCAAGCTGTCCGCATAGAGCCTGACACGGGGCTCAATCCCATGAATCACAATATCATGACCTGAGCCAAAATCAAGAGTTTGACACTTAACTGACTGAGCCCTCCAGGTGTCCCAAAGAAGGACAGTGTTAAAACAGCCTGACCAGTAGATGTAATAACCATTTGCTTATTAACAAATTTATCTAAGAAATAATGTCTGCCCAAGTCAGATACAGATATTTTCCATGTAATGCATGTGTTCTTCAAAACAGCTGCATCTAAATACATTTGTGTAGACTGAATACTACATTCTCATTGATTTATAGCCTTTTTTAAGATAACCTTTTTAATTGATATTCAAGTTTTAGTGCCCTTAATTATTTACATTTAAATTTCTCTGGTCATCATGTTTAAGCAATTAGTGATTCATTAGTAAATAATTTAATTGACTAGTTTGGGAGTAAGAGGAAATACCAGAGAATTGTAAAGTAGCATACTATATATACTCTTCAATGTTTGCACTTTTTTTTTTAACCTAAGTTACCCTGGAATTCACTCCAGATCAATGCATAGGAATCTTCCACATTTGTTTTTAAAGCTGCCCAATATTCCATGCTGTGGACAGTATATCTGTCATATACAAATTTAGATATTCTTTCTGAATGAACTTAAAAATATCTTCCTTTTAACTCCTTTTAATTGAGTTTAGTCCAGTTATTTAATGATATAAGTGAAATGTTTAGCCTCTACCTCATATTATATTTTGTATTATATTTATTTTGATATTTTAATGCTGTCTTGTGCATTTCCTGTGCTCTCTTATGCATTTATTTTTATATTTAGAAAATGTTATAATTCTAACGGTGACCTTTATGCCAAGATCTTTTATCATGTTCCTAGGCCTCCTTTCCCTTACTTAACATTCTACTATACCTTTAATTCTTCTTTTACTTATGTGGTGATTAGTGAGCTTATCTATTTTCCTCTTTCTCACTTATCCTTATCTTTTTGTTTTAGTTGCATTATTTCAATTTTATGAGAACATGTAACATTCACACAATGCCTCTCAAACCCCACCATCTTTGTTTTGGTCTTAGATCTACAACTAAGTATATTAAATACTCAACCTCATTCCTTTTACTGAGTTATTCCCAAATCATCTCTTGGTTTAATGAAGCATATCTTCCAGTAGGCGCCACAGGAAGATTTGTAAATTCAGTGTTTCTTGAGTTCTTTATGCTTAGAATTATTTTTCTATAGGCTTAATAGTTGAAGAACTTCAAAAAATATCAAATCCTTAGATTATATTTTCTTTCCTTGTGTTCTGTGACAATGCTGTTGCACTGTTACTTTATACTGTGCAGCTATGAAAATTCTAAAACCAGCCTGATTTTGGCCTATTTTTCAAAAATTTTCCTTAAATCTAATAGTTTTACTAGGACAGGTCTCACAGGTGGTCAATTTTCCAGGTACCCAGTAGGCCCTTCCAATATGTACATGTAAGTATATTTTTAAATTTCCATAAATTTTTATTGATTTATAGATTCAAATATTAGTTTTCTTCTATTATTTTCTTTTTATTACCTTAGAGACTACAATCACAAGCATTGGATTTTTTTTGCCTTCTACATCTAATACTTCCCCATCCATTTATCTTTTTATTTGGTCTTCCTACTCTTCCCTATTTCCATAACTGTCCTCCATGTTTTCAGTCCATCCATCTATTCTCTCTTGAGTGAGTTGTAATTTTGTCTTCACTTCTGAAATGATTCTTCAAATTTTTTTTTCCCAAATTTATTTGATTAACATTTGTCTCACGTCTCCCTCTTTTTTATTTTCTGTTTTTGTTGCTGTTCGTTTCCATTCTAGGTTTGTTTTTGAATTTCTGATTCCAAGTTTTCTTTCATGTGTGAAAATACTTGTTTAATGATATTTAGTGAATGTAGAGACACATTTCAGTTGTCCTCTGCTGCATAGTTGTTTTCCTCATGGTGAGGGAGGTGACAAATGCTTTTACCATGTGAAAAATTTTGCTTTTCACTTCTAATTTCCCTCTTAAAGTAGCTTTGTGTGGGTGTTACCTGACATTTGCTGTCCAATTTTAAATGTTTTCGGTTTTTCTGAACCATAAATAACAAACGCTTCTCTGTAGGAAGAATTTGAGGTGAAGGTTTTGGGTAGATTAACGGTGTCTTAGTTCAAGGTCATCCTCTTCTACTGGTAGAGAAAAGTGGAGTTTCTTTAATAGATGTACCTTTTGGGGATGGTTGATATTTCTTGTGACTCATTCTTTTATTTAATGCACTTAAATTTTAGATCTTCTTGCTCCTTTATTTCCTTTTACCAATCAGCCTTCAAAGAAAACTTTCCTCCTTTGTAAACTGCTTCCTGGTACCCCAGAATTTGTGCTTTCTCAAGTTGGTGGCCTCTGGTTGAATGAATTTTCAAGCCTCTTTCTTCTGATTCCCCAGGAGCCAATACTTCCATACATCACAGCTCACCTGGATTCTCAGAGAGGGAATCTTTGTTTAATGGCGTGATGTAGTCTGTGTTTCACTGCTGCTAGTACTGTTTCCTTCTCCTGTTTCTGTTCAGTCTCTATCTGACTCTCACCTGGAATGGGGTCTAGAGATGACTCTGATGATTTTAGATATGTTTTCCCATTTACAAGTTCAAGAAAGACTGTAGTACTCTCTATCTCCTAGTTAGGAGATCTGTAGGTGTAAATTATGGATACATTTTTTTCTCTATTAATCTTAATATTTTTAGAGGATACAGAGAGAAATTCAGATTTAGGTAGTCACCATTGTTCTCTAAGAATCTATAATTCTTATCTGATATTTTAAAGCCATTTAAATAGTATCACTCTCTAATTTTATACTCCTAATATACACAAAGTCAGTCCATTTTTGTACATTAATTGGTATTCGGGAAACTTGCTAATTTCTTACTGTAACAATTTATATATCAGTTGGGGGGGGGGATAGTCATCTGTGAATAATGACAATTATATATCTTCCTTTTCAATCCTTGTATCTTTGGTATGTTTTCTTCTTGCTGCCTAATGCCTTCAATAACCTGCTTGAAAAGAAGTCTTGATTAGTGGCATCTTTTCTTATTCCTAGTAACAAAGAGAAAACTCAATGTGTCACTATTAAGTAGAACGTTTGTCCTTCATGGTTTTATCTAGTGTATTTTCAGTGTAACAGGATGGTGTGTAATTCTTAGTGAAATATATCCTATTTTCCAAGAGCTCATCATTAAAGCTCATAACTAAGGATAAAAGATTCCAAGTATCACCAGCTGTTGGGGCTATCCACCTCCTGCAGCGTTCAATGAGCAGAACTGTAATTGTTGAAATTGAGCAATATCAAGTCATGAGGTATAAATATAAAAAAGAATTTTCTTTTCATCAATAACTGTAACCAACATGCCGTATTAAGTTACCATTTCTTCTGGACAGTAAATTATATTAGTACATATTAATCTGACTCTTTTTTAAGAATTTTAGCATGTACTAAAACAATCTCATTTTCATTTTTAAGACTCCATTCTGCTCATTTAAAATATTTAACCTCACAATTAGAGGTTCAACACATAACAGGTGAGAACATTCTAACACCAGCACTCTCTCTAGTTTCTAGACCCTGACACTTTAATTTGGGTTATCTTTGATACTATTATAGGAAGGAGGAAGAAGGATGTGTTGCCTATGGCAAACTCAGCCCTATCTTCTTCTTTTAAGCACCCCCAAGTACTTGCATCAAGTAGCACTATTCTGCACATAAGCATTTGCTCCATGCTACAGCAATCCCCAGCAAACTTGCAACCCAATCTCATACACCCTCCATAGCACCCAACTCTGGAACCTAATGGCATAGATTATGTCTGTTTCCCCTAAGTGTAAGGACTAGTAACTTAAGGAGCTGTCCCACCATGCCAATCCTTCTCAGAGCTCTTTGCCTAATTCAGCATCATCAGGGCAGGTCAGCAAGCTTAATTGCTTGGCAGAGATCTCACAAGATGCTAGATGTCACTTCTGCTCTAGCAGATGTGCCCAAACTCTGTAATTCTCTTAGCCTTTTCCCTTACTATAAGAAAAAGCAACTAGTTGAGTAACCTTCTCATCACCCACAAGACTGAGAAGAAACATGTAGCTTCTCTTCAGGAAGAATGCATTCTCTACAGAGGGCATAAGTAGCTCACTTCCAGGCCTTTTCCTACATGAACTAAGTGGGATACAGCCAGGTGGAGAGAACCCACCTCTGATGAAAAGGCACCTCTTAGCCATCCCTGAAGGGCCATGGTCTGCCCAATGAATGTTGGGTCCCCTAAACTTAAAATGAGGTGTAGTCTTTTGTTTTCAGCTGTGGGCTTTAATTCTCAATTTCTGAAAAGCAGAGATGCTCCTACTTGGCATCACTTAGCTTCACCATCATCAAGCAATCTTTTTTATCCTTCAACTATGGGTTTTGTCTCTATCCCAGGCTTACCTCAAATCATGAACACATGAAAACAATAGATGCTGCTGAACTGTTTTTTTCATATCCACTTGACCATCTGACCAAAATTGTAGTGCAGAGAAACTATGCATCAGATACCTGATAATGCTGAAAATAACAAACACTAGAGTTGTCACCATGAGGGCCATTTATAAATAATGGTATCATGCCTGGCTCTTTACACAAAAGATGAAGTAGCTAGCTAAAGCAATCACTCAGCTATTTCAGGGCCAGCATACACAATTTGGAAAAAAGTGAGATCTTCTGGACCATCCAGTTAGAACAATCAATAATGTTCACATTTATTTTACTGTAACTTCATTCTAACTTATGAATGCTTTATTAATACAACTCAAGATGGTGACAACAAATTTCATGAGAGAATATATCCCCTGAGGACAGGAACTACTCTCTTTCTCTCTTCCTCCTTCTTTCCATCTTACCTCTCTTCCTTCCTTGGTCCCTCATTCTTTATTTCTTTATATTGTAATTTCTCCCTTTCTTCCTTTCTCTTGTTACACTATCCTCAGTATATGGCATAGGCCTAGCCCATTCTAAGTGCTCAGTAAATGTAAAATTAAAGAAAAATAGAATATACTATTTTATTTATTAGAAATGAGTATGATACAATTGGTCCCCTGGACATTGAACTGTCCTCAACCTCTT
Source organism: Cryptoprocta ferox (assembly GCA_028646485.1). Classification (NCBI taxonomy): domain Eukaryota; kingdom Metazoa; phylum Chordata; class Mammalia; order Carnivora; family Eupleridae; genus Cryptoprocta; species Cryptoprocta ferox. Next base: position 100,293,704 of record CM053576.1, on the reverse strand, counting down.
AATAACTGCCTGTGCAGTTGCACCAAAACTTACAGCAGCCACTTTCTAAAGCTATGCTGTCTTTGTGCACTGCTAATTGGGTTTACTGATTGATTGATTGATTGATTCTGTCACCACAATCTTATCAGTTCTATAGGCAAACTAGAGAGGAAATTAATCTACCCCACAATGTCATTAAACTCCCCCTCCTTCTTTTTAATCTTCCCTCTCTCACAGCCAAAGAATTAGGCATCTGAAATCCTTTCACTCCTTCAGTCCTCCAATCTTGCCACTTTCCCAGATGCAATTATGTAACCCATATGACAGCTCTCTCCAGGGTTTATTGTAAGCGCCTCTCTCCACTCTCTGCACACACAGCAGGAGGTACTTACTAGTGCTACTGCTAAATCTACAACACTCAGTCTACTGTGTTACTTTGTGGTTTCAGGGCATTTTGGATTTTGAAGGAAGTAGTGTCAAAGGTACAATCCGGTCAAGAAGTAGAAACCCCTTTGTAAAAATAAGATGAATCATATTTTTAAATTTCTACAGTGACTCTCTGGGCCCTTGAGAAATGACAAGAAAATGAGATCCAGTTCTGTAGGAATTAGGGAAGAAAGTGACAACTATACAGCAAATATATTTAATAACATGGGCAAAGCTAAAGAGGAGAAGGGACTAACTGGGATTGAAAGTCAAAGACAAAATGGAATTTTGAGAAGAAAAGAAGTGATTAAAAACAGAAGATTCTTGGCCAACTGGGATGTGGAATAAGATTGAACGAGAACATGAAGGAGAGAAACTGTAGGGGAATGAGGCTTGTGGATCAAGGCACAATATCTCGGTATCCCTGGTAAGTCATAACACAGTCACTTCTGCCTGCTGCTGACCAGCTCTGCTATCACAGGTTCTCTAAAATCCCAAGACCCTGGAATCAATTCCTCTCTTCCACCTGGAGACCTTCGGTTGCCATCTGTCCTCCAGACATTTCTTTCAGACCTGGCCTGACCTCTCTGTGAGGGCAGCCTGGGATAACAGTTGCATTCTGAAGTCATGAAACTGATTGATCCCACCAGTAATTATCAAATATGGGGATTTTACTAAGTACGCCCTGAACCATCCATAGGACCTCACTAAGAAAATCAAAACAAAAAAAATAAAAGTTAAAATCAAGTTTTATACACACTAAAGCACAAATTTAAAAAAAATGAAACCTGGTGCCCAGAAAAGCTGAAAAGAGTCTGTACTTTGCTGTTGATGTTTTGTGTGCCACGTCTTATTATTTATTTTCTTCATGGCAACCATGATTTGTCATTATAACAAACAGCTTCCATTAATGGTTAGTTGCCATTGTTTCCTCAGTCCTAAGATTTTTTGTAAAAAGAAAAGAGAAGGAAAAAAAGGAAATGGCTAAAACTCCGTAAGAGTAATATTTGGTTTTAAAGCTATAAAATCGTTGAGTCGAGTTATTTTTAGTAAAATTAGTTCCATCACACCAAAGGTGCAAACTCAAATTCTGGCACATGAGCAGATCTGTGTGGCTATGCTCCAAATAACTGAGGAAAAAATTATTTCCATACCTAAAGGGCCAAGCTACTCCTAACTCTCTCTGCTCTCTATTTTTCATCATCCTGACTGAAATTGATGTTTGCATTTCATCTCTGGTTTATTCTCCCATTTTTTCTTATGGACTCCAAACAAGGAGTGACTTATTGTAAAAATATCTAATTCTGAAATTTGATGAAATTTGCTTGGGGATGTTTATTTGTTTCTTGTACTTATTTTTAAGATGTCATAAAAAAATAGAAATCGTTAACTGAACACCAGTTGACAAATTAGAAGCAGTGTGCACAATTCTTAACCTCAGAGAGATTTCATCTAGTTGGAAATATCAGACAAGTACCTACAATAAACCAGTTATATTGTTAAATGATGAATTGCATGGTAGAGACTATGTGCATTTTATATGTTCACAAAGAAGGTAGTTAAGGATTGCAGTAATGTCGAAAACATTCACATACATATGGAACTTAAGTTGGATCTCAAAAGTTGGACAGAAACTGTTTCATGGACATGTGGCTAGGTGGGTCTGGTTACAACATATGTTTTATTACAAAGGAGAAAAGAAAAATGTAGGTTCCCTTGATGAGAGAAAGAAGTTATATAAATACGATTTGTGTCATTACTGAACAAATCTAGGAGCCAGGGCAATTGGGATATGTTAAGATACTACTTTTTCTTCCTACAATTTAATCTCAGTGACTTTATCTCTAAGGCTCTGTGAAACCATATGTACAATCTACTCTCCACTAGTCAAGAAAGAACCGATCAGAAAGATTCTCTATAAAGCCCTTAAAGAAGAGATTACAATGCCAATATGGTCTAATACAGAACTACTGTGCCGTCAAAAAATTTCAGAAATCTCAACTGCTTACAGAGCTCCAATTCCCAAGGAGTTACCTTCGTTTCCCCTGCAAATTTTGTCCTTTAATTTTCTGTACACCATACAGTACAGTCATTGAAAGAAGTCTGCCTAATTTGGACCAATCCTGAAAGATAAAGCCCCATAACTTCAGCTAAATGGAAAACTGAAGCAATTTTGAGGATAATTCAGTTGTGACTATGAGGTGGGAAGTCATTCCAGGCAAGTCTGGGCAGTGATGGGAATGAAGTAGGCAGGAATACTCACTCTCTCCAAAGGAGATAATCAAGTTGTTAGAACATAGTAAATTACTTTTAGTATGCATTAGGACCTTATTATCTTTTAATTCCATGCAAGGGATATTTTTATTCTGTACTTAATTCTATTCTAGGTGTCTATAGCAGAGCTCCCAATCAAATCTTTATTCTCACATGCACAGAGAGAAAAGAAAAAACAATCTATCTTAGTTACTAATCAACATAAGGGTAGCCTAACCAAGAAGAAAACCTTCAGGAGAATTTGTCAAAACTAGCTTCAACACTTCTAAGAATTCTAAATCAAGGCAGTTCTTTTCAGTCCTCATACAATTTGAACTACCCAAAAGGGTGGGGAGAAAGAGAGATATAAATAAGGAAAGTTTAGGATTAAAGACTTTAAGAAAAATAGAGACTTTCCTTCCTGGCTGAAAACATCCTCCAGCCTATTGTTAAAATGCATATCATCTTCCCTTTGATCCTTGGGGAGGTAGGCTGTCCTTCTCACCTGTGCCCTGACCTCTTCCTATTCACTTCTTCAGGGCAGCCCATCAAATTCCTCCTCTTCTTCCCTTTTACCAGCCCTTTCCAGTCAGTATACAAATGGGGGCAAACAACTCAATGTTTTCATTTGTTTAATAAACTTATTTAGGGCAGTGCCTGGGTGCCTCGTCAGTTAAGCATCTGACTCTTGATTTCGGCTCAGGTCATGATCACATTCATGAGATCAAGCCCCGTGTCAGGCTCTGCACTGGGCATGGAGCCTGCTTAGGATTCTCTCTCCCTCTCCCTCTGACCCTCCCCACTTCATGCTTGCACTCTCTCTAAAAAAAAAAGAAAATAAAGAGGAACTTGTTTAGTTAAAGAAGATATACATAGAGAAAAGTGCACAAATCATAAAAGAGGAATTTTTAGAATGAATGCACCTGGGTAAATGCCATCCAGATCAACAAGTAGAATGTTACCTGCACCCTAGAAGCTTCCACAGTCCCCTGCCAGGTATTCCCTCTCCCAAAGGTAACCACTATTCTGACTTCTGAAACCACTGGTTAATTTTTCCTATTTGAAAAATTTCTCTAAATTTAATTATCCATACTTGTATCTGGCTTCTTGGATCAGTGCTGGTTGTGAAATATCCATGCTGTTGCATATATGTGGTTTTGTCCATTCACCCCTCATTATCATAGAGTATCCTATTGTATGAATAAACTACAATTTATTCCATGGTTGATAGCGATTTGATTTGTCTCCAATGTAGATCTGTTATTAAATAGCTATTGTAAAATAGGACCACCATGAACATTCTTAGATGAATATATATACACATTTCTTTTGGGTATAAACCTGAGAGTGGCGTTTCCATATCATAGAATATGAATATATTCAGCATTATTAGATACTGTCAAGCATTTCTCCAAAATAAATGGATCTATTTACTCTCCCAGAAGCATAGATGAGAATTTCAGGTGTTCCACATTCTATCCAAAACTTGGTATTTTCAATTTTGTGCAGGGTGGGGGGGGGGTAGTAATCATTTGGGTATAGATAAAAAGATACCTAATGTGTTTTTAATTTACATTTAACTGATGAGTAATGACATGACCACCTTTTCCCATGTTTACTGACCATTTATATGTGAGGGATCTGGTCAAGTGTTTTGCCCATGTTTCTATTTGGAGTGTTTCCAGTTTCTCTTTATATGCTATGGATATCTTATTCTCCCCCTCCCATCTCTCTCTCCCTCTCTCTCTCCTACTATCTCTCTCTCTTATATATAATATATATGTCTACATAATTATAAATATAAAATATAATTATACTTTATATATAAATTCTTATATATGCTTATATAATTTATGACACAATATGTAAATATAATATACACATATATAGTTAATATACTATATTGTACATATATAAAATATCTTCCACACATGGCTTGCCTTTAAGTACTTTAAATGGTGTCCTATTTAACAGAAGTGCTTCATTTTAATGGAGTCCAATTTCTCATAGTTTTCCTTCATGACTACTGGGAGGTTTTTTGTGTTCTATTTAAGACATTTTTGTATATTGCAATGTCACGAAGGCACTGCACTGTCTTCTGTTTTATTCTAGAAACTTTGTTTTAATTTAAGTAACTTCCTATCATCCCCTCTAACTCCTGCTCCTTCCCTTTACAGTAAACTTTGTATAATAGTTGTCCATATTCTCCACCTTTTCTTCAAAAGTACTCTAATTTATGATTGCTCTTATCTACTACTCCCCCCACAAACTACTAACCCCCTCTATTCCAATGCAGCTATTCTCTCCAAGCCAATCCATATCTCTTCAGTTCCCAACTGGGAATTTTTCCATTCTTATTCACTTAACTAGCATTTGATGCTGTTAACTAAACACTCCTTCTCTAAACTTTCTCTTTAAAAATTTCAGGATTCCATTTCATCCTTATGTTATTCTCAGCTCATTTGTTCTCAATCTTCTTTTTGGGCTCCTTCTCTATTTATGTTGTAAACATATAACTACAACATTCATAAAACTCTGCTGTGTACCAGACACTATGCTAGACACTGGAAATATGGTGATGAGCAAAAACACATGGTCCTGATGTCATGGAGCTTAGTATCTGGTGATAGACACAAACATTAATCAAATAATTACCATCAATATATAATTACAAACTCAGAGCTCTGAAGGAAATAAAGGTCTATAAAAGGACTCAGGCAACTATTGCCTGGGAGCTAAATATGGCCCACTGACTATATATGTAAGTGAAGTTTCATTGAAACACAGCCATATCCCTTCATTTAGATATTGCCTATGGCTGCTTTCACAGCAACAGAGTTGAGCAGTTATGATAGAGACCACATGGCATGTAAAGCCTAAAATACTTACCATCTGGCCTTCTGCAGAAAAACATTTACCAACTCCTGATCTATAACAAAGAAACATAACCTCAACTGGGCATGTGGTGATCAGGAAAGGCTTTCTTTCCTAAGGCAGTGGTTCTCAGTTCTCAGAAACAGTAAATACTTACTAGAAAATGAGCAAAAGGTAAAACTCTAAAGAGAGAAACAGCATACACAAAGGTCCTATATGGAAAGGCACATGGTACATTCCAAGGGAATGAGGGAAAGATGAGGCTGAAGAGATAGCCAGGGAGAAGCTCATGCACCGTCTTGCAACTCACATTAACAATGCTGAAGTTCGTGTTTTTGTTTGTTTGTTTGTTTCTAATGGAGCAGTATTAAATACTTTTTAAGCAGAGATAGATGGGAGGATTTTTGTTACGACTATTCCTCTCCATCTCTTGGCTCTGACTTCTTTGGTGTTTGTTGGTTTTATACTCAGGCTATTCAGGTGGCCTCCAATAATTCCTAGCTAACATCCTTCAGATTCAAGTCCAGAAGGAAAGAGAGATTTCCTCCCTACAACAGTTCCAACATAAGTCCTGTTTCTGACTGCTAATAGCCTATTTCGGTCACATTCCCACTAGTGAACCAAACACTGAGGCCAAAAGAATGGATTAAGCCAGCAGACTTATTCCTTGTTACATGGCTACCCCTAGAGCTGGACAGAGGATCAGCCCCAACCACTTGCAGTAAAAGTTAGACAGAAGAAACAACCCAAAGGATACATGGAATGCTCTTTCAAGGAGTAAGATGAATGAACGCTAAACCGAAATATTTTCAACATGAGATAATTTCTCTTCTCTCTGTGTATGCTTTCTAACAACATCTTATTCATACCTGTTTTCAACTACTACCTATATGTAATAATCTATTTGTAAATATCTGTCTGTTTGTTGCCCCAAATACGCTTCTCATATCCAAATCCTTTAATCCAACTACTTATTTCACAATGCCACTTGAATATGCTACAGTTTTAATTTAATGAGAAAGCCAACTAATTATCTACCTGTCAGACTTACTTCTGTATTCTCTATCTTGGCCAAATCAGAATCTAAAGAACTCTATATTCCTTCCTGAATCTTATCAAACTACCTAATCAGTCATGAAGTATTATGAAAGATCTTTCCTCCACCCTCACTTAAAATTCTTAAAAGGATTCTCGCCATCTCCAGAATGAAATTCAACCACCCTACCAAGATATTCAGGATACTTCATGAGGTCTCTGCTACCTCTAAAATGACATTTCTGCAATCCCCTCCTCAGACATGGATAAATCTTTCACTCTTATGTCCCTTTGCCCATACTTTCCCCTCTTTCTAAACTGTTCCTTCTGATATCCTTCTCCTTCATCATGTGGTAACCTCCTGCTGTTTATTCAAAAATAGCTTAAGCCTCGCTTCCTTCAGGAAGCCTAACCAGAATCACTGTGAGTCCAATCCTCTTATCTGGGCCCTAATAATATCCACACACACCCATGTCTCAAAACCTATGACACAGTCATGGTGCATTCTTCTGTCTCTGTAGTCTGCAAGATCCCTGAGGGCAAGGGATGTGTCTTTTGTCTATCACCATGACCTAGTACAGTGCCTGGCACATAATAAAACACACAATAAACACTTGTTAAGAAATTCTACTCAGGTCAACTGGGGAATGAAATTACACTTCTTGAAGAGAACATCATTGATAGAAATCAAACATTAAACATAGAAACTATATAGTAGTGGTAAAATAGTTCATTAACATTTTCAAAAAGTCCATTCTTGATCCTCTCTGCTCCACTCTTTTCTAGCAGATGGTGTCCACTCCCAGAGAAGGGGATGTTTAATAAAATATTTCAACCATAAAATACAGTCACAGAGAGCAACTTAATGACAAGGACAATGTCTTCTCTACTTTTCATAAAATGCCTCATTTAGTGCCTTGCAGCCCAGAAACACCCCATATTTAGTAATTAGTGATCACAATCTTCAGGCAAGTACACAATCATAGAACTAATTGATAAGCATACTCTAACATCTATTGTTGCTGAGTAATACAAGTAAATAACAGAAAACCACCTCTAGGTTTAAAAAATTTCGGTTCATGAAATTCCTCTTTAGTCTCAGTACTTCTAGGAGCTAATGTCCACCTGTAACAAATACTCCTTAGATTTTTCATTTCTTTATTTTTATTTTTTTCTTCTATACTTTAAATACAATTTCCTTTAGTATATTCCCTTACTTTATTCAATTATCATATTCCTTTAGGAATTTAGTATTTTTTATTATATACCAGTCATCTTTTCCCCTGCAGATAAGTGGTAAACAAAATCAACTCTTCTTTTACAGTGCTCAGAGGAGAGTCAGGGGTGGGAGGACAAAGTCATTAAGCAAATAATCACATGCTCAACCCAAATGAAAAAGAGAACACTATGACATGTTTTGAAAAAATATATATATAGTAACTGAATTAATATAGAATATAAGTGAACCCTTCCCTGAAGAAAAGATTCTGCATTTGAGATCTGAGAATGAAGGCAGTCCATTAGCTAAAGGAAAATAAGGCTGGGAGAAAACAAAACATTCAAAGCACGAAAATGTCACATGTACTTTGAGACATGAAGGAGCATGGTATAGTCAAAAAACTAAATTTTTTAATTAATCCTAAATTCCTACTAATAACAATTTTTCAAAGATAGGAAACAATAGGATTTAGTAAAAGAAATACTGAATTGGAAATCTATAAAAATGAAATGAATCCCAGTTCTTCCTCTCAATGCATTATATGAATTTAGGAAAGCACAGTCTTTACGGATCTGCTTTTCCAAATCAAAATTAGTAAAAAAAATTTACTAATTTTTTCTCCATAGTTCTCAGAGTATATTATACTTCAAAAATTAATGAGAAACTATCCTGGACCAATGTCAAGTATTATTAGTGACTGTTTTGTCATTATTGATTTTCAATTAAAAGTAGCATCACAGAATTTTAACTTTCATATAACCTTCCTCATATCAGCAAGATTCCTAAACCAATCACGAAGATCTAAGGGATCTTTTTACTGACAGTCAATGTTTTCCTTATTTTATTTTACATTATTTTATTTTATTAAAAAAAATTTTAACATTTCGTTTCGAGAGAGAGAGACAGGGCATGAGTGGGGAGGGGCAGAGACAGGAGACACAGAATCTGAAGCAGGCTCTAGGCTCTGAGCTGTCAGCACAGAGACTAAAGTGGGGCTCAAACCCACAAACCATGAGATCATGACCTGAGCTGAAGATGGACACTTAACCGACTGAGCCACCCAGGTGCCCCTTCTTAATTTTATTTTAAATGCCGAATTGTTAACCATGCAACATGATTAATCAACAACAGAACATAAGCATAAGTTATGAAAAAAATGAATCTATTTAAATTAATGACCAAAATTGTAATTTGCTGAGAAATAAGATTGAATAGTAGATAAATATTGAATTAAAATTTGGGGCTTTTTCACAGAAAGAAACAAGGAAAATCAATTTGCTTAGGTGAAAAATAAATGTAGAAAATTGGTTTGGGAGAGAATAATATAGTGAGTTTACATTAAAGCAAATATAGCTGGAGCCCAATGGAGACCCAAATAGAGTTTTCCAGTAGTAAGTCAGAGATAAGGATCAGAGCTGCTGGAGAGGCTGGGCTGGATTTATGAACTGGGAGACATCAACTCACAGGCAGAAGTTCTAACTTTGGGAGTAAAAATATTGTCCATTCTACTCATTTCAGACAAAGTATCTTCAAGCAAGTTCTAATTATTCCTACTCTACTTTGAATCACAATTTATGCAAGTGGAAAAATAAAATTAGTTAAATGTACTTCAAAAGTAAAGACATAAATAAATCTTTAAGAAGAACCAAAGGAATACATTTTAAAATGCATAAAATACCCTTGAAGAAACTGGAGAACTTCTAGTTTGGGTGAGACTTTGTTTTGGCGGCAGCCGTCACTCTATGTACACAGGACGGAGAGTGTTAAGGCCAAGGTAGTATAAGCCATGCAGTTCACTGTCACTGTACTACTGTCTATGGCCTATAACCCAGACAACACTTCTGGGTTAAGAATGCAAGAGAAGGTGGTCTTGACTGCAATATGGCCCACATGCACTTAAATTGGGGACTCAGAGAAGTCACCATCCTACACTTGCTTATTCTAGGCTTTTGAAATATTTAGCAAAATTTGTAGACTCTTTGATACTGCTTCTTATTTGAAGTAGCCTCTTCTGAATGTATGTTTCACTTGCCTAAACATAGGCCCATTTATTGGATAGTCCAAAGACCAGCAAAACTGGTCTGAGTGTCTTGATTTCACTATTTCCTGAATGTATCTAATGTACAATGGACTATTCCAGATGTTGGGTCTAGAGCTAATTTTATGACAGCCCAGGTCCCTGTCGCCAGGGAGCATATATTCTACTAAATTAGTTGCATTTGTGAGTTAATTGAGTTTTAATATTCTGTATCTGAGTAGCATTTCTCTCAAACTTCACTGGTGTTGTATAAAAGCACAATTTAAAAAATTTTTAAAGTACATACTAATACGATTAAGTAGAGCAATTTTAAAATACTTTGTTTTTTAAGAGCTCTAGGGGTAAAAAAAAAAAAGAAGGTATCCATTAATTTTATTTTGGGAAGGAGAAGAAATCTGTAATACTCTGAAGATAAATAAGATTTAATCAAATAACTTTTTCAGTCTTGACAACTATTCCTATTCCAAGAAACAGTGTTATAACACATTTTCTCTTCATTATATCTCTTCAACAGAACCTTGAAAAGTTGTCTGACATTTTCTTCTCCTTAGATATCTACTCAAGCTGACCCAAAGAACCCTGGAAAAATTTACACTTGAAAATAAGGTTTATCTCTTAATGGAGAAAAATTTTTACTGTGATTTCTTTTTCTTCTTGCATCTTTGTTCTACATTTTTCTCCCTAAAAAAGACACTAAATGAAAATTCATATACAATAAAAAGTATCTTATTTGGTTCCAAAATCAAAACAATAACTCTTGGACTCCTCAGTAATTCAAGTCATTTAACATATCTCAGTTGCACAATTTATTTATCACAAAATGAAGAGACATGGTCCTAAATGAAGACTTCTCAGTTATGGTCCTGTTGATCCTTTGGACTGAATAATTCTTTGTTGGGTGTGAGGATGGATTGTGCGTCTTAAGGATATTTACCAGCATCACTGGCCTCTACTTACTAGGTACTAATAGTATCACCAAGTTATGACAACCAAAAATGTCTCTGGAATTGTCACATATACTCTGGGGAAAGGGGTCAAAACTGTCTCTGATTGAGAACTATTCTCCTAGATTAAAGAGTCTAATTTGTTTATAAAGCCCTCCAGTGACTGAAGACTTACGATTTTAGGGACATACAGAAAGGTTTGCCCCATTTTTAAAGTAGTTTGAGTATTAAAATTTATTTACTATCCTACTCATTCAAAGTTATGTTGCATATTAATTATAGATGATAACACTGCAGAAGCAGCTTGAAAACTATTTAATTATAATTTATGGGAGCTAATGTTCCATAAGGTATTAGGCTGTGAAAATGGTACACCAACACAATGTCGAACACGGGCTTTTTTTTCCCCATGTCTCCAAGCAAAGAAAGTAACATTAGAGTGGAGAACCCAATATGAACAATATGATTGGAGAATTAACATTAGGTGCATTCATTTGCTAACTAGTTGATTACATTTTAATGTGTTTTATTGTGAGTGGGAAGTAGTATTATATGAATATTAATAAAAGCCATTTATATTCCTTTCTGCTTAAGAGCTCTGCTTTTGTTAAATGTAGAAAACATAATGTGTAACTATAGAAACCTGCCATTTCCATTATCGGAATTTTTCTCATAAAGGACAAAACTGATTAAACTTTTCGTCTCTGTAAAGTTTCTAAAAGCCTAGCAAAGAAACCAAATCTTGCCCTATAAGATTTGTTTTGCCAGCAGAGAATAGATTTAAATTTAGTGGGCAACTGAGGAAGAAGGAAGAGGTAGGCACGTCAGGTTGGAAATCTGAAATGTTTGTGTAAATATTTATAAATGTTGCTGATCTCAGGGGTCTCAGTATGTTGCCCCAGTGCTGAGATAACCATTTCACACTATTGTTAATGGTGACTAAAATCAAATGTTAGGGACAACAGCAGAGCTGTCACCAAGAAAAAGAAGCAAAACCTAGGCTCAGAATCTAAACACAAGCTTAACAAAGCCAGAAGTCTGTTTTAATTAGGAACACAATCCAAACTGGAACTGGAAAGTGGGATCCATTCTATGCAAGGTGTCGATCTGCAGCATCCTCAAATATACCATAATGCTCCCTATATAATTTTAAATTCATTTTTAATACTTAACTTATTTATACATTTATCACCACAATGCTGAGTTAGTCCATGGTAACAATAATGACATAATGTCCAGAAGTAGAAAGAATTCATGTACTAAATTATACACATACACACACATTGCTTTTAATCCATCGGAGTAAAAAAGACACCCCAAACCAACTGCAAAACTATTTTCAAACTGGCTAAACTCTCTCATGCTCAAATGGAGCAAGTAAACATTTTGATAACATAAACCCTAGACCTGGAGGCTCTGTGTGAGCTCTCTATGGAAAGATCATTTAATAATCCTCCCAAGTCAATTGAGACTACATTTATTTGACACCAAGACTGTGAAACATTTGAGGAGACTTAGTAATAGGACATGGGAGAGGGACAGAAATTAAAAATTCAGTTTGCCTGTAAATTTTGATACACTGTACAAAAATAGAGAGCATGACCTTCTGCCCCACAGTATTATTGATATGATCCTTTCCTAAGGCCATTTCCCTTTTCTTACTTTATTGCATTAAGTGTTTTGCCAAGCAATTAATTCTTCCATTATCTAGTTCCCCGTATACATTAAACAATGTGTCATTTGTTTTAGAATTATTGAGTGACCCAGGCTCCTTTACTTGTTCTCAAAAAATGACATTTGGCTATTTCCCCTCTTGTCTACAAGAATATGAAAACGCTAAAGCCATTTTTCAATAAAAGGATATGATTAGCAATTTTTTATCATTAAAACAGCCAAAATATTTTCATTAAAGCAGGCACACTGTTTTGGGAGTTTTCCCCCTTGGACTATTTTATTACTTTGCTACAACATGTCTAAGGAGTGATTAGTTTAAAAGTTTTGGTGAGGGGCACCGGCGGTTAAGCGTCCGACTTCGGCTCAGGTCATGATCTCGTGGTTCATGGGTTCGAGCCCCGCATCGGGCTTTGTGCTGACAGCTAGCTCAGAGTCTGGAGCCTGTCTTCAGATTCTGTAACTCCCTCTCTCTCTGACCCTCCCCTGCTCACGCTGTCTCTCTCTCTTTCTCTCTCAAAAATGAATAAAAATTTAAAAAAAATTTTTTTTAAAGTTTTGGTGATAAGACAGAGATATTGAGCAAATTCCAAAAGGAAGCACTGTATGAAGGACACTGAAAGTGCCATGTTGCTCTACATCCTTAAGTAGAAAAAAGTAAAATAATTTCGCTGGAGCATCAAGCTTTCCCCCATCCAGGTTAGTGTGTTCTCCAAACTTCACACTGCAAATCAAAGCCACTCAAAGATGTTCCAATAGCCCCCGAAATTTTTCTTTTTGCTGTCATTTAAAAGGGAATGAGAGAGGTTTTGTCCTAAATTATTGCATCAGTGGCTCCCAATAATACAAAGTTCAATCTATATTTACTCTCTTCAGAGAAAGGTCTCAAATTACTGAATTCTCTGCTTCTTAGCAGTTCTGTTGCAAAGTCTATCAAGGTAGCAAAGTGAAGTAAATAGATATTTGGGGAAACCAACACGCTGTATTCTTTCTCTCACTAATATCTCACATGGAAGGATTATGCATAAGTCCTTTGTCAGTTAAAGGAACACCAAAGAATGTTCTTATTAATATTCCAGTTAGGTGTCCTCCAATGTTTCCAGAATGACATTCTCTAAATCTTACTTCAACAGAAATAGTTTTTAAAAGAATGTGTTTTGTATTTTTCAATATAATCTGGAAATACTTTTCTCCAATGTTCAGATCATGAGAAGTCTTTGGGGGGAAGGATGCAAAATGGTCAATAATAACTTATGTAGTAATCTGTGTAACACAGACTCCCAGATAAAACTCATTTGACCCCAGAACAAGAGACCCCAGCACAAATGTGAAATGGAGAGAGAACATTTTTTAAAAATCATATTTAGAGTAGGGCTTCAGGTAAACAGACCACCACCTCTTTTCCCTAACCCCCCAACTCCTCCCCAGGCATGCCAAGAAGGCTGCTCACAGAATCAGTAATGTGGCAGGTGACTCTGTGTAATTGCCCTTCAATATTGTTCAGAGGGATGGTAATTAAAGAAAGATCAGTTTACATTTCTAAAGTGATCCTAGTGAGGGGAATTTTCAAACCCTGGAAATACATACTTAAATATTCTAAATTCTACCATACTGGGGTTAATGTTGGCAGCAAATCAAATCAGTCCATACCACTTTCCTTGGAAGGAATTAAAACACTGGCATCACTAGTCAAACTAATATATCTTTGGTCCTGAGTCACTGATTTGCTTGAAGTCTGGAATATTTACATTCGGTGTATGAACAATATAAGTGAAAAAGCAGATGCACATATGGGCCAACAAACATCAATAATTTAATTATTTTCCTCCACAGCAGATAGAGAGAAATAACTTATGGGGCCAGTGGGAACATTAAAATAAGCTTTTCTCTCTTGGCTAATAAATCTGATGAAAATACCTCACCTCTGTCAGGGCAATATTCCTAGAAAAGCTTTCCTAAACCCAAGTAAGTTTAACACTCCTTCAAATTTCATGGTCTAATCATGTGCAAAGACTCCTCTATAATTCCGTCATTTTCCAGTGAAGGACAGGGAAAAGTACTTTTCTTTGGTTTGTAAATAAAGGTAGGTTTAACCCAACTTAGAGGTTGGTCATGGAGGATAATCTTCCAGTTCTTCTACTTAGATATTTGTATACCACTATACAAAGTTTGTAATACTATCTCTGTCCTTGGGAACAGCTAAGTGACTTTCCAAAGACCATAAATACCAGTTGGAGAAAGCTGTATTCAGAGGAGTTAAATAAAATGGAAATGTATTTGAGAGGCATAATAACATCTGCTAGGTTTGGAAAATATGATTTTCCTCAAGTCATTTTGTGTAATACACATCTAAGCTTAAATAATGTTCCAATTTATTAGTCTATGTTGTGGTTCCAGTTATATTTTATTTTTAAATTATAACCAGCTTTATATATAATTTTACTAATCTGTACAAAATTTTCAATCTATTTTAATAAAAATTAAATAATTCTGCTTTGATACTTCTTTATGGAAAAAAAATTTTATGGAAAATTTCTAATTGTAAAGGAACAAATAACTATGAATTAGCACATGTTTAAAATACGACCGAGGATCTCATGTGACTTTAGAACTGAGCACTGGAAGTCAAGTCTTGAGTTTCCCACTAAAAAACACCCAAGAACTTTACACCATCACCAAAAATATATACCATATACATGTTCTTGGTATAAGGGGGTAACGAATGGTCTGCTCACAAGGTTTCTGCTCTCCCAAACTGTGATCAGATGGACTATATTCAGATCATGGAATAAATTTCACTTTCAAGGTGGTCCAGGACCTTGACAAGAGGACAGAGAATGGGGACCATATTGCTGGTTTCCAGTTCCAGCTCATCCACCTATGGGACCCTGATTTCTCTGAGCCCATCCTCATCTGTGACATGATAGTATCTGACTGAGTTGTTGTGAGAATCAAGTATACAAACTATAATTATGCTAAAGTCTATTGAAACCAGTAAGTCAGTTATTCACTATTCAAGTGGGTTTTCAGAGATAAGAAATAAGCATTATGCCTTAATCCAAAATGTTAACACATATACAGAGAACATTTCACAATTCAACAAGCCATGTACAGTAGACAATCAATTACTGCTCCCTCCTCTTTTTGCCTCAGCTATTGTCTACATTGATACCACTGTCAGGGTGTTCAAAAATATAAATAACTCTCAAAACTCAACAGAAAGAAAATAATCAAACTAATTTAGAATTAGTTAAAAAAATGAACATACACTTCAACAAAAAAAATATACAGATGATGGCAAATAAATAATGAAAGATATTTCAACATTATTAGCCATTACTGAAATGCATATTGAAATATATACCTACAAGAATTACTATATTTTTTGAAAAATTGATAGCTTTGTAATACAGCTTGAAGTCTGGAATTGTCATGCCTCCAGCTTTGGTTTTCTTCTTCAACATTACTTTGGCTATCAGGGGTCTTTTCTGGCTCAAAAGCTGTAATCATGGTACTGGCACAAAAAAAGACACATGTATCAATGGAACAGAAGAAAGAACTCAGAAATGGACCCATAAATACATGGCCAACTAATCTTCAACAAAACAGTAAAGAGTATCCAATGGAAAAGAAGATAGTCTCTTCAGCAAATGGTGCTGGGAAAACTGGACAGCAACATGCAGAAGAATGAACCTGGACCACTTTCTTACACCATACACAAAAATAAACTCAAAATGGAAGAAAAACCTAAATGTGAGACAGGAAACCATCAAAATCATTGAGGAGAAAACAGGCAACAACCTCTTTGACCATGGTTTCAGCAACTTCTTACTAGACATGCCTCCAGAGACAAGGGAAATAAAAACAAAAGTGAACTATTAGGATCTCATCAAGATTTTAAAGCCTTCTGCACAGCAAAGGAAACAATCAACAAAACTAAAGGCAAAATGGGAGAAGATACTTGCAAATAACATATTGGATAAAGGATTTATATCCAAAATCTATAAAGAACTTGCCTAACTCAATACCCAAAAAACAAATAATCCAGTAACAAAATGGGCAGAAGACATGAATAGACACTTCTCCAAAGAAGACATCCAGATGGCTAAGAGACACATAAAAAGATGCTCAACATCACTTATCATCAGAGAAATACAAATCAAAACCAGAGTGAGATACCACCTCACACCTGTCAGAATGGCTAATATTAACAACTCAGGAAACAACAGATGCTGGGGAGGTTGCAGAGAAAGGGGATCACTTTTGCACTGTTGGTGGAAATGCAAACTGGTGCCACCACTCTGAAAAACAGTATGGAGGTTCCTCAAAAAATTAAGTATAGAACTACCCTACGACCCAATAATTGCTCTACTAGGTATTTTACCAAAGGATACAAAAATGCTGATTTGAAGGGGTACATGCACCCCAATGTTTACAGCAGTGCTATCAACAGTAGCCAAATTATGGAAAGAGCCTAAATGTCCATTAGCTGGTGAATGGATAAAGATGTGGTATATGTATACAATGGAATATTACTCAGCGATTGAAAAGAATGAAATCTTGCCATTTGGGATAACGTGGATGGAACTAGAGTGTATTATGCTAAGTGAAATAAGTCAGAGAAAGATGAATATCATATGATTTCACTCGTGTGGAATTTAAGAAACAAAATTGATGAACATAGGGGAATAGAAGCAAAAATAAGATAAAACAGAGAGGGGAAACAAACCATAAGAGACTCCTAAATACAGAGAACAAACTAAGGGTTGATGGAGGGGAGAGGGAGTGGGCTAAATGGATGATGGGCATTAAGAAGGACACTTGTTGGGATGAGCACTGGGTGTTATACGTAAGTTATGAATCACTGGGCTCAACCCTTGAAACCAATACTACATTGTATATTAACCACATTGAATTTAAATGAATTAACTAAATTAATTTTAAAAACATGATGAGATACAACCTCACACCTGTCAGAATGGCTAAAATTAACAACACAAGAAACAAAAGCTGTTGGCAAGGATGCAGAGAAAGGGGAACATTCTTACACTGCTGGTGGGAATGCAAACTGCTACAGCCACTCTGGAAGAATGTATGGAGGTTCCTCAAAAAATTAAAAATAGAACTACTCTACCATCTGTCAATTGCACTACTAGGTATTTGTCCAAAGGATACAAAAATACAGATTTGAAGGGGTACATGCACCCTGATGTTTATAAACAGCATTATCAACAATAGACAAACTATGGAAGAAGCCCAAAGGTCTATCAACTGGTGAAATTTGGTGAATGGATAAAGAAGACGTGACATACACACACACACACACACACACACACACACACAAATGGAATATTGTGTGCATCAAAATGAAGGAAATCTTGCCATTTGCAACAATGTAGATGCAACTAGAGTGTATTATGCTAACCAAAATAAGTCAGTCAGAGAAACAAATACCGTATGATTTCACTCATATGTGGAATTTAAGGAACAAAACAGATGAATATATGGGAGGGGGGAAAAGAGAGAGAGTGGGAAACAAACC
This sequence comes from Cryptoprocta ferox, assembly GCA_028646485.1. Lineage (NCBI taxonomy): Eukaryota > Metazoa > Chordata > Mammalia > Carnivora > Eupleridae > Cryptoprocta > Cryptoprocta ferox. The sequence continues at coordinate 100,275,723 of CM053576.1, read as the reverse complement.
ATAAGAGACTCTTTAAGATAGAGAACAAACTGAAGGTTGATGGAGGGAAGTGGGCGGTGGGTGTGCTAAATAGTTGGTGGGCATTATGATGAGCATAGGGTGTTGTATATAAGTGATGAATCACTGAATTTAACTCCTGAAACCAATATTGCACTGTGTTAACTAACTAGAATTTAAATAAAATTTTAAAAAAAAATTGAGATACCAAATTTTGGGAGAATGCAGAGCAACTGGAACTTTCACACTCTGCTGGCAAGAATGGAAAATTGGAAAGTTACTCTGGAAAACATTTGAGTGGTTTCTTATAATTTATACACACACACACTCACACACACACACACCAGTAATCCCACTCCTGGATTTACCCTAGAGAAATGAAAGCTTATGTTCACACAAAAACCTTTACACAAATGTTTATAGTAGCCTTATTCACAGTCCCCCAAACTGAAGATAACCAAATGTATTTCGGTAGGTAATGAATGAACAGTGTCACATCCATACAACAGAATAGTACTCAACATTAATAAGAAACACACTACGGATGCACACAACAAAGGTATTATGCTGACTTAAAGAAACTCGTCCCTAAAAGCTATATGCTGCATGATTCCATTAATATGACATATTCAAAAAGGAAAAAACCTATACTTAATTGGGACGACATTAGTGGTTGCTAAGTGTTAGTTGTGGGTAATATGAGTATAAGGGAGTAGCATAAGGGAGTTTCTGCAGTGATGGAACTGTTCGGTAGCCTGACTGTGGTGATAGTTAATTAATCTACATAGGTGTTAAGATTAACAGAATTGTACAAAAGAAAAATCCAATTATACTATAGGAAATCTTTAAAAATAAGATTTTAAAAGAATACTGTATGGTATTCTACTATTCAAGAAATTTTAAGATTCTTTATTTTATACAAAATTCAAACTTCAAGGCAACCTTTTCTTCTTCATCTTCTATCACTTCTCTTATCTTCCATAAGCACATAATCATCAGCAGGCAGTTAGCAATTATTTGTGTGACTTATGTCTCAGATTTTACATTTGCATAATAATGAACATATCGAACATGAACATTCAAACAGATGTCAATACAATTCTAAACATTCAAATATTTGCAAACATCTGGATGGACAATTATTTTCACTTCCTTGAAATATCTGGCACTTTACCAACACTGAAGTCTTCATATATTTCCAATCCCTAAAGGAAAACAGTTCTCATGTCAAATAAATTACTGCACTTATGCCTCTTAGTGTTGACAAAGTTGGTCAATATTTTCAGTTCAATTTTCATGAATCATTTATCATTACATTTGAATGTTCAGCTCCAGGAAAGTCACATATTAGTGACTTAAATTGAAACATGACCTCTATCAATTTTTCTCTCTCTCTTTTTCCTTCCTTCTTTTTCTTCTTCCTCTAACCTCACTTTTTGTCTTTCTCTTACACACCCTAAGCTTGAACTACTGAAATCTGTTTTAACATTTGATGGGATATCTAGCCTGTGCCTCCTCTTCTGTGTAAACTGTCATCCTCACCCATAGGTTTAAGTTCTAGCAGATGGTCATTTTTATATCCTGTGAATGATTTTTTAAGGTTCTGTAAAAGAGATATAACTAAGATGTAATATGGCAATTAGACCCATGAGAGACTACCAAAGAACGTGGACTAGAAAAACTGAAAACTGAACAGAAACGGAGTCCTCTGTAAATTCAATATAACACATTTATAATAATCTTGCTAAGTGGAGAAGTATATTTTAAAATAATATGACTGGTTCAGAAATCAATTAAGACTTAAAGGGAAATCTTTAAACATAATAGCAGAAGCCAGCAGGAACTTACGGGGTATGAGCAAGAAAGGAGTTTTCCCTATTGAAATCACACTCACCTGCATCTAACTTTGTTCTTGAGGAATTATTCAAGGGAACTGGACAGATAGCCTGAGCCAAAAATATCTATCCCATCAACTTTCCAAGGACTAAAATACCACCACTAATTACTTGCCTCTTTCAGTCTAAAGTAACATTTTGTAGTTACTTAACTATGTAACCAAAGGCAGGGTCTTGACTGCAATGCATGATAAATTAAGAAATGAAAACTTGTATATTTGAAACAATTTATGAACAAATACAAGAGTCTAAGACAAAAAACGGTCCATAAGCAGTAGGAAATCAGAGAGATGAGTGGAAGAGCATTAAAACACTTTCTTGAGGAGCTGAGACTTAGATTGAGCCCTGATAACTAACACGCAGAGAAGAAAAACAGATTGGAAAGACAGATTGAACAAAGGATGCTGGAAGGCCTGAGATTAGGACTGTCAAATTAAGCACATAACCCAGAAGTGCCAGGACAGTGCTACAAACAAATAAGTATATTATCTGTGTCCTTGACCTGAAGTATTCAAATATGACATTAAATACAAAAATGCAACAAAGGTTAAACAGAGATGTCTCACATAAGTTTTAATAGACTAGAGGACATAGTTTCTCCTCAAGTCTTCAGATGCTGGAAGGATTGCTGTACTATCTAATGTACATATTCTTGAACACACACACATATGCCTAGAATAGAACAGACAGAACCCTTTAAAAAAAAAAGGAAAGAAAAATGTGTTGCCTGCCTGCTCTGAGCAATAGTAATTTTAAATATATATATATATATATATAGATATAGATATATATATATATATATTCATGATATCTGGAGCAAAGGAAATATTTATAGCAGAATTAAAACTGGGAAAATTCCCAGGGGACTCAATCTGGTACTTTTTCCCCCCCAAAAGGACAGTATATTTTAGAACTCTCAAACAGAAAGGTCAAAGAAGTATATTAGATTAGGGAAATGGAAAATCAGCTTTCCCTTCACATCTTGTCCCTTTCTTGGATGGTACCAGGGAAAAGGGACTCATAATATTTCTTAAAAATTTTTTAACTAAAACTGCATTTTGTAATGATAGGCTATATCCAAAGCAGATTTGAGGTTAAAACATGGTAATCATAATGAGTTATGGACCTTTAAGGAAAAACAGAATTTCTATTAGTCTAACTTCTGTCATCTAAGAGCCTACTAAAATTGCCATCAAACACCTCAAGCAAAGTCACATGCCATCTTGCCTGCCCAAAGTTATTAGTTAACTAAGATATCTGCTAGACAAGGTAACTGAGAAGAATAAACTTAAAGTTTCTGAAAGAAATTCAATAATCCTTAAGAAATAAGCTTTATTAAGCTATTTTGTTATAGAATAATTGAATAATA
>CM053576.1:100238572-100271962 GCA_028646485.1 Cryptoprocta ferox | reverse complement strand
TAAGAGCCTACTAAAATTGCCATCAAACACCTCAAGCAAAGTCACATGCCATCTTGCCTGCCCAAAGTTATTAGTTAACTAAGATATCTGCTAGACAAGGTAACTGAGAAGAATAAACTTAAAGTTTCTGAAAGAAATTCAATAATCCTTAAGAAATAAGCTTTATTAAGCTATTTTGTTATAGAATAATTGAATAATACATGAGTACGGGAAGCACTTACATTTGTACCACCTAAGACAATACTGATATAGGTACTAACAGAGAGATGATTTATCTTACAAACAGGTGATATAAATTTACAGAATTAATAAATACAGTATAATACTATAAATGAATTTTCTCTTTGATTTTCTTTTTAACCATTTCTCTAGCTTACTTTATCGTAAGAATCCAGTATATAATACACATAACACACAAAATGTGTGTTAATTGACTATTTATATTATTGGCAAGGCTTCTGGTCAACAATAGGCTATCAGTTAAGTTTTGAGGAGACATAAGTTATATGAGGATTTTCACCTGACAGGGGGTTGGCACCCCTAACCCCCATATTATTCAAGGATCACCTTTATACAGAATTTGAGGTGGCAAATCCCAGTTCTTAGAGTGCCCTCGATCACCATATATCTGCCTATGAAGTACAAATTGCAAATGAAAATTAACAAATATTCTTTTCATGATAATGCTTTTGTTTTTAGCATCGTCAATTTTTAGTATAAATCACGTGAAATGATAAATGGAATTCACCTCAGCAACCTAAACCTAAATACTTCTTTGAAATGTTTTGTCTCGGGGCACCTGGATGGCTCAGTTAGTTAAGTGTCCAACTTCAGCTCAGGTCATGATCTCACAGTTTGTGGGTTTGAGCCCCGTGTCGGGCTCTGTGCTGCCAGCTTAGAGCCTGGAGCCTGTCTTCGGATTCTGTGCCTCCCTCTCTCTCTGACCCTCCCCTGCTCATGCTGTCTCTCAAAAATAAAATAAAAACAAAAACATTAAAAAAAAAGAAATGTTTTGTCTCAAACTGAAACTGTTAGTTCTTTAAAATGTTGGAACTATTAGATCAATATTTACTTTTTAAAATAAAAATGATAAAACTATGTGCTTCATAATTATAAAAAAATCATTTTTATCTTTCTTTAGACTTTATGTTTTGTTCACAGTTCTCTGTCACCTCCTCACCTTTGCCATGCCTCAGTGTGAGTGGAGAATTCTTCTCAACTCCGCTGACTTTGGAAGTGTCACTGTTTTGACCAACGAAATGGCAGCATGCCAGCTCTAAGCACAAGCTTTAAGAGGCAGTTCATGTTTCTGGAGCACCTGGGTGGCTCAGTCAGTTGAGAGTCTGGCTTCAGCTCAGGTTATGATCTCATGGTTCATGAGTTCAGGCCCCACACAGGGTTCTGTACTTACAGCTCAGAGCCTGAAGCCTACTTGAGATTCTGTGTCTCCCTCTCTCTCTGCCCCTGCCCCACTTGTGTTCTGTCTCTATCTCTCAAAAATAAATAATTTTTTTGAAAAAATTTCAAAACAAAGAGGCAGTTCATGTTTCTGCTTACCTTTGAGTGTCTGCCCTCCTAAAAGCGAAGTGTTCCATGCTCCTTGAGACAGGCTCACAGAATGAGGACAAATTTGGAGTAGACAAGAAACTGTCCTGATGCCTGGACTTAAACCCAATTGAGGCCAGATACACACAACCACAAGCAACACTTAGACCAATACGCAGGAAATAAATGTTTCCTGTAATGAGACAGTGAAATTTAGGGCCATTTTTTTTATATAGGAAAAGCTTCTTTAATAATAAAAAATAATCATAAATTTTAATAATAAACAAGGTAGCCTTGGCAGGAGAGGCAGACTGTATAAGAAGATCATCAACAACTTCTAAACTATCCCTACTGAGAGACTGTCTTCCATTCTAAACTTTATCATCCAATTAACAAACTGGCAGAGGGCCTGGGGCACCTGGGTGGCTCAGTTAGTTAAATGCCCAATTCTTGATTTTGGCTCAGGTCATGATCTCACAGTCTGTGAGATCGAGCCCCACATCAGGCTCCATGCTGACAGTGCAGAACCTGCTTGGGATTCTCCCATTCTCTCTCTCTCTCTCTCTCTCTGTCTCTTTCTCTTTCTCTCTCAATAAATAAATAAATAAATTTAATAAATAAATATGTAAATAATAGGCAGAAGGCCTGAATAGACATTTTTCCAAAGAAGACAAACATATGGCCAACAGACACATGAGAAGATGCTCAACATCACTAATCCAGGGAAATGCAAATCAAAACCACAATGGGAAGGGGATCAAGGAGTATACTTGTTATGATGAGCACCAGCTGTTGTACGGAAGTGCTGAATCACTATATTGTATACCTGAAACTAATATTACACTGTATGTTAACTAACTGGAATTTAAATAAAAACTTAAAGAAATACATATAATGAGATACCACCTTACACCTGTCAGAATGGCTAGAATCAAAAAGACAAGTAAAATAATAAGTGTTGGCAAGGATGTAGAGAAAGAGGGACCCTTGTGCACTGCTGGTAGGAATGTAAATTGGTGTAACCACTGTGGAAAACAGTATAGAGTTTCTGCAAAACTTAAAATAGAAATAGCATAGGATTCAATAATCCCACTACTAGGTATTTACCCAAGAAAAATGGAACTAATAATTTGAAAAGATACATGTACCCTGATGTTTATGCAGCATTATTTACAATAACCAAGATATGAAAGAGCCCAAGCATCCATCAATAAATGAATGGATTATATATAATGGAATATCACTCAGCCATACAAAAGGAGAGATCTTGCCATCTGCAACAACATGGATGGACCTAGGGCATATTATGCTAATTGAAATAAGTCATATGGAGAAAAACAAATACCATATAATTTCACTTACATGTAGAATCTAAAATAAAGCAAACAAACAAAGCAGAAACAAACCTATAAATACAGAGAACAAACTGGTGGTTTCCAGCGGCAAGGTCAAGGGCAGATGGGCAAAGTGGATGATGGGGAGCAGGAGGTACAGCCTTCCACTTATGGACTGAATAAATCATAGGATGAAAGGTACAGCACAGGGAATATAGTCAAGGGTACAGTAATAGTGTTGTATGGCGACAGATGGTAGGTACACTTGTAGTGAGTGTAAGTTACATAGTTGTTGAATGACTATGCTGTACACTTGAAACTAATGTAATACTGTATGGCAACTATACTTCAATAAAAATAATAAATAGGGGCAACTTGGTGGCTCAGTTGATTAAGCATCCAACTCCTGATTTCAGCTCAGGTCATGATCTCATGGTTTGTGGGATCAAACCCCACATTAGGCTCCATGCTGCATATAACCTGCTTAGGTTTCTCTCTCTCTCTCCCTCTCTTTCTGCCCCTCCCCTGCTTGCATTCTATCAAAATAAATAAATAAAATTAATGAAAAAAATTAATAAAATAAAATAAAGTTTATAAACTTACAATTAAAATACACTAAAAGCAAAGGTAACAAATTCTTAAAACTCATCACCTCCTAATTATTTTATTATAAACTTACATTTTAAGATTTTACTATAATCTACACTCCTTAGATTACTGCACCTACTGTAGCTATACATGAAAATACTATGTAATTATATTATTGCACATCTCTTCCCAATCCAATGTACAACATCACACTGGCGGTTTAAAATTGGCCACAGAAATCAGCAAATACTACAAATTGGGCTCAACCTACTGTCTTATTGTCAAGACCTAAAAAGGTAATGGAGAATATGCTAATAACCTTTACATTAATAACGCTAAAAACACCTTAACTTAAATGCATGTCAGATAAGTAGCTATTACATCGTGAATAGGACAAAGAAAATGAGGAAATATCCTTTCAGTATTCAAAAACTATCACCCAATTTAACAAAGTTCCTCATGTCATTGAAAAATGAGTTAAGTTCCAACACAAACCTGTTTCATTTTTACCTTACTCGCTAACATAAATGAAAATATTAACCAACATTTATCTTGGAACTATGCCCATTTCTGAAAATTGTCAGTTTTTTTTTTTTTTTTTTTTTTTTTTGCTGATTCAGATATGAAGCAATTATCCATAGTTTGATTTTGTCAAATCATAGATGAATTATAACCTTAGCTTGGCTATGGATTCAAGTTTGGCAAAAATTAATGAAAGTATTTTGTGACAATCAATTGGCTATATGGAATTTACAATAAAGAGTACCATACATTGTATAATTGTTGCAAATTGTATGCCACACAAACTTTATGTCAGTAAAACTTATCATAAATTTACTTTTTTTTTTTTTTTTCAGAGAGCTGGTCATTAAACATTTACCAGCTCACCACTGGAAAGGAATACAAAAACTCATCAGGAAAAGATATGGATTTTTTTTTTCAGTGACACATCTGCTCTCCTTGGTTTGCTGGATGTATAACTAGACAACTCTCCAGAAAACTTGTGAGCATTTGAGACCCTTCCTTCTCTTAGCCCAAGTATTCTTCTATTATTAGGTCAAACCTAGCAAGCAAAAGGATTTTATGGGAAGTTTGAAGCAGCAGACAGAAATAGGGCCAAGAGAGCACAGAGATACCTCTTTGCACCAAAATCAGTGGTTTTACTCTTTCTCCCTAAAGAAGATTAAAGAGAGTGTACTGTGCGAGCTGTCACTTATTTTTCTCTCTCATTCTGTTTCCATGCTTTAATTTTCTCATGCTCTTGTATACATACTATGTTCCCATTATAGATTTATACAGCAAACTATCCCCATTAGTGTAAGTACTTTTTTCATATAACTTTTTTACAATCTTGCTATCTTAGTCACTAATATCACATTCTAATGTAAAAGCATTTTACTAGATAAACTCAATACAGGCTGACCATCAGAAAACTGGCTTTCTGGCTTTGGAAGCTACACTTCCATAAAAACAGTCTAAGACTTTGTCAACCATGTTAGCAGTACCCTAACACTGTAAGCCAATTACAAACTTAAGGTTAAGTGAACTATTCCATATGACCTATTCAGAAGTTGGCACTTCTCTATTTTGTACTTTGAGAACCTAAAATAGAAATGGCAAAGTTGAAATGTGGAAGTAAACTAAGAATATTAAGGGACAAACAGAGCAAACATGAACACCAGATGATGAGATTCAAGAAATATAATGAGAAACAAAGATCCTTTCACACCTAATAAGATTGAAAAATCATGGCATTATATCTCAGCATATAAACAACGAACATAGTAATGACCCTGCATCGTCAGTATCTCAAAAGGCAAGAAAATGCACTGTACTTTTTAGAAAGCTGTCTAGCAAGGTTATTTTAAAAATTATTTGTCCTAAGCTGATTATTCTCATGAAGGCATAAAATTCCATTAAAAGTTTTTAGAAATCCCCAGACCTTCAACATAATAAATTCTTTTCAAATGTTTATTAAACAAATTAAAGGAGTGTACAATATAAAATTTGGAAAACTCTGGCATAGACAAAAAACATCAAAATTAGTGACAACCCTGCATTACAACTTATAATATGAGCAATCACTTAATTCCTTCTACAAACTAGTAAGTCTGCATATGTCATTTCCAATCAATAACAACACTGAAAGAAATTAATATTGTTATGCCTATTTTACAGATGAAGAAAGTGAGACAGTGAAAATTTATGGAAATTGCCCAAGTTCACACAGCATGTAATTGGCAAAGCCAGAATTCTTACCTAGAGTTGTTTGATCACAAAACTTGGGCATTTTCTCATATTCTATATTCTTCAAACAGTGATGTGTGTGCATCTCAATAACTATGCATTAATTTCAGAATCAGTTTTATTTGATTTTATTTCAATTATAAACATTATTCATATATGCTGAATCTTGGCAGAATGGTCTCATATTCATATCTTTATAAAAAGGAAACAGAATGTGTCTTAAATTCCATTTCATAGAAGATTAACAATAACTAGAATAGTTTTTATCAGTTGAGCATAAAGAGTAATAAAGCCTGGCATAACAAGGAGAAAATTCCAAGGAGAAAACTTGTGCACATGCATGTATTGAACAGGTTCCTTTGTAGGGTATGGATTGTCCTAACTATCCATTTAGTATCATTGTTGATCTGGGTGCCCAATATCCAAGGAGGCAAAAGTGGGATGGAAGAGAAGGATGGCTTTTAGCAGGCTCCTACTCTCTTTGAGTGCCTTCTCCTATTTCTAGGATTCTTGGTTTTCCACTCACCTCCAGCTCTGGAGGCCTAGTACTCTTTCAAGAAACTGTTTAATTTCCAATGAATGATGAGAGTTTGAGGAGTTAATCCTGCCTCCAAGAGTATTTGCATGCTATGCAGTATCCAAACATTAATTGGTGGTCTTAGTTTCCTTCCTTTTTAATTCAAGACATCAGTGCTATAATGCTCAACCAAGTTATTAATGATCTGATCCAAAGAAATTATTCCACATATCATCCCAGTAAAAGTTGTCCCCCAAGGTATCATAAATGTAGAATGTTTTGGTAACTGTAATAAGAGCAAACCAGGAAAGCATTGGGAGAAATTCTAATTAAATTAAATTTAACTTTCTTGAGGTAACTTATATTAACAACTAATTTAAGAACAAAGTATAATTTGAGCACCTGGGTAGCTCAGTTGGTTAAGCATCTGACTCTTGATTTTGGCTCAGGTCATGATCTCCTGGTTCAGTTCATGAGTTCAAGCCCCATGTTGGGCTCTGCAGTGACTGCATGGAGCCTGCTGCAGATTTGGAATTCTCTGTCTCCCTCTCTCTCTGCCCCTCCCGCCTCTCAAAAATAAAATCAAATAAATAAAATAAAATAAAATAAAACAAAATAAAATAAAATGTGGGGCGCCTGGGTGGCTCAGTCAGTTAAGCGTCCAACTTCGGCTCAGGTCATGATCTCACAGTTCGTGGGTTCAAGCCCTACGTCAGGCTCTGTGCTGACAGCCAGCTCAGAGCCTGGAGCCTGCTTCAAATTCTGTGTCTCCCTCTCTTTCTGACCCTCCCCTGCTCTCACTGTCTCTCTCTGTTTCTTAAAAATAAATAAAAAACATAAAAAATTTTAAAATAAAATGTAGCTCTTTAAAAAAAGAATGAAGTGTAATTATTCATGTAGACTTTAAGTTACAAAAATGCATGTGTATGTGTGTAAAAGATAGTTAAAGAGCAAAGAAACTCATATAAACTGGCTCAACTTGAACCCAATGTCAAATGAGGCTTTTCCCTAAAATCCTGAAATTGGAAAATAGGGCTAAAACCTGAGGAGTAGGAGGCACTAAATGCACAGTCCACATAAAAAAGAGAATCACCAAAGGTTGGAGTCAAACAGCTTCCCCAGGGATTATGAGGAGACCAAGGATATGGTTTTTCTACCATAAGCATCTGAGAAGCTGATGGAGGATGGGAACAGGAGGAAGAAGCTACTCTCCCAACTCCTATTTCCATCACAAACAATTTCCTAGCCAAGTTAAGAGGGAAGACTTCAAGTGAATCACTGTAGAGACTGAGGATGCCTGTATGAAAGGGTGAACACCATTCCATTCAGTAGTGGGACGGTGACTAAGGAAAGGGAACTACTGATCTACCCTCCTGTGTCTATAGAAAAGAAAAGGGAGCTGGAGAGAGATGGCAGGCAGAGGGCAACGAATGACTAGCAGGTTAGCAATCTTCACTTCTACTATTTGGGGTGTTCAAGGTGGGTCTGTTTCCCATAGACCAAATGGGCATCATGGAAGGTAGTTGGACCACAGACTTTTTGCTAGTACCCTCCTAAAAAACACTAACAGTGGGGAAAATACACACATACACACACACACTCATGTGTGTGCATATATATATAACGCAGGCTCAAGAAGCTGTGAGGCGAATGTCAGTGGCAGCCATTTAAATCTGAAAATTGAGTGGACGTGACAGAGCTGGAGTCATAGCTGTCAAGGTAGTAATCTATGAAATGAGAAAGCCTCATAGCTCCTCCAAGCCCTAGACCCATCTAAGAACACACACATGTGAACACAAGAGAACCAATATTTGGACATCTGCAGTGCAGAGAGTGTAAATAACTAGTCCCTTTTAACCAAAAAAAAGCAGTAGTAACTCAAAAAAAAAAAAAAAAAAAAAGGATTCTACCATAGTGGTCTCTTGCATAAAGAAACTCTCTCCTTCCTTACCATACTAACATTCTGGGGTCTGGCATGGGGAGAAGGGGAGAAGTAGAACTTTGAATGAGATTTAAAGTAGGTAAGACCTTTAAAAACTAAATGTGACAGGAAGTTACACAATCTGCCCAAGTTCTATTGAGGAACAGGAAAGGGACAGTCGGAGGGTCCTCACTGAAGGCCATGACATGAAAAAAAATAGTAAGAAGAATAAGAATGGTTTCATGTTTGTATTGGCAAATAGTTGATAGTACTTAACAAATCATTTATTCTAGTTTTTCAGTTGAGCATTTTCCCCAACAAATGATAATCAAGAGCATAATAATTACAATACAATACAAAAAGGCCCTATCCTTTTTTTTGCTTGACTCCTATTATTTTTAAGTTTTCAGGATTATTCTACAATTTTTCTCTTAGTGCCTAACCAACTAGGTTTATGAATCAGGTGGAGGGAATAGCCAATTCACTTTTAACCATATCCTTTGTGTTCCTATTTATATAATTCTATACCTAAAGACAAATCCATCTTATTTCAAAAATTTTTAAAACCATGCAAAATACAATTATTCATCAACATCTATGTTACTAGGGCTGTGCTAGGCACCATGGGTATACATAAATACATACATACATATATAACAATTAATTAATTAATGAAAGCAAATACACAAAATAGAGAACAAACCGCAACAAAAAATAATGTAACCCAATGCTAGGAATGAAAGAAGAGAATTTACTGAGGGGTAATCATTCAGGCATGCTTCAAAGAAAAAGTTAAAACTTGCTAAGATAGTTAATACTCTCTTTATTAGCTACATATACCTTGATCAATTATTTTAAGAACTAACCTTGGTATATTATATATTGCCATTTTTCTATTTTTGCTAGCTTCAACATTCCTATAAATCTATTAAAATGTAATAGAATGGAGACTAAGCTTACACAACTGGGTGAGAACTTTATGAGGTCATTTCTACTGAAGTAAATCAGCTGGGACTCTAAGCCATGGCATTTAATTACTTTATTTACTAGCTAAGTCCAACCAAGGAAAGCATTTTATTATGCATCATATTTCACATCTATAAGGCTTTAAGTTTATATACTGAAGGAGATATGTAACCAACGAAACAGGGGAGTTGTTTATAGCTCTAGTACTAAAGGTATTCTTATTACCTAAATATATCAAGATAGGTTACTATTGACTAATAATTTAAAATATTAAGATGTCCTTAAGGGAATATGTCAGATTTCAGTACATCCCAACTTTTGTCGCAAGTTGTTCATTGCTTGTGATATAGTAAATCCTCATAAATTGGTTACTTCTTTTTTGTTTCATATAGGGAAAGGTCTTAAATGTATTTAATCAAAAAATGCACAATATTGTTCTATGTGTTTTTAAAATTTACACAGATGTTAATGAACTATAGTTATCCTTTTACAACTTGCTTTTGCACTCAAAACTTTGGCAAGTTTTTGAGATACTCGCCAACTTCTAGAGAAGGGGAAAGAGAAAGAAGGGACAGGGGTGGGTGTAGCTACATTTGTAATTTGTATTTCTTTGAGATGGGAAGTAGGGAGAGAGAGAGGAGAAGGGGGAATAAAAGGAGGAGGGGAATGGAGAAGACAGAAAAAGAAAGAGAGATTTGAAGCAAATATGGCCAAATAATATTTCTTCAAATTGAGAGATGGATATGTAGATGTCAATTATATATTTTAAACTGGTATGTATGTCTAAAATGTTATCAATTTTTAAAATGTAACATCCTTTAAATGAAGCAATGTCACATGTCCCAGAAAAATGTTTTAAGCATGTTATCAGTTCCCAAATCCATATTAACAAATAATGTTCTAATTAAAAGTTCTAGACTACTGGTTAAATAAGTCTCCTAAAGCTCTGTAGTATCAACCTTTACTTATCTGAGAACTTATCAAATTCAAGATATATGAATTTGAAGACAGTAAAACTCTACCCTTTAAAATTTAAGTGCTTCTGGAGATTTGCTCACTGGCAGACTTAGCTGGAGCACAGTGAATTAGAATGTGCCAGTCTTTTTATATTTAACTTGATGGTCCCTATAGAACTAAAATCTGTGAAACAGCATACTAAGCCAAAAGCCAAGCCTTTCTAGTGAAATATGCCCCATGCTGAAGCTTTGAGATATTTGCCAAGACTTTTTACAAGGACAATGACCCATAATCATTAATTATCTTAAATGAACTGAAAGGCAAGAACTGGATCATTGCCTTGGGGACCAAGGAAACAGTAGCTACCCAGAGCTCCAATCATTGAGAACAGTAACATAAAAGGGCAGGGCTCACTCTTCCTTCATACTGTGACAAGAATGGCCAGAGCTTCTAAAGTCCACAAACCAACACTACTAGAAACCATGGCTACTCAACAGCCTTACTTTAGATGCAATATGTTGCATTATTTGTCCTTAGATATTAAAAACAGGTAAACCTCCAATTTGTTGACAGACTCTTGCTTTGAGTTCATTGTTGTTCTATAAATATCACCTGGTTTTGTCTGTGAAACCATGGGCTCCTCTGAATATCTTATGCCAATTTCCAGTCTGACCTCAAGGTAGTAGTCACTGGAAGCATTTATAGTATTTTGTCATCTGTAAAACGTAGTATTACACAGGGAGCAGAAGTAAGTGTTATGTGGAGGCTGATTCTAACTTCCTTTCTTATCTCTATATTATCTTCACCACTATCACATACAGGTGTATTAGAATTCCTATAGAGTATGGAATAGTTCAAGAGAACAACCTAAGACTTAAGATTATATACTACACATGACTTTCTTCAGTTTGTCATGTGTGGGAGGTGAAGGAAAGATCCAAGGACTTAAAACCTTCTCAGGGAGGAGCACCTGGGTGGCTCAGATGGTTAAGTGTCTGACTCTTGATTTCAGCTCAGGTCATGACCTCACAGTTTATGGGATGGAGCCCCACATCGGTCTCTGTGCTGACAGTGCAGATCCTGCTTGGGATTCTCTCTCTCCCTCTCTCTCTGCTCCTCCCCTGCTCGCTCGCTCTCTCTCTCTCTCTCAAAATAAATAAATAAACTTAAAAAAAACACCTCTCAGGGAATACCTGAATGAAGGGCACCTCATTTTTAAAGGTCCTTTCAGTCCTTTCCTTAAAGTTCCTCAATCATTCAACTTTCCCCAGGAGAATTTCCTAATCTCACTTCAAGATCCATCTCTCCTTCTCCAGCAGTACATTTCCACAGTGGAAGGGGGTATTTCAGTTCAGTGATTTCTTTCAGGTATCACTGATCATCAATGATATCTACTAACAAACACCCAGTGTCCGAGGATAGCACATATTTAAAATCACACACACACACACACACACAAAGTTGACAAGCATTAATTCTTAACGTCAATACTGTCTAAAGTCATAAAGAGAATGAAAGATATTTCTGTAACTATGGAATGATTTGTGATATTCCTCTCCATCAAAATAGGCAGCATTCAGTTTCTTCTTCCTTATTCAAATTATGCGTACATAAGAAAGGCACTCTTACTGAGCCATGTACCTATGATCCACTGCTCCCTAACTACACAAAGAGAAATTTGAGAAGTTTTTAGAATGGCTTAGTGAAGTATACTATTACTAAGAAGTTGTACTAATATGCTGTGGTCATTATTTATGCACAGCCAGGACAGTACTGGCCTAGACACAGGGTGAGCTCTATACAGAGTTGAGGTTGAAGAAATCACTACTTATTTTCTCGATTGTCCTCCTGCCCACCTCCCTCAACATCCACATACATACAGACAGACAGACAGACATGCAAACACACATACCAAAGGCTCTTTTACTCTTCAGATACATATACATTCCATGCACTAGATTCCCACTGGTCCCCCATCTCCATTCCATGCCTCTTCCTCTACCAATTTCTAGAAGTTACCTCTATGGAACTGCTCTCAACTCAACCACTTTGAGGAAAAGACATAATAAACTCATTTCCATGCAAAAGTTAATAATTAATTGAAGTTTAGTTTTGTTATCCTCCCCACTATCATTGGCCCAAAGCCATGCAATATTAATGGTAGAATGTCATGCATTTTAGCATTTTTTGATGGTCTTTCAGTTTTATTATATATACTATCATGTCCACTGCAAATGGTGAAAGTTTTACTTCTCTCTTACCAACTTGAACATCTTTTATTTCTTTTTGTTGTCAGACTGCTGTGGCTAAAATTTCCAGTACTATGTGGAATAAAAGTGGTGAGGGACACTGAGACAATGAGAGATATCCTTGCCCTGTTCCTATTCTTAAAGGAAAAGCTCTCAGTGTTCCACCATTGAGGATGATGTTAGCTGTGGGTTTTCATATGTGGCCTTTATTATGTTGACATGTCTTCCCTCTAAACCTACATTTTTTTATCATGAATCGATGTTGTATTTTGTCAAATGCTTTTTCTGCATCTATTGAAAGATCATTTTTTTTCCTTTCTCTTATTAATGGGATGTCTATCACATGAATTGATTTATGAATACTGAACCACCCTCGTATCCCAGGAATAAATCCCACTTGATCATGGTGAATGATCTTCTTAATGTATTGTTGGATTCTGTGTGCTAATATACTGTTAAGGATTTTTGCATCTATGTTCATCAGAGATACTAGCCTATAATTGTCTCTCTTTTTTTTTTTTTAAGTGTCTATCTGGTTTTCATGTCAGAGTAATGTTGGCCTCATAGAATGCATTAGGAAGCTTTCCTTCCTCTTCTATTTTTTGGAATACTTTGAGAAGCATAGGTATTAACTCTTCTTTAAATGTCTGGTAAAATTCACCTGTGAAGCCATATGATCCTGGACTTTTGTTTGCTGGAAGTTTTTTGAGAACAGATTAAATTTCACTGCTGGTAATCTGTTCAAATTTTCTATTTCTTCCTGATTCAGTTTTGGGAGGTTATGAGTTTCTAGAAATGTAACCATTTCTTCTAGGCTGTCCAATTTGTTGGCATATAATTTTTCATGATATCCTCTTATAATCCTTTGAATTTCTGTGGTGTCAGTTTTTATTTCCCCTTCATTTCTTACTTTATTTATTTGAGTCCTCTTTTTCCATTTCCTCTCTCTCTCTCTCTCTCTCTCTGATGAGTCTGGCTAATAGTTTTTCAATTTTGCTGATCTTTTCAAAGAACTAGTTCCTGGTTTTATTTATCTGTCCTATTTTTTTTTTCACTATCCATTTATTTCTGCTCTAATCTTTATTATTTCCTTTCTTTTATGGGCTTTGGGCTTTGTTTTTTATTTTTCTAGCTTCTTTAGTTGTAAAGTTAGGTTGTTTATTTGAGATTTTTCTTGCTTCTTGAGGTAGGCTTATACTGTTATAATCTTCCCTATTAGAACATCTTTTGCTGAATACCAAAGATTTTGGATTGTGTGTTTCCATTTTCATTTGTCAAAAGAGGGAGAAATCTTAACATAGACTTTGGAGCTTAACTATCTCTTCATTTCCCCTGAACAAAACAAATACCCAAATAAGTTAAAAAAGAATGTGGCTTACAAAACCCAGTCGTTCCCCTCTCTAAATTTCTACATAGAAAATGAAATACATCCCCTCCCACTCAGGCAGCCCAAATTATTTTGAACTGAGAGTAAAAATGTACAATTTTAACTTTCTAGACAAACTAATCAAATTTAAGGTAAAAGATATAAAAATTGAGTCCACAATAAATCATCCAAAAGCACTGTCCTACCACTGGCATATCAACTCATTCAATCCTAACAACCCATGAGACAGGTTTATAGCCACTGCCTCAGTATAGATGGAGAACTCAGCATAATGAGTTTGTAAAGTGGCTAAACTGACATTTGACCCCAATATCTTTGTGCATAACACATGCTCTACAGTGCAGCCTCTCACTAAGCGATCTTAAGTCTCTTGACTAACATTCTCTTTCAACAAACTGCACTGATCTATTACGTGGAGACAAAGTAATGAACAAGATAATAGGGATGCCATAATAGGGAAAATGGCAAAATAATAACAGTAAGAAAGTGTCAAGAGTGTTTTGACAAGGTAAGTTCAGAGACCTGCAGGGGCAAAGCAGAACACCTCCACTTTCCAGTAATAAGGAAAGACTTCTCATAGAAATGAAGATAAAGGTAAACCCAGAAAGATGAGTAGGAATCTCCCTGATAAAGAAGGAGAAGATGGATTCATCCATGTGCAAGATACTAGTAGAAATCTTATAAAACTAGGTCACAGAGAGCGAGGTAAAATAACAGATGAGGCTGGAGACAAAGTCAGCCACATTACAGTTTGGGCATTATGGAAAAGACAATGAGAAGCTGAGGGAGGGTGTTCTGTAAAGGAAATCTTCTAAAGCTACACCATAGAGACTAGATTAGAGACAAACAAGACCAGAAGCACAAGATGCAAATGGAAGGAAACTATTTCAGTACTCCAAATATGAGATGTTAGTATGGAGATGATGGGGATGAAAAGAAGTGGATATATCTGAGAGACATTTATGAGACAGGATCTACAGGACTTAGTGATGTATTGGGTATGAGAGAGGGAGAAGTCAAGGGTAACATTCAGGAGGCAGCATGAAGAAAGCGATGAAGGACCCAAAACACAACCTTTGTCAAAACCATGTGATGAAAAATATAAAATGTGTTGAGGTTTACCAACCACTACCACTAATCAATTGAATGTAGAAGAGAACAGATTAATATATCAGGAAAATATTAACATTTGAGATGCAGAATATTAAAAGATAAGAACGGAGGAACAATTGCTCAAATTATAACTATATGCATACAGGAAGTATCTCAATATGCAGAGAAAGTAGCACAGAAAACTAAAGCAGAGATCCAGAAATGTAAATGCAGAATGGGAATAATAGCCAGTAATAATGAGTCTTACAGAAGTATCTCTCTTAGCTTACCAATGTTAGAATAAATGGGCAAGAAATAGCAACTAACCAGAAGAGAATCAAGGATCCAATCTCTTAAAATTCTATAAACAAAGATTCAGGATCTACTAGTAGTAGCATCATCAAAATGAATATGCTAAAGAAGCCACTTTTAAGGAAAATAAATCCAGGATGGAAGGGATTTTTGTTCCTGTGATCAGCTGGTACCCTTAAGAATATGATTTTCTGGGACTTTGAATCAGAGGCTATAAATGCCTTCCTGTAACTTTTACTTGCTACAACATCAATTGCTTGAAATCATTTCAAATATACTATAAATACAACAGTAAATATTGAGTATATTCATCTTCAATACAAAAATAACTTAAAGATTCCATAGAGATAAGATACAAGTAGGAAAGCAGAGATTATTTTATATATGAGGTAAAATGTGATTTTATCTATCTGATAAATAAACAAAGTTATGATTCCCATCATTCTCATCTACAATATACTACCTACATTTTGGAGATCATTGTCTATTAAAAATACTGTATCCATTAAAAATTTATTTATTCTTTTCCCTATCTTTATTCATCAAAAGAATCTGTCACTGCCAATCAGAACTTCTCAGGAGTACAAATAACCACAATGAATTAATGTAACTCCATACAAAAGATAAAACCTACTTAGCATTTAAATCAGCTTGTGAAAGGCTCCGAATGTTGAATTTCCATTAGGCTTTCTAAAATACTGAAAGTATCTTACAAATCCCTACTACAGTAGTTACCCCCTTATCCACAGAAGATACATTCCAAGACACCCAGTGGATGCCTGAAATTACAGGTAGTACCAAACCCTGTATATACCAGGTTTTTTCCTATGCATAGATACATACATATTATAATGTCCAATTTATAAATTAGGCACAGTAAGAGATTAACAACAATAAGAAAATAATATAGAACAATTATATTGTAACAAAGTTATGTAAATGTAGTTTCTCTATATATATGTCTTACTGTACTGTACTCATCCTTTTTCTTGTGAGGATATGAGATGATTAAGTACCTACATGATGAGATGAAGTAAGGTGAATGATGTAGGCATCATGATGTTGCATTAGACTACTACTGACCTTCTGATAATATATCAGAAAGAGGATCATCAGTGTCCAGACCACAGTTGACTAAGGGTAACTGAAACTGTGGAAAGGGAAATCATGAATAAGAGGGGATCACTGTAGTAATTTAAACAAACAAAAAAAACTATTTATAAATATAGGATAAATATGATGCAAGTTCTTAGAGAATGAATCTGTGTCTTGATAGCAACATAAAACTATTTTATTTAAACAAATGTAGACATATTATGAAGTAACAGCACACTGCAAAATATAAGTGAGTTTTAAAAATTAAATTTAAGGCTTCATGGTATTTCATTTTTATATCAAGCAAATTTCTCTGGTTGTATTTATTGATCTACCTCTCCTATACTTCAGTAGGAATTTTTTTGGGGGTGGGGAGAAGATGACTGACTGTATTAGCAACTCTTTCTCCTATGTTTCCACAATTCTTTGGGGACATTATTTACATTGCATTGTAATTATCTGATTGGATGCTGGGCCCCTTCACTTTGCTGGCTGAACAAAAATAAAGTTAAAGTCCCTGACAGAAAATTCCCCTTGTGACAGAATGAATTGCTGAGATTTACAAAATGAGATTCAATCTAAGCTAATATAAGTGTCATTTTGACTAAACCAGCTCACTTTGACATGATGAAAGATTATGCAATATAATTTACATATCATTCAAAAGACTGTAATATCATCTTTTTCATAATCTGGCCCTATCAAACATATATTAAAATATTTCTAAATACTGTGATCTTAAACAGTGTCAACTTTATGAAAACTAAAGATTTTTAAAAGTAGAAAATTATTTCAGAAAAGCAAGCATAAACGTAAAAGCAAAAATTTTTAGTCAAGCACACACAGTTAGCAATGATCAAGTTCACAGAAATCTATGACATGTTTTCTAGTTCAACTAAACACTCTGGGAAGAAATCTTGAAATTCTTTAGTGAGATTGTTGACAAAAGTAAAATACTGGTTTGCATTGAACCACTAGGAGGAAGAAGAACTTTCAATTTTCAAAGTGAAACTTCTTAAAAGAGTGTGAGTCGCAGTATACAAATCAGAACTGAATAATTCTACAGAGCTCTTCTCTTGGTAGTAGAAAAAGAGTAGAAAACAGATATTTTGCCTTTTAAATTGACTCATTCTTTGCAGATAGACTTAATCAATGTCTCAATTAGAGGAAAGAAAGTTTGTTCCATTAGAGATTGTGACCTGCTGCTACTTCTTTCTACTTAGCACAACCCTAGGAAATGGAAGGTAGGTATCAGAAAAAAACATCCTGAGAATAGCCACTGTTGAGGACTAAAACATATAACTAAGTGGCTTCTCCAAGCCATGGGATTTCAAGTATGACCTGGATACACAGGGGTGGGCTGGGCTATGTGGGGTCTCAAGTCCAACCAGGAGATATGGTTTAGTCATGTTTCATTTTTCCTTATTAGCATTTTCTTTTTTTTCTTTTTTTTTTAACATTTATTCATTTTTGAGAGAGAGACAGAGTGCAAGTGGAGGAGGGGCAGAGAGAGAGGGAGACAAAGAATCTGAAGCAGGCTCCAGGCTCTGAACTGTCAGCACAGAGCCCGACGTGGGGCTCAAACCCACGAGCAGTGAGATCATTACCTGAGCCAAAGTCGGATGCTTAACTGACTGAGCCACCCAGGCACCCCATCATTTTCTTAAACTTACATATATTCTCAGCCCAGAGAGTAGGTAGATGGTAGCTGTTTCCATAATATCTCTCTTATAACAATGATACTTTGGCAATAGTGACCAATAAGTATTTATTGTGCAAATACTATGTGTCACATTCGTGATTACTATTGAACTTTTTCACTTTCCTATATTCTGAATTCTTCAAGGCCCAAACTATATTTTAGTTCATGGTGAGAGAACTAATACATGTTTACTTTCATGGCTACTTCTGGGAATTCAGGAAACCCATCTGGCATTTGTTATTTCAAAAGTGACCTTTAACGATGCTGAATTTATTCCATGCATGGGTCAAGGTAAAAGCTAACAATTAAATAACCCAGGTCATTCTTACTTACTTGTAAAGCTGCAACAAGTATAATACCAACTCTAAATGTCACATTCAACAGAAATAAATTCAGGTTATCCAAACTCAGGATTCCTCAAAGGTGAAACATTATGTCAAAAGAAATTCTTTCTACACCTATACTGACAAGGTACAACTGGTATATCAAGTTGTTCAGTTTGTCATTATACATCAAGAATATTCTAGAAAGAACACAGTGATAACCATACCCACTTGTTCACCAGGCCTAACTGGGACACAGGGAGGTGGAAGTAAAGTGAGAAGGACAAAGTAATAACATTCTTATGGAATAAAACTGCTAAACAGAGAGCATGTGATTCTTTTCACATGGAACTTCCCAACTGCTAAAATTTCTAGTTCCTTTGTTCTAGTTGAACTTCTTTAAAACAGAAACCCAGTGTTATTAAAGCAGAAAAATGGAAGTCTTGAAAGTAAAATACCAGGAGCCAGTTTAAAAAAAAGGAACCATAAAATGCCAGTAGCACTCTCATAAAGTACATCATGATGAGAATAACTTTGTATGAAGTTTAAACTAAAAATATACTCTTTATAAGTAGACACACACACACATACACCCACACACACACACAGAGTCACCCAATAAGTAGTTTACAAGACAATCTACAAGTAATATTCCATAAATTTAAAAAAGCATGGGCTTACCTCTTTTTCAAGTGCCTTCAGTATTGCAAGTAAATTTATAATGTTAGAAGTATACCATCATATCTCTTCAGAAAGCAATGACGCTGGGAACAGTTTATGTCACCAATGCTATCAAATGAGAACAAGTAGGCTACTTTAAATTCACAATGTATGTTGTGAGAAAAATCATTAGAGTTAAGGCAATGCTAATGAGAATAATTATCAGGATTCCCACAACCTATAAACTTGGCCATTTTGAATACTCATGTCTTCTAATCCAGTTAGTTTATTATTTTTTACTTTAAAAAATTTTTAATGTTTATATTTGAGAGATAGAGAGAGACATACAGAGTGTGAATGGGGAATGGGGCATGGAGAGGGAGACACAGAATCTAAAGCAGATTTGAGGTTCTGAGCTGTCAGCACAGAGCTTGATATGGGGCTCGAACTCACAAACCAAAGGTGAGATCACAACCTGAGCCAAAGTTGGACACTTAACCAACTAAGCCACCGAGGTGCCCCCAATTAGTTTATTTTTTAATGAATTTTTCCCCTTACTAGGTCTTTCATATTTTGGCAAGTGTCAGTTTTTTCCTCTCATTATGTAGGTGGTGGCCACAGTTTTATAAGCAGTATGCAGCTATCTCATTCTTCTGTTCACTAATATAAAAACATCTGTTGACCAGATGTCTCTACCTGGGTGACAAAGGTGTATGCTAGTCCTCAGGATGAGCCTAGTAAAATTAAATTTAGGCAACCAAGTCATCCAACAAGACACTCCTCAAGTTATGGTGGCAGAACCCAGTGTAAAATACATGAAATGTTTCACTGTGTTTATCAGCAGGGTGGACAAAGGGTGGTAGATTAGGGTAGGAAAGAAAAACAATAGTTATAAGTAAAAGAGGTAAATAAATATACAGGGATACCTGGGTGGCTCAGTCGGTAAGCATCCAACTTCACCTCAGGCCATGATCTCAGGATTCCTGAGTTCAAGCCCTGTATCAGGATCTCTCCTGTCAGCAAAGAGCCTGCTTCAGACTCTCTGTCCCCTTCTCTCTGCCCCTCCCCCCTTGTGTGTGCACACTCTCTTTCAAAAATAAACATTTAAAAAATAAAATAAAGGTAAATATATGTGTGTGTCTCAAAAACGATAAATTAAAGAAATGTGTGCAGACATAGGAAATGCATATTATCTTTGTTCTAAACATAGAGTTTCTGCCCGTGAATAAAGCGATATATTGATCCAGTCTATACGGTCAGTCTCTGCACCTTAGCAAGACCCCTGCTGCCCTTGAGTATGTGTTCAGGTTTTGAGAGGTACCTAAGCTCACACGGATGATCTCTTAAAGTGGAAATCAACACAGAAATTTGCCTCACAAACAAATGGACTTTATTACCTTTGGATGTTTGCCAACTGGGATCCTTAGAATTAAAATGAATATGATTTCCGTGGGACAGCTGCAACTCTATCAACCGGAGCAGGAGCAAAGAATGGAGGAGTCATAAAAAGAGAAGGAGGCAATCAAGTATGATTTTTAATTTTGAAAAACCATCATCTGACCAGAGAAGTCAGCTACTACACATGTGGAACCCAGTACAAAATAAAAATGCAGAACTCCTTATTCAAAAATTAAGAACTCAGGACAGAAGAGCAAAGAACTAAAGCAAGTGTGGGGCCCCTCTAGGTGCAAGACCCAGTGCAACCACACATGCGTGAAGCCTTAGCAGAAAGTATCGTAGGTGGAGAGGAATGGTGTTTGTAAAGGCTCCGAATCCTAAAAGACTAAATGTAAAAAAAGAAGAAACCCAGTACTGGGGAAGAACCCCAACCTCATAGAGAATGGCAAAAGAACAACAGATTCCAAAGGAGATGACTAAACACAAAAGCAGGTTGCCTTGCCATAACTCTGTAGTTGCCCAAAGTACACAACAAAACAGTGGATCAGAGCAAGACAGTTTATAACTTACAGCACAGGCGAAAAGCAGGAGCATCAGTATGTTGTTAGCACTATTTCCTTGCCCCCATGTCCCACAGAGTGATATGAAGTCCAAGAATGCAGCTACACTTACAGTGGGCTAACTCAGGGCTAAGAGCTCAGCAAGTTTTACAGCAAGTAGTAAACAAGCCAGTCCCTGTTCCCCAAGGAGAGAGGTGTCATATTATAGCCATGATATTGAGGCCTTGTCATTCAATGGACATTTGGGCTCTTTCCATAATTTAACTATTGTTGATATGTTGCTATAAATATCAGGTGCATGTCCCCCTTTGAACCTATATTTTGCTATCCTTTGGGTAAATACCTAGTAGTGCAATTGCTGGATCATGTGGTAGTCATATTTTTAACTTTTTGAGTAACCTCCAAACCATTTTCCACAGTGGCTGCACCAGTTTGCATACCCACAAACAGTGTAAAAGGATTCCCCCTTCTTCACATCCTCACCAACATCTGTTTCCTGTGTTGTTAATTTTAGCCCTTCTGACCAGTGTGAGGTGATATCTCATCATGGTTTTAATTTGTATTTCCCTGATGATGAGTGATGTTGAGCATCTTTTCATGTGTCTGTTGGCCATCTGCATATCTTCTTTGGAAAAATGTCTATTCATGTCTTTTGTCCATTTCTTCACTGAATTATTTGGCTTTGGGGTGTTGAGTCTGATAAGTTCTTTATACATTTTGGATACTAACCCTTTATTTGAAATGTCATTTGCAAGTATCTTCTCCCATTCTGAAGGCTGCCTTTTAGTTTTATTGATTATTTCCTTCACTGTGCAGAAGCTTTTTATCTTGATGAAGCCCCAATAGTTAATGTTTGCTTTTGTTTCCCTTACCTCCAGAGATGTGTGTAGTAAGAAGCTGCTCCAGCCAAGATCAGAGAGGTTGCTGCCAGTTTTCTGCTCTCAGATTTTGATGGTTTCCCCTTTCACGTTTAGGTCTTTCATATATTTTGAAAATATTTTTGTGTGTCGTGTAAGAAAGTGGTCCAGTTTCATTCTTCTGTGTGTTACTGTCCAATTTTCCCAACACCATTTGTTGAAGAGACTCTCTTTTCTCCACTGGATATTCTTTAATACTTTGTCAAAGATTAGTTTACCATACAGTTGTGGGTCCATTTCTGGGTTCTCTATTCTGTTCCATTTATCTATGTGTCTGTTTTTGTGCCAGTATCATACTGTCTTGATCACTATAGTTTTGTAATATAGCTTGAATTATGATGCCTATAGCTTTGTTTTTCTTTTTCAAGATTGCTTTGGCTATTCAGGGTCTTTTGTGGTTCCATACAAATTTTAGGATTGTTTGCTCTAGCTCTGTGAAAAATGCTGGTGGCATTTAATAGAGATTACATTAAATGTGTAGATTGCTTTGGGTAGTGTAGACATTTTAACAACATGTGTACTTCCAATCCATGAGCATGGAATGTTTTCCCATTTCTTTATGTCATTCTCAATTTTTTTCATAAGTGTTCTACAGTCTTCAGAGTACAGATCTTTTATCTCTTTGGTTAGGTTTATTCCTAGGTATCTTATGGTTTTGGGTGCAATTGTAAATGAGATAGATTCTTTGATTTCTCTTTCTGCTGCTTCATTATTGGTGTATGGAAATGCAACAGATTTCTGTGCATTGATTTTATGTCCTGAAACTTTGCTGAATTTGTGTATCAGTTCTAGCAATTTTCTGGTGGAGTCTTTCAGGTTTTCTACATTAATCTGTAGTATCATATTGATTGATTTGCAAACATTAAACCATTCCTGCAGCCCAGGAATAAATCCCACTTGACTGTGGTGAGTATTCTTTTAATGCACTGTTGGATTTGATTTGCTAGTATCTTGTTGAGAATTTTTGCATCCATGTTCATCAGGGATATTGACCTGTAATTTTCCTTTTTAGTGGGATCTTTTTGTCAGGTTTTTCAGTCAAGGTAATGCTCGCCTCAGAATGAGTTTGGAACAGTTTGAGAAGAATAGGTGTTAATTCTTCTTTAAATGTTTGGTATAATTCCCCGGGGAAGCCATCTGGCCCTGGACTTTTGTTTGTTGGGAGTTTTTGATTACTGACTCAGTTTCTTTGTGGTTATGGGTCTATTCAAATTTTCTATTTCTTCCTGTTGCAGTTTTGGTAGTTTGCATGTTTCTAAGAATTTATCCATTTCTTCCAGATCACCCAATTTGTTGGCATATAATTTTTCATAATATTCTAATTGTTTGTTTTTCTGTGGTGTTGGTTGTAATTTCTCCTCTCTCATTCATCATTTTATTTATTTGAGTCCTTTCTCTTTTCTTTTTGATAAGTCTGGCTGGGGGTGAAACAGAACTTGTAAATGATGGTTCAGAAGATAAGATTTGGGACTTTTTTGGACCTAGAGTTAATAATGGAATGAGTTAAGACTTTGGGGATGTAGAAATGAGGTAAATGTTAGAACATAAAATTTTGCATGTTAAAAGAACATAAAATTAGGGGGTAGGGGGTGCCAGAGGATGGACTATTGTGGGTTGAATGTGTCTCCCAAAAACATATGTTCAGTATGTATGTGACCTTATTTGGAAATAAAGTCTTTCCAGATGTAATCAGGTTAAGATGACATCATACTCATTAGTATCCTTTTAAGAGGGATATTTGGACACAGACATGGAGAGAATGCTATGTGGTGGCAATGGACAACACTGGTGTGGTGCATCTACAAGCTAAGGAACACCAAGGGTCACTGACAACTGCCAAAGCTGGGAAAAAGGCATGGAACAGGTTCTCCCTCAGTGCCTCCAGAGGAAACAAATCCTACTGACACTTTCATTTCAGACTTCTAACCTCAAGGACAGATACAACAAATTTCTGTTGTATTAAGCCACCTGTTTGTAGCACTTTGTTACTGCAGCCCTAGGAAATACAATTTCCTTTGGTATAATGAGAAAAGACAGTACCAATGCCTCTACTATATTGAGATAGATAACCTGAAATCAAGCTTTCTAGTTTTAAAAGTCTTACAGAACAAACCTGGGTGTTTATTAGAATTCAATTTGCATATCTACTTTGGGACACCCTGGCCTTAATTGGAAGTATCCTTAAACTCTATCAATTGAATGTCTGAAGAGAAATTTGGAGCTGTTGCCAACATCTCTTCATAGCAAAATGATAGGAGGGTGAGAACAACTTAGCATCCTTGACTTGTTAGGCATACTCTCTAAAAGCAGAGAAAAACTCATCAGATTACTGACCTTCTTTGAAACAAATAAGTTAAAGTGCACCAAGAATAAGAACACTAAATTGTATTTAAAGTACACACTTCAAGCAAGAAGCCTATATATCCTACATTTTCTTTTCAGTAAACCACTACTGACAGCCTTAGATAATAGGGTTGCACCCTGATGCTATGTTTCTATCACATTTTACCAACCCTGACCACATTGGATGAAGCTAAGGTTCAGACCTCTGGCCTATGGGCTGAGACATATTCTCTCTTTCTCAGGATTTTAAACTAAGACATAAGCTGGGAAGCAGTTAGAAATGGCCTCTAGATCTACATGTTCTCATAAACTTAGAAGCTGAGGCAACCATTCTCAAACAATGTATACTGATGACCAACAAGACTGCATCTGTATCAAAAGGCAGACAGGAGATCTATGAAAATAGAGGGGTAATGGAAGGAAAGTTTCTTGGGTTTTACTGGAACTTCCGGTCTCAGGTCTGATTCTTCTTGATGCTCAGTTGTACATCTGTTATTTCTGTTACACTATTTTGAATGGAATTTTATTTCTTCTACTCAGATATCTAATCTCCTTGACATGGTTCCTTAATACAACTCAAAAGTGTTGGGAATGATTTTGTTTTTAAGGAATGAGTCCTCAAAAGGAGCATCATTACAAATAACCTTGTAGTGAGTAAAGAGAACCACTCAGAGCTGGCCAAGAGTAAATAGACTACAGTACCAGTTAGGAGGCTACAAGGAGAGCTACTGCTAAAGACTCCATTTAGCTGCAAAGCCCTATGAGAACTACAGCCAATGAGAGATGCCATGAACAACACTGATCCCTTACAGCCTAGAGCTTATCATTAGGTACATCATATTATTTGTAATTTTTCCACCTCAGGGGGAAGAACTCTTGGGGGAGAGTAGGGACATTATCAATTTCTCCAAATCAAAGACATCATCCAAATAACCATCCAAATAATGGACTAAACAGTCCATTTTAAGACTAAAAAGAGGCTTTAGGAGTACCTTGCAAGCTTCATATTAAGTATTCAATTTAAAAAATTAAAGATAAAAACAAAATTACCTACCAAAAAAATACTTTGATTCTTTTGAGATAAAAAAGATGAATTACAGGTAGTAAAGATAGAATATCTGGCCTTTTACATTTTTTCCTAATGCATCAAATTAATGCATCTTTCAAATGAAGTCTGTGAGTTCCATTTCTTAACTCTTGTTCTAAAAACATAAATCCTGGTGAAATGGAATAGGAGTAGTTAGAAAATCTCAGTTGTTCAATGGTGAAAAAATTGCAAGGGAATACAAATGAGACTCAACAATCCATTATTCTTAATGCAGCATAACATTTAAAGTTTAATCCCCAAATAGCTTTTAGAGTCACCAGACCTAATTATATTGGAATGATAACACCTGATCTTAAGTTAAAATGCATTACTAAAACCCTGATATTTCAAGAAGACAAAAAAAAAAAGGATTGATGTTTACCCCTTACAGTGCAGACAAAACTCATAATAGTCACATAGGTATGTGAAATTAAAACATCCCTGCCCTGAAGAATTATCCTTGGTAGTTCAGTCTGGATTTCAGTGATCTTGATATGCATATATATCAGTCACAAGCAAATGTTATGTTCCATCAAATGTTCATTCCAGATTCTTAATCTATTTTAAGAAGTCAATTTTTAAAAATGCAGTCTCATTTTTGTTAAATTAAACCTTCTAAATGGGAATGGCAAGTCTCTATATATATGCCATCTTCTTTATTCCCTGTGAAATCTACAGAATAAAGTTAATTCCATTTCCATAGTGGGTAAACATCAAATAAGACTTTATGCTGTTCTCTTCTAATAACAAATTTTAATTTTTCCTGTAGGCCTTTATCATGAAAGAATAGACGTGCTTCTGTTAGGTCATTTCTGCAGTCAGAAGTAAAGAGACAAGCTAGAAAGACTGAGAACTCAGGAGGTCTATTGCAATGGTATTTCCAACAGGGATACAGCAGCCATCTGCCTACTTCTTTCATTGCTACCCCTCAAGGCTTAGTGACAGCAGTCTTGGGAACAAGTTTTTAATTTCCTTCACCCATTTGCAGAATAAATCATCATGCCAGCAATTTATGCCCAGGATAGTTACTTTTTTTTAATTTTTTTAATATTTATTTTTTGAAGAAAGAGAACAGACTATGAGCAGCAGAGGGGCAGAGAGAGAGGGAGACACAGAATCCAAGGTGGGCTCCAGGCTCCAGGCTGTCAGCATAGAGCCCGATGTGGGGCTCAAACCCATGAACTGAGAGATCGTGACCTGAGCTGAAGTCAACTGCTTAACTGACTGAGCCACCCAGGCACCCCCAGGATAGTTACTTTGACTGAAGAAGTCTATGCCTTACTGAAGGCACGCTTAATGTTTAAATTTAGGCAACTCCAAGCTCACCTTCAAAAAGAGTTCTTACTGATATAACTTAAAGATTTAGAAAATTACTATTATCATCAGGCCCCAATATCTCAAGAAAGAACTGTGAGTCTTAACAGTAATAAGATCTTTATTTGGGATCCCTAATTCAATTTCATTAGCCTGGGATTTTCTAGGAGCCAGTCTAAACCAACATGATATGGATACCAAAAGTGGGATCTAAACTACTTAGAAATCGGGTGTGTGTGTATATATATATATATATATATACACAATCTTATTTTGCAGGAACACTGGCTAGTGTTCCTATTCAGGGAGAGGGAAAACGAACTTGAAATCTTCTATTTATATAACTTGTATGTTGCTCCTATTCACAAATCATTAATAACTAAGGAAAAAATATGAATTGTTTATCTATGAATATAATGGTAGTCAGTTCAAACCTCATTTCTGACTGTTTTCCATTTCTTTGTTTTTATATCCACAACTCATTTATTTAAATACATATTAAGCACCTCACTATGGACCAGGCACCATTATAAGCAGTAGGGATGCAGCAGCAAACAAGTCCCATACTATCACAGAACTTACTTTCTGCAAAGGGGACATTTATAATAAACAAGTTAAAAACATAAGTAATATCATTTCAGAAAGTATTCAGTGCTGTGGAGTAAGTAAAACACAGGGATGTGCTGGAGAGTAGATTAGCCTGGGAGTCAGAAATAGCTCTCAAAGGAAATGGCAATGAACTAAGTAACAGGAAGTAGGTGCTCATGGATTCAATATCGTAGGCAGAGAAAACAGGAAGTACCATCCTAAGGTAGAATGAATCTGATACATTCAAGGAATAGAAAGAAGCTCTGAGTGAGTTCATTTTAGTGAGAGAGGAATAGAACGGTTAGGGATGACAACAGAAAAATAAGCAGGAACAGACTAGGTAGGGTCTTGTAAGCCATTGTAAGGAGTTGGATTTCACTCTCATTGTAAGGAGTTGGGAATACAATGAAAAGCCACTGAAGGAATTTAATCAAGGGAATGATATGACTTGATTTACATTTTTAAGTACACCAGACTGCTGGTTCATACCAGACTATCTGTTCCAGCGGACTGAGAGCTCAGGGGAACTGGAACTTTTCTGGATTGCAGTGACCTAAGACTACCTGACTCTGAATGGACCATATGAGGACACTTTATTCAATACCTATGCACTAGTGAAGCTAGCTACAGCTTGCTCTCCAGGCATGCGGAGAGGCCTCAGGTCACTCTTTCTGCTACATTAAGCCATGTTATTTCATAAAATAAAGTACCAACAATACAAGAAAATCCACCAACCGGACGTAGTCCGGACATCAGAGCTACCAGCTGTAGCTGGACTACAATTGAAGTTAGACTGTAATAGTCATCTACAAAATGCTAAAGAAACCCAGAGTGCAGACAGCAGAAAGATAATAAATCCTGGTTTGCAACATTCAGTGATTGCACTAAGAAGTAGGAAGTCTATTTGTACTGAATGTAAATGTAAAACATAATGGATTGTTGCCTAGCAAAGGGGAAAAATGCTTTGTCACATACAATATTTCTGATGGTTGTTTGGTTAGAACATGAAGTGATTGATATTTCCTAATGCATATTGTTTAAAAGGCACATTTTACGAGCTGTAGTCCTGTAAGTGATCTTTTTTAATGGTCATGAATTCTCAACAAGCTGAAGCAGGAAAGGAAAAACAAATCTCCAAGGTGAAATAAGCCTACAGAGGCCAACCTCAGAAGGGGAAAAGGAAAACAGTAATCATTATGTGTAAGGCACTTCTCATGTATTATTTCATTCATATAAAACCCTAACAGTGAAGGATAGTAGCCCTTTATTAGAGATGGAAAAACTGAAGTTCACATATGTTATAGAGCTTGCCCATCATCATAAAATGAGGAAGCATCAGAGCTGTCTCTGTAGTCACAGCTATACCTGAGTACAGACCCTGAGTTTCTCCCACTGCACCAAGCAAGGTCAAAGCCAAAATAAAAAAATTAGATGTTACATTCCAAAGGAGTGAAGCAGATGAATCTCTGGAGAACCTCTGTACAAAATGAACCCACTTGCCTTCCAATCAACCTTCCATTTCCACCACTGTTTACCTTTCCTGCTACTCAGGTCTCAGGATAGGACTACAATGAAAGAGGCAATTTGTGCCTGGTCCCTCGCCCTCTTTTTTGGATCCTTCTCCTACCAGCAATGACTTCATGTTTTCTTTGTTTTTATGTTTCCTTGGTCCATACAATTACCAGCCCCTGCTCTCATATTCTTCATTCATGTTACAATTGAAATGACTCATATCACGAAAATAAAACTAAGACATTCATTTCATAATAATGAGATTTAAATTATTCAAATTAATCTCCACATATTTTAGAAATCAGTCCATATACAGGGGTAACTTATAGAGAACCAGGACTTGTCTCAGGTCTTGAAATTAATCTGCACAGATGGTACCTACAGCATTAATTAAAGTAGACTCTGGTCCAGAAATTGCCCCATCAAAACTTAGCTGCCATATCTCCTACTTCTCTCCCCTCTGACCACCCCTTCCAAACATACACTGTCCATTTCTGTAATTTGTCTACTACCATGCATCCCACCTGAAATTCTCTCCTTCCTCTTCTTTACCCAAATCCTACTCATCTTCAAAGCTCTTGTTCAGGACCAGTATTTTTTTTCAATGTTTACTTATTTTTGAGAGTGACAGAGAGACAGAGAGACAGCACAAGCAGGAAAGGGGCAGAGAGAGGAGACACAGAATCTGAAGCAGGATCCAGGCTCTGAGCTGTCATTATAGAGCCTAAAGTAGGGCTCACCTCACGAACTGCGAGACCATAACCTGAGCTGAAGCCGGACGCCTGACTGAGCCACCCAGGCGCCCCCAGTATTTTTTAAATAATAAATTTTATTAGCATTAAATACATGGCCAGTATTAAAACTTTTAGGGTGCCTGGGTGGCTTAGGTGGTTGAGCATCTGACTTTGGCTCAGGTCAAGATCTCACAGTCCGTGAGTTCAAGCCCTGCATCAGGCTCTGTGCTGACAGCTCAGAACCTGAAGCCTGCTTCAGCCAGTGTCTCCCTCTTTCTCTCTTTGTCCCTACCATACTCATGCTCTCTCAAAAATAAATAAACATTTAAAAAATTATTTAAAAAACTTTTAAAATACAAACATATATAAAGAAGAAAAATTTTAAATCAATGTTATTCTATTGCCAAAGTAACCATTTTTAGTAAGCTTTACCTGTCCTTAAACCTTTTCTGATCATTCCGCCTCTCTCTCAGTTCTCAATCTCCCTGTCGGCCTGTCTCTCTCTCTCTCTCTCTTCTTTGAACTCCTTCAGTTTACTGATGATAACATGCAGTTGCTT
The DNA here is from genome assembly GCA_028646485.1 of Cryptoprocta ferox. NCBI lineage: Eukaryota > Metazoa > Chordata > Mammalia > Carnivora > Eupleridae > Cryptoprocta > Cryptoprocta ferox. The sequence continues at coordinate 100,242,055 of CM053576.1, read as the reverse complement.
ATACAGTTATTCAGTTACTCCTTTAAGAACTGTTATGATGTCCACCTATTCTATATCAGACATCATTTAGATTCAGGGTGGTAAACAGGACAGATATAGTTTTTGCCTGGATGAAAAGTGCCTATAATTATGAATTATTACTTAACATATCCAACTTACTAATTTAACAGTCTACATTTTATAAGTGAATATTATCTCCTAAGTCAACTGAAACTCCTTGGGGTCAGAAAGTATATAATGTCATTATGATCCACACAATTTATTATAATGCCCACACAATATAAAAAGGCAGAAAACAGGTCTTCTCTTCATATCAAAATCAGCTTCAATTCCATATGATAAAAGCTCTACCAATGAACACATTGTTGATTTATACACATTCCATTATATTCTATTCCATTCCGTACTAGATCATACTAATTAAAAATATTTAACAAAATAAAATCTTAATTGAGGATTACAGTTTATAACCTGCCCAGGCAGAAATGAAGTCTGCTCTATATTAACATGGTTTCTGAGCAGGATAAATTAAACAACTATTATCTTATCAGACACAATAAAAAAGATGGGAAATTATAGTGAAATAGGTGACATGTGTTTATTGTGCATGATATAATAATTGTGACTTGGACAGTATCTGGCACAGAATGGATGCTGCAAACTATTTGCTAGATGAAATGGTGTTGAGAGTTCTTGGCTAAGAACAGCAGGTGCATGATATAAGGAGAATTAGACTCTGGGTTAGGTGACCTGGGTTCTAATTCTGATCTTGCCTCTTCAGTTAAGCTCCTTTACCTGCATGGGCCTTAATTTCACATGCAAAGAGGGGTCTGGATTACCCACATTCAATTCTTTTTTTTTCCATATTCTTTTTTTTCTATTCATTGCCTTACTGTCTGAAACATAAAGAGCAATAGGAAAAGAAAGGCTATGCAATAGATGCTATTTTCTTGCAGTCAATAGCATTTATTTGTTTACTTACTTCTTTTAATTGGAGTATAGTTGGCATACAATGTTACATTAGTTTCAGGTGTACATTAGTGACTTGACAGCTCTATACATTATGCTATACTCACCACAAGTATAGCTACCATCTGTCACAATACAAAGCTATTACAATACTACTGACTATTGATTTATTCATTTGATAACTGGGAGACTTTTCACCCATTTTGCCCTCACTCCTCTTTGCTCACTTTGCCTATCCCCTTAGCATCCCCCCTCTGGCAACTATCAGTTTGTTGTCTGTATATATGGAACTGCTCCTGCTTTTTTGGTGTGTTCATTTGTTTTGGTTGTTAGATTCCACATATAAGTGAATCTATACTCAGTTCTTGAACAGTAAATACAAAGCAAGTACCACAAGTAATATATTTATTGTGACATATTTTGCTAAACTTCTCCTAACAATTGAATATAGATGAATATGCATTCTTTATGTGACTTTCAATAAAACTCATAATTGCAATAGTATATATGAATCTATTCATTTTGTACAGAATACAGCACATTCTATAACACTATTATGCACAAAGTAGAGCATCTTCTGGGGAAATTTATTATATTACAATCTTCTTTGTTAATCTAAAATTATCAACTTATTTCATAGACTAAAAAATATATTCTATGCTTCTAACATAGAGAATATTCCTTCCTTGTGGTTTTGATCCTTTAGTGTTTCTCTTTATTTCATCTATCTCCCCATGATCATCCACTTTCAACCTCCTACAACTCTTATTATGAGTACCAGGGAGATAGAAATCAAAACTAGGCATATCATTGCCATTTGGCTTTTCTACATGTACTAGTGAACAAACATTAATGAATGTAAGATTTGCCTACAGAAAAGCAGATATCAGGTCACAGAAGAAATCATTCTCCTTTTATTCTTTTGCTTTTTTAAAAAAATCAACCCCTCTCAGTTATCAGACTTACTCCCATCCCAGAGTACCCCCAATCTTGTCTTTTAACACCTCATGTACAGTAAGCTCATGCCATACTGAACTGCAGTTCCCTGAACTGTCCATGCACACTCTTGTTGCAGGACCTAGGCCCATGCATGGTAACCCTTCTATAAAAATTCCCTCTCAGACTGGCCCCTCACATTTTTATTGCTCCTGCTCATTCTTCAAACTCAAGCATCACGTCCTCTGAGGAGCAGTTCTTGACACCATTTCTCCTCCCACTCCACCTGCCCAGAAAGACATTAAGATCTCCTTCTCCTCCCATGGTCCAGATAACACACTTCTGTGACTTACTATTTTCCTTTATACTTCTCAAGTTAAACTATTATCTCTTGGGAGACAGAAATCACCTCTTATTCAACTCCTTATCCCAATAAAAAAAAAAAAGCACACTATAGGTGCACGAGAAATGCTCATTGCTGAGTGAATAATTAGTAAAAAAAAAAAAAAAAGTTTTGTATCAGATATATGAAAAAGGAACTCAAATGAACACCAGGTTTTAGGACTTTTCTTCCCTCAGTGCGTGTTCTCCAAAGGGTAGTGAATTTGCTTTAGCATGTCCATTACACCACATGCTTCCTGAGATCAGAAAGCAAATCTTTTGCTTCCTAATTTCTTCTGAAGGCACACACAGAAGAAAGAGCTTTAAAAAATGGTTTTAAGTTAAAATTATATACCCCTTTCAATCTATGGATATTTAAAATTTCTCAGTTTGAACCAAGAACATAAGACTACCCAAAAGTTAACTTGTCATAGAGTCCAAGATGCTAATTTACCTAAATACATGATGCAAGTGATCCTAGACCACACTTGTAAAAATACAAGCATAGATCTTTAAAACGGATGGACTCTCAAAGAGCTTTGAGTCCAACCTCTTCATTTCACTAACGAGGCCAGTGAGTTATAGGGTTTGAATGTGTTGTTTGAAGCTATGTAGCTAATTACTTGAGGGTTCAAGTAATGGTAGCCCTCCAGGATTCGAAGCTTTCTCCAATTTACTTATGTGCAGGCCCCTCAAGATACCTCAAGCTAAGAACCTTGATTATCTCTAATTCCCCTATTTGTCATGTACCAATGATTTCTTAACAAATGCTTGTTTTCCTACCAATATTTTTCAAATTAACATTCAGAAAGGAAGAGGAATTAATAATGATAATTTAGATGAAGACTGGGTCTTAAGTATCAAGACCTTTAGATGGTACTTGAATTGATGAGTTGTTTGGCAATATTAAGTAGTATATATGAGAAGTGTTTGCAGAGAGACTGTAGGAGTACGTAAGGAGGTTTAATAGCACCTGCCATTCTTAGGATGACCACAGAAAACAAAACAAGAGTCAAATGCCCGAAGCTTCTTTTATTTTTTTTTATTTTATTTTTTTATTAAACTTTATGGTTTATTGTCAGGTTGGTTTCCATATAACACCCAGTGCTCTTCCCCACAAGTGACCTCCACCAAGACCATCACCCCCCATTACGTTTCCCCCTTTCCCTTCCCCCCTCAGTTTGTTTTCAGTATTTG
>CM053576.1:100214563-100238472 GCA_028646485.1 Cryptoprocta ferox | reverse complement strand
AATGGCCAGATTTCATTCTTTCTCATGGCCATGTAGTATTCCATTGTATAGATGAACCACATCTTCCTGATCCATTCATCAGTTGATGGACATTTAGGCTCTTTCCATGATTTGGCTATTGTTGAAAGTGCCGCTACGAACATTGGGGTACAAGTGCCCCTATGCATCAGCACTTCTGTATCCCTTGGGTAAATCCCCACCGAAGCTTCTTTTAATATGACAAAGTGATACCAAGGTACTACTGTATTAGTTATTGCTTCAATAATGTTAATTAACAACACCCCCCAAACTCAGCAGAATATAACAATAAAGCATTTGTTCTCATGCTCAGGAGCCTTCAAGTTGGCCACAAATGGACAGATCTTGGCTATGTACAATTGAACAGATCCAGTTGGGCTTGAATCTCCAGTGCAGGTTGGGTTCAGATCTGCAATTAATGTATATACACAATCTAGGGCATTCATACACACACACACACACACACACACACATTCTGAGATCTAAGTTGAAAAGGAAGCAGTTACCTGGAGAAAGATATTTTGATGGCAATGGCAGAAGAGCAAGCTCCACCACATAAGCCTTTCTTTTATGTCTACTTTATGTCTACTAACATTGCACTGACCAAAGCTAGTCACATAGCTGAGCCCAAAATCAATAAAAGGAGTGTACCCTACCCACAGAAAGATGTGTAGGGAAGTGAATATTTGCTGAAAAGAAGCTATACTACTATCACAACTACAAAGCTGGCTTAAAATCTGAATCCTTTTGACCAAAATTTGGAAAGAAGTATATTGCTTAACATAAGCCCCATGTGAACATATTTAAATATCACTTGCCTTCTCATTCTGTTCAAAGCTATAAAGGGAAAAAGGAAGGTTGTAGCAAAAACAGCTCATTAGGAACACAATTGATCCATTCAATTAATAATGATCAGATGCCGGTTGACACAAAAAGACAGGACTTAGCCCAATTCACTCCATATAGGTCATTCTAAAATTTAATCTGGGTGAGAGCTATGGAAGAAATGTTATTTATTACATGTAACAAAGGGATCTGGAGATACAGATAAGTTTTATTTTATATGTTCTTGTTCTAGCAAGCCAGTAATAGAAAAGTCTTTCCCTCTTCCTATTTTAGTTCAATCTTATCTCAACCTACCTCTCAGCACTCCACCAGGTCTACTTGCTTCTCACTTTAGACAATGCATGTCTCTGACTATGGGAATACACATAGGATTATTATAGTCTATCATTAAAACTTATTTCTCACAAATAAATTTAGTACTGAACTATCAACACTATTACTGATTTTCAGTTGTCATATTTAACTGACATAATCAAATTAAATGTTTGGGGCAATCCCAATGTATACTTGATGTCCCAATATTAAGTATTAATAGTGCCACCTTCCATTCTCAGAATTATCCTGATTTGTTTAAAACATTATATGTAAACCCTAATTATAAAAGACCACATGATGATCTACAGACCATCACATTGGCCAATTACCCCCATCTAAGCTTTGGTGAAAATAAATTACTGTTTGATTTCAGAACTATTTTGGTAACGTCACAAAAATTTCATTTTTTTAACCATGCTAATTACCATTAACATCTTTCCAATTCTAGTAACTTCTTTCCCAGTATCCTATATACATTTTTAACGCTCTTTTTACAGAAACTACTATAATATACCATGTTTATTGCAATTGGTTTCTTGGGCAACTGCAAGCTGTTGAGCTTGTTGAAATGCAGAGTAGGTCAAAATGAAAAACAATAATCTCTCAAGTGGTTTAGACCTCTAATTGGCAAAAAGATAAAATCTTGAAATGAGGATTATTTCTCAAGAGACAGTGCCTTTCTTTGTTAACCATCCTAGTCTTAGAACTTTTTAATGAACAGACTTACTGTTCAGGAATATTTAGACATTGTTTCCTATACTGCAGTCTATATGCAAAATCTTCTTCAATGTTTCTGGACAAATATAGTGATAGATATTCAGGTCAATTCTATATAAAATTCTCCACCCATCCTCACCACCCAAAGCTGACCTGGTTACTTTGGATAACATGATCAGTTCATGAGCAATCAATTAATACTTCTGGGCTATCAGATCAAATCAATGATCAGGCAAATCTTCTAAACATAATGGATTATATGGCAAAGAAAGCATAGACTCAACACAGATACTACAGAAACAAGTCAAAACTATCTAAGATAAATATTATTTTTAAAATACCTTCTTTTTAAAAATATAACTCTTCAATGAAAATAGTTTTCATTTCTCTGTTGGCCTTTCAACAATAAAGATTGCTTCTATCCATTCTCTGTTAGAATTTCCAGATTTTCTCTTTCATTTCCAAACCATTTTTTATCAGAGGCCACAGTCAGCAAATTGCATCAGGTACTCTTAAACCATGTTTTGTCTGGTCACTTGAGGTGCTTACAGAATACCAGTTTAAACCCTAACAAAGCATCAGCTGCTATGGTATCATGGGGGAAACCATTATGAGTTGTTAAATGGCTAAATGACAAAAGATAGTTAAATGGCAAAACAAATTACCTTGTCACTGAATAAGTAAACTATCTACCTGTTTGACCAAAGGAAACATCAGCCACACCAATTTATGGTTGCATGACAGAAAAAAAAATTAATTTAACCTTGTCCTTTGCAGCTGGTTCTGATGTTTAGGAAACTGTTATAAAAAACTCAATTAGACTCCAGGAGAACTTATTTTCAAATGCCGCGTGTAAGGTTAGAAGCTGATGCTTACAACCTTAATAAGACCAGCCCTCCTAATTTTCACTTGAAAATTCTCAGTTTGCCATAGCACACATGACAGGGTCATGCATATAGTCAATCCTCGACTGGGTATTAATTGAGGACCAAGATTAGGCTAGATAGAAATTAATAGTGCTTGTGATGGCCATTTTCCTCCATTCCACAAAATACTAAGTACCCAGTGTGCTTTGCAGAAGCTTACTAGATTACTTCCTTTCTGAGCAATCATGGTCATAATAAAATATCTCAGAAAAAAATTTCTTTTGTATCTGTTAATCTTAACCCTTTTTATAATATCACATTTCAACAAGACTGTTAGGTCCTACACACTTGTTTGAGTTGGAAAGGCCAAAAACAGTATTCTGTAATGTCATAAAATGAAGAATTTTACATAACCAACTATTCTGATTAATCAAATGTCATTTATGTGTACATACACAAATGTCTACGCATATGTATGTATTTTATACTTGAATGTAACACTAAACATATATTGAACATGGCCAATTTTTCTTTCACTGTAAAACACATCAAAATCTCTAAACTCTTGAGATTATCATTTTGAAGACCAACCTTTTTTTTTTAATTATGGAAGATTAACAGATTCACAGAAATGCTAGGCAATGTATAATAGAAAAGCTAGATATGCCAGCTTTTACTGTAAGTGGTGCTATGCAACCTTTGTTTTTACCCTAGCAATTATCCTCTTACATGAAAAACTCTCTGCTACTTCTTAGGTTAAAAGAAATTTTATACAGAAGGGAGTCTAACGGGTACAGGGTTTCTTGTGAGAGGATGAAAATGTTCCAAACTTAGATCATGGTGATAGTTGCACAATCTTGTGGATATACTAAAAATCACTAATTGTATACTCCAAAAGGATGAATTTTATAATATGTGACTTACAGCTCAAAAATTAAAAAACCAGATATTCTTATCCTTTAGGAAACACTCTGAACTGTTTAATATGTTCAATAAATGCAATACAATTAATACAATGCTTATAACTTGTATATAATTTTATATTATATAATCATATATAACTTTTTGATTATATAATCATATTTAATTTTAAAATCTTACTTCATGGCTAACAGCAAGGAAGCCAAGAAATAGGGCAAGGTTTGGGCAAGGGAAATACGGTTCCCAACAAGTTTAGGGACTAATTTTTTGGAAGCGGGTACCTGAAGGATTCCTCAGCTGAAGAATGTATCTAAATCATCATCATTCTAAATATACTAAGAAATCAGGAAAAAAATTCACCATGAGACTTCAGCAAAAGTACACTGAGACTATGGGAAATTATTCAAATGCAGGCTTCAAGAAGAGAAAGCAGATAAAATAATAATTTTGTGATGGTAGCTGTAAACTAATTAAATACTTTTTATTTTAATTTCAAAAATCTGACGGTCTCTGTAAGGTAAACCATTTGGAATGGTAGCTGCACTGGATTTCCTTGAAGATGGTTGACCCTACATATGAATCTAAAATAAGTATTTCAGGAATGGAGAAATAATAAACAAATGCTACCAATCACTTTCTATCTATTTATCTGCCAATATAACTGGATATTGTCTCCTCTTCCTCATAACAGTAGGACTTGGACCAACTAAACTGATGTTGTCTGGAGCTTATTCATTTAATTCATTTATGATTCATTTAATTTTGTCTTGATTTACTTACAGTGGAGATGTCATTTAAAAATTACAGGATATCTATGTTCTCTAAAATAAAAAGTGTTTCAACGTTCTACATAGCTTTCCATTTAATCTATTTGTCAGCATAATATGATCCTCCCTTTGGACATTTGAGTGGCACATATAACAATAACCACAATGATTCAGAATGTCCTAGGAAAATGGTTTCTTTATTAATTATGTCTTCCTGGTTAATTTAGAATATTTTCATTCCCGAACCTTATAGTAAAAATCTTTCTCAAAATGTATTTGTGTACTTACCTGCCTTATCAGATAGAGTGACAATAATTGAATAGTTCTCTCATAATCAGAGGTAATAATAAGCATATACTACATGAGAAATTGAGGTAAATTATAATAAACTCAGAATAATTTTGGAAGATTTTTTAAACAAATAAAGCTCAAGGGCTTTCTTGATATCTTGTTATTATAAACTATTTTAGATGTTATATACAAAAAAAAAGAAAAACGAGAAGAACTAAATTATAAGGAGTTAAAAGTCATAGAACGAGAAACTGGTTATAAAAAATAAGTGTTTTATTTTACTTAATTCTGTTCTACTTAATAAAAATAAAATAACAGACTGAAAGAGAACCAGAAACTTCATCCTTCCCATAATTTAATTCAGGGGTTTTTAACCTTAAATACAAAAGAAAATCACCTGGGGAACTTTTTAAAACTTCCTGGAACCCCTCCCATAAGTTATGTTTTAGGTGGTCTAAAGACATACTTAATCATTGATAATTTTTTAAAGTTCCCCAGGTGATTCTGTTGATCTGCCAGAATTGAGAACCACCATTCCTAAATCTTATTCCTCAAACAGCTCAAACTTTACCCCATCTTTTAACCTTCTCTGTATAGTTCTCCCCCAAACTATCTATATATATAACTTGTGTATATAACCACCTGGATCTCACCTGTTACCACTTTATCTACCTGGTATTCATTCCACTTACATGAATATATCTTTTACTCAACTATATCTGTGCCCTTGGAGCTGACATTTGTTTGCACATATTAAGTCCTCAATACTTATTGTATGAATGAATTAATGAATTAACTCATGAACAAAAATAAGCGCAAATGCTTTCCCATATTCCTAATACTTAGTCACACGCCCTATTCTACTCCCTTATTAATCTCCTGCCACCTTGTTTCCCCTTCCCCACAAACCAATAGTCAGTTTAGGGTCCCAATCTTTTTATGCAACTGTTTAACTTAAAATACACAAAGAGGACCAGACTTTGGGGAAAAACAGAGGGCTATATTCCTAACAGACTCAGCAAAATTAGAACCATAAAGAGCTAACTTACCTTCAGTTGACTAAGGCTGCCAGCTTCCTGGGGTTCATTTCATACCTGTACATTTTGACTTTTAATAAATAGGGGGCCACTCATCACTGTATTGTCTTCCATTTTGCAGTGTGCACTATTCCAATCCAAGATCTATTTAGTGTCTGTGTCTTATTTTACCTAATGCTGTGACACCACATGGCAGCTAAATTCTAAGTGTCATGTTGTTTCAGTTTTGAAAACACCACTTTCAATGTAGACAAGTTAATGTTTCAAACTGTAACTATTTAGAGTAATGGTAAGGTTCCTTTCATGTAAGATCATTTCTTACTTCCCTAAATTCAGATATTCTTGATTTGTCATTGGATGAGATAAATGCATAATTTTTGTCTCTCTAATGGATAATTAAGTTGGGTGACTTCTTTAAAATCCTGTCGGAAAATAGAGGGCGATTTCTTAAAGGATACAAATGAACCAGTTTAAAGAAAGCACTATCCGATTACTAAGAGTATTGTAGGATGAGTGAAGAGTCAACCATTGGTGATCTTCTACCTCTCTAAGGACCCTCTGTCAATCATCTTCCTCTTCTCACCCTCAATATATTTGTTCCCCAATACTTCTAGTTTCACTGTTCATCTCTTCACATTCTACATACTCTCCCCCAAAGAGATCAACTCCTTTTTTTCCACAAACATTCCAAAATAGGAATCTAATGATTCTTGATCCTGAGCTTCTGATATGTAATCCAACTAGGTGTCAAACATGACATGACCATATAAACTTGTTATCTCATTCCCTCTATCCCCTCTCTCAGTGAACAGCAAGTGTCTATCCACATGTAGCTCCAGAGAGAAATTTCGGGGAATCTTCACATGTCTCCACCTCTTCACTCACCGCTTTCCATCAGGCAATATATATGTTGGCAAAAAATTCTCTCGTTAGTATCCCTAAAACCTGACTGATTGTTCCATCCTTCTTACTGCTACTCTCATCACTTCTCCCTAGTAACTACTGAATTGTCTATTGAAAAGAAAGATCTAACTACACCATTCCCTACTTAAAATCCCTCCCAGGCCAACTATATATATAACAAGTAAACAAACTACAGCATACTAACATCTCTGCCTCCTTGTCACAATCATCTCAAGTATTAACTGCCCTCTCAGGAAGTTTCCCCTGACTCATCAATCTGGATTAAGAACCCTGCTTGGGACCCTAGAAAATGCTGTGCTTTTGGGATCAGACTATGTACTGCCATGTACTGTGTAATTAATGGTTTACTTGACTATCCTGCCATCTAAAGAGTGAACTCCTTAAGGGCAGCGACTATATCCTCATTAAATTTTAAATTCCCAGCACTTAATATAATAAGTGGTGGAGAGTAAGCAACTAAGAAATGTTTGGTGAACAGAGGAAGTGAATAAATAAAACTGACGAGGCATTTTTCTTACGGAAAGCAAACAAGTGTTGGGGGTGGGGGTGAAGGGAAAATGTAACAGGAAAAGAAAAAGAGAGACTTCTAAAATGAAAAGAAGAGGACTAAAGGACTGGAGAAAGACCAACCTTCTCTTCCAGTCCACGAATGGCTTAAATTGCCACAGTGGCTAGTAGGAAACCTTTACATTCATAAGCCCTTTTGTCCTTGCTCCTGAATCTCAGATCATTGAACACAGCATAGAATTTTCTTTAAATCCTGAGCTGGTAGCAGAATGAATTAGGAGAAGTATGAAATCTCTTTTCTCTCCTTCAACACTGAGAATTGTTTGCATTATGCTGAAAAAGCCATTTTGCAGCTCTATTCTTCATCAATATTTTCCTTACGGACTTGCTGAACACAGCAAAATTAAAACATCTCTTTTTCACTGGCTCTCTCCAAAGAAGAAAGAAAGCACAATTTAAAAAGAATTTTTAATAATCACAGAAATCCTTGGCATAAGAAAAAAATAAAGCAATGTATCAGAAAGTATGCATGAAACTAAATCCAGTCCAAGGCCTGAGATTAAAAAGTTGTCAGGGCTACCCTTCTCATGGGCATGTAAGTGATAAATTAAGACATCTTAGCAACTTGGAGCCAAGAGACCTTGATTTCAAGTCTCTGTTTTGGGTAAGTCTCAAATTCTCCTGGCTCCAGCTCCACATTGTAAAATAGGGCTACCTCTCCAGCCTGCCTTATAAGATTATTTTAAGAATCAAAATCATGCATTCTAACATGTATTTTAACAAATACTTTTTGAATGTCACTGTACTAGGCATCATTGATACGGCTCCTAGAACTCACATTCTAGTAAGAAAGACAAACAGGGCCACCTGGGTGGCTCAGTCAGTTAAGCAACCGACTATTAATTTCACGTCATGATCTCAAGGTCTATGAGATCGAGCCCGCGATGGGCTCCATGTGCTGACAGTGAAGAGCCTGCCTGGGATTCTCTCTCTCCCTCTCTCTCTGCTCCTCCCCCACTTGCTCACCTTCTCTCTCAGAATAAATAAACATTAAAAAAAGAAAGACAGAAAGACAGAAATCAAATAAGTAGATGGATGTATACTTTCAAGGAATAATGAGTGCTCATAAGGAAACTATACCAGAGTAAGGAAACAGAGAATAACAGGGTAGGCATGCATCTGTTGGGGGAAGGGAGGCTGGTTCTCTCCAAGGAACTGGTTTCTGAGAGGAGATTGAGTGAAGTGAGAGAGTAAACTGTATTAACATCTAGAAGAAGAACATTCCAGGCAGAGAAGCTGCAAGAGAAAGATCCTGAGGTAGATACATGCTTAGGACTTTTCAGGAACAATAAAGAAACGAGGCTGGTTGAAGCCAAATGGCTGAAAGGAAGAAGAGGAAATAAGCTTAGAGAGACTGGGGCCAAATATGATATATGTGTGAAAATATTTTGTAAACTATTACTGATTACAAAATTGTAAGGCTGATTCACCCCAAATGGCATGAAAGACTAGCATCATTCTTCATAAATTTTAAATGGTTTGTATTTATCGCTTTACACTTGAAAGAGGGTCACTCTTTGATGGATTACTTTATCAAATGAGCTACCTTTGCCACACATGAGCACACATGCACAGCACAGAGTTTGTCTCCACCCTCTATGTCCTGTGAACAGTCCAGGATTTCTCATTTTCCTTAGACATTAACAGCAAAGCAGTAAGAGCAAACAGTACCAGAGAGACCTCCAAAGTCATGACTTTTGTTGATTTTCAAGCACTAGCCAGGCCTAGTTAAAACTGTAGCCTTACCTTGGTTCTACCATTAGAAAAGAACACAGAAAACTTAAGAGTAAAAACAAAAATGACAAACATCAATCAAAGGATTTATATAGGAAAACTAAAGAATCAAATAAATGAGCTAGGACACACATGGAGATTATAAAGCAAAACCATAAGGAGAAAGAGGACAGACCAATTTTTATCTGTTAAATGACAGCTGAGGTTGGGCCACTAGAGTAGACAATGATATAACCAGATCCCTAGAGAACATTTGGTTCTATGGGGATCTCAAAAATATTCAGCCCACAGAGAGCTTAAAAATAACAGGAACTTCAACATAACGAAATCCACAGCTACAGTTTTAGAATTCCTTTTCCCTGACCCTCTCCTTTGCTACTTATATCTGCCCCTCAAACAGACTCATCTGCCACCTCAAACCCGACCCTTCTACAGTCATCTTCTTATCTCTCAAACATTGCTCCTAATGCTGCTCTCTCCTATGTATAATGCCCACTTGTTTTTTTGTGAGACATCTCTCATGGTATGTCTTTCTGTGCTAGTTTCTCAATGTATCCATGAACAAACTAATCTTCCTTCTCCTCCAAATCAGTTTTCCTTCATGACCCCACAATTTCTGTTCTATGCACCAAAATTCTTGGTAACTTGGGCTCAACTCCTCAAAGACATCTTTGCGTCCTCTCCTCTCACCTCCTCCCAACTTCAATCAATTATTAAGCTCCATTAACTCCCCTTGAATGTCACTTGTCTCCTTACCTGTGTTGGCCTTACCCCTCTCCTCTTACCTAAAGAATAGTGAGTGCCTTCGCAGCATACCTCTTCCTCTGGCCTCTCTCCTTTTAACGTATTTAATAAAATATCACCAGGGGATCTTCCAAAGTATTCCTCTAATCAGGCCACTGCCCTTCTCAAAAAATCTTTGAAGGTTCTCCGTAGCTCAAAAACTAAAAGCCATGCTCCTAGGCCTCGAATTCAAGGTTCTCCATAGTGAAATCTAAGCCCATCTTTTCAGCCCTTTTTATCTTCCCTTTCTTACCCCCTCCCACACACTCACTCCAGCCTGTGAAATGGCCCACTGTCCTCTAAACGGCTCCTAGTATTTTCCCTGCTGCTCTTGATTTGCACCATATTCTAACCCAGACTTCCCTCCATATTCACCTTTTAATATCCTATTTCTATTTTAAAAGCCAACCTAAAATACCACTCCAGGAACTGGTTCCCCAAAATAGATGTGATCTCTCTGGCTTCTGATTCCCAGTGATACACTAATCATGCATGCATCTGTTCACTCCTCCAGCAAGTATTTAGTGAGTACCTACTATGACTTTACCTCACATTATGGTTAATTATATCCCTTTCTGTTCCTTCACTTTCCACTTTTCTCTCGCCCTACTAAACTGAAAACTCACAATCATAAGCTTACACAACTGTGAGCTCAGAAAAGATATCTGAATACAGGTATCTTTCAGTTTTATATCCCTTTTAGAACCTACCACAATGGCAGACACTAGGAAACTAAATACATTTCATCTGAATGGAGAAATGTTGGATTGTTGTACCCTAAAGGGGAGGCACTATCTCAGCTCTCTTAAAAAAGACAGAAATGGAGAGCACTCATCCCACACCTCACCCCCATCCATCTTAGAATTCTCTTCCCTTGAAATCTCATGCCCTATAGAAGGTTTGTGGTCTCCCTCACATTGGTTCTTGCTCCCTTCCACTGGGGTCTATTACAGTGTGGTTAGACAAGGAACGTGGATCTATAGTGTGTGCAGGTCTTGTCTTATATCCAGTGTGCAGGTCTTGACTTAGAATGAACCCAAGCTAAGGGGACACAGAACACACTCCAGGCACCTATAGATTTAGACGTTACAAGGCTAGCAGAATGAAAATCTCTGATTTTGAGCTCATCAGCAGTGGAGGCTTATCCACTTCAAGGTCAATGAGGTCCTGGGGAAGCCATGGCTAACAACCCAAGTCCTGGCTCTATTTAACTTCTGACTCCTGACAAGATAAATGAGATCTGTCAAAACAAAAGAAAACACACTGAGAGATAAAGACAATATAAAAGTAAAATAAGGAGATGCCAAAAAAAAGTTCCCTTGGGGGTTGAAGAGCTTATATGACCATTTTGAGAAAATGTCAATTTGTTCTATCAGTGCTTCTAAAACTACCCCAATCACATATGCAAAGGTATTACAGCTATAAAAATATCAAAAGAGAAGTCTGTAAAGGAATTTGGACAAAATTAGAAATCAGTACCTGTATAAGTTTGCAGAGTGATCACACATCACTCTAATACCTTACTACCTAAATTCTATGAAAAACCCAAATTTGAATAATTCTTGGTCTCCAGACTTAGGAACATTTGATCTTGAAGAATACACAAATATTTTCCTTCTACAATTCAACATGTTCCAAATACTCTGCATTGACAGTTCCTGGTATAACAGAAGGTTATTTCTGTTTGTGTTGTTGTTCCCTGACTTTAGGTAAGAAGTGTAATGGCATATTCATTTAGAATTTCATGTGCATTCCACTGATGTCAGTAGATTGGCATTAATTATACTGGAAAGGAATATTTGATGTATCTAAAAAAATCAGTCATGTGGAACAGTACACAGCCTCAGGTTTAAGGTACAGATTCTGAATCTTAATTCAGAAAGTCTGATACTCATATAACCCCCACTGTGTAAACTCTCTGACCTTCAGATAAAGCCTCAGTAATGTTTTACATTTATTCCATAAAGCACTAGAATGAGACACAGTGTATGCTTGCTTCCCTGAAGCTTTCATCATTCTCCAGTGTTTTTATGGTAAAATTTGTTTCAATTTCTGAGCTGCAGAGTCAAAATGCTGTGACCAAAAACTATGGGTCATATTTTCTTTACATTACAGAAGATCTGGATTGATCATCTTTTTGTGTGCAGTATATATCAGAGTAGCAAGGAATGTTTTTCCATTGTATAAAACTTCTCCCAACAAACACCCCCAGCAATATATTTTTTAACACCTAACCCAAATGCAACTCCCACAGATAATTTCTTTCAGTGTCTAACAATCCATAAAGCTCAAAGTGTTCTAGAACTTTTCAAAACTATAGTCTGAAACTACAATTCACGCTGCATGCCTACACATGCATGTAGGCACACACGCACATTAAGCGGTCTTTCAGCCACTTCACCAATGGATGCCACAGAAAGGTTCTGAGAACCAAGATGGACAAGTGGAGGCAGGATAAATTTGTGTTTGTGAAATGAGGAGCAAAGGAGACCCAGAGAGACCACTCTAGAATAGCAGTGATCTGTGAGCCAAAGAGGCTATTCAAATACACATCCTAGACAAGGGAGACCAGGTAAAAAACCATGTCCCCAGAAAAGATCTTTAACTGGGTTAAGCACATCTGAGAGGGTGAACAGAAGGCTCAGGCTTGAATTCCCTGAAGCACCAATATGTAAAGCAGGACCATATTCCACAGAAGACTGGGCTTTGCCTGTAGGTAAGGAACGTACTCTTATAGCCAGGACGGTATTCACATAAAAGGTGTTTTTCTATACAGGCTAAATGTCCACTCTTAAAAAATGGTTATGAAAATTGTCATATATGCAAAAGACTGGTATGCAATTATTATATACGATGTTAGTAAAATGGTTCTCATTACATGGGGGAAAGCATATATTTTAATATTAAATAAAAAGAAGATAGCAAACTAAGTAGATACAATATAACTGCGGAAAAACAAATTATGTATTAAAAAGAAGGCAGACAAAACTGGTCCAGCCACTCTGGAGAGCAGAATGGAGATTCCTCAAGAAGCTAAAAATAGAACTACCCTACTATCCAGCAATTGCACTACTAGGTACTTACCCAAAGGATACAAAACTACAGGTTTGAAGGGGTACATGCACCACAATGTTTATAGCAGCATTATCAACAGCCAAATTACAGAGAGACCCCAAATGTCCATCAACTAATGAATGAATAATGAAAATGCAATGTGTGTGTGTATACATACATACATACATACATACAGTGGAATATTACTCAGCCATCAAAAAGAATGAAATCTTGCCATTTGTAATGACGTGGGTAGAGCTAGAATGTATTATGCTAAGCTAAATAAGTCTATCAGAGAAAGACAAATAACATATGATTTCACTCATATGTGGAATTTAAGAAACAAAACAGATGAACATAGGGGATGGGGGCAGAGAGAAGAGAGGGAAACAAACCACAAGAAATCCTTAATGACAGAGAACAAACTGTGGGTTGACAAGGGGAAGTGGGTGGGAGATGGGCTAGATGGGTGATGAGCATTAAGGAGGGCACTTGTGATGAGCACTGGGTATTGTATGTAAGTGATGAATCACTGAATTCTACTCCTGAAACAAATATTGCACTGTATGTTAACTAATTAAAATTTAAATTAAAAAGAGAGCGAGGAAAAAAAAAGAGGGCTGACAGATTGCACCAAAATTTTAATTAAGATGTTATAATGATTGTAATGTTTTTCTTTTTCATCATTTTGTTTTTTTGTTGCTTCACTTTCTGCATCTGTGCATTTTGTAAATTTTTTCTTATTGTGCATGAATTATTTTAATAAGAAGAAAAGTACTAATAAGTCTTATTTATTTTCTAGGTTATAACAGCCAGAATTGTGCTGTCACAAGAGCTAAGAAGTGGGAATCAGAGGTCCTGAGTTTGAGAATAAACCTGATGCTGCCTGATGGTGTGGATTTAAACAAGCCACCTAACCTCTGTAATAATAACCATCATCTTTTGACCTAGTGAACATGTACTCCTTGTCCATGGCATCTCATCAAATATTCACATTGGTGAAGTAGAGAGGTGTTGTTCTACCATTACGTAGATGATTAAACTGAAACATGAAGACTTCAAATAATTGCCCAAAATTACAGAGCTAGCAAAAGGCAGAACAGGAACAGAACTCAGAAATGACTGTCTCCTGACCTTTTCAACTGTAAAATAAGGATATGCTGTGAGTCTCAAACTTTTCTACTGATGCGTTCCCATGAAGGCAGGACTCTTAGTTTTGCTCACTGATGTATCTCAAGCACTTAGACCACTGTTTAGCACCTAGTAGGTACTCAGTAAATGTTTATTAAAGTATCTGCAAAAGAGAGTGAAATCATGGTTTTGAGAGCTCTGGAACACCTCTCAAAAGTCACCTTCTACAAGCTGAAATTTCTTTCAAGTCTCATAATTTAACTTAAAACTTTATGTGGACTCTGTATTCTACTTCATAATATCGCATACATGTTTTAATAACAACATCACAGTATGTGATTTAACCTAAATATCATGTTTCAAGCTATTCAACTCTTAAATAACTTTAACCCCCTTTCTCTCACCAAATAACTTACCCTGGTGCTCCTGGAATATTATATATATTTATCGTATGGTTTCCAGCACGCCTGGCACACCTTACAAACCACCACGTGTATATAGTTGGGCTAAGGAGCTTGGACCTAAGTGGTCTCAAATGTTCTCAGCAGCTCAAAAATGCTACACTTTTGGAACAGAGTACAATCCACCAGATAAAAGTGACCTGGTGACACATAACAGCGGAACATCTTTGTTCTTGACATAAAGATGTAATGTCTTTCATCTAAGACTGCATTAGGGTTTTTTGGCAGCTGAAATTAAAATTAGTTCATTTTAAGCTTATAATGAACCAAACCCCTAGATATTTCTTATAGGAACTGTTGTAAGTCAGATACTCATCTAATACTGACACATTTTTATTTTTCGGACATGTGTGCAAGATTGTACATTTCCTCCCTAACAAAATTAATCATTAGGTTCAGGTCATCATTCCAGTCTGTTGAGAGCTTTATTGAACCCAGTTGTATCATGGATCACAGTATCCACCGGACAGAAAATTGTCAGATATGCCTTTCACATCTTCATCCAAAGCATTCACAAAATAAATACATAAATAAAAATTAGGGCTTGCCACTGGATACCTTCACCTAGGTCAAAGACAGTCATGACCAAGAGGAAACACATGCCTTAGTAGAAGAACATATCAAAATCTCGTGTGGGCATGAGATATTTTTATATTTTTTCAAAAGAACAAGAATTAGCTTTAAAGGACTAGACACACTGAACTAGGATGACAAAGAATAATTCATCAACATTCTAGGTACTGTTGATCAATTACCTGTGAATTTTCCCATCTGCACTTTCATCTGTTTATGTCTACAGGATATAAAAAAAAAAAAAATGTTGGCCACATGCGCTTCTAAATCAGGATCTCTGATGAACCATTCTAGTAGTATGTTTTTTAATGAGGCTAATTTGGCATTATTTTGTTTCATTGCTTTTTCTCTGAGAGTTCAAAAACAGTAGGCATTTTTTCTGGAAATTAAGATACATTTTGCTGGTATAAAGATTCTGGAATTTTCCCATATCCATCACTTTTAAGATCACTTTTATCTATCTGGACCAGATGTTTACAGAACCCCACTTACACTCCCTCAGTCTTCCCTGAAGGTCACTGTGCACTTTCTTCCTTCTGCCAAGGACATTCTCTGCTAATGGAGCCTACTAAATCCATGAGCAGGGCGGCTGCGTCCCCCTCGGAGAGACAGTTCTGAGGCATGTCTCACAGTCAGTCTCTCAGAAGGACCTAAGACAGCATGAATATAATCCCCAACTGGAATAATTCGCTACTATGTACCTCTGCTTGCTTCCCTCCTTTCCTCTCACTTTCCCAATCACATTCTGTTTCCTGGGATCACTTCCTGAAAACCTACTTGCACCCAAATCCTTATCTCTGAGTATGCTCTGGGGAAAATCAAAACTAACACACAATCTCCAACTTCCCAGCACTGTTCCATCTGTGTGATTTTTCTAAAATTACTGAAAGTGTTTTCCCAATCACATCAAATGTTGTTTCACTACCCATAGATACAGTGTGCATTTGTGCATATAGACTAGAAATCACTGAAAACCTACATATGGGTACTTTCCTACCACTGCTCCCTTTTGTGCCTCCGTGGCCCTTAGTCACGTTTATTTTGCATTTTACAACATGAAAGTCATCCTTCTTGCTGGAGAAAAGGAAAACAAAAGAGCAGTTAGGCAGTAGTCTTTCTCTCTCTCACAAGATACCTCAAGGTCATATTGAAAGTCTTCAAAAAAAGAACCCAAGGTTAAATATATTTATATTTCTAAAACTAAGCAATAGCCAAATATTCAGTTGAAAAGTTAAATTAACCATTTATAAGATAGTTAGCATCTATCTGTAAGTTACTAAGAGACTAAGCAGTGTGGCAAGTAAGAATATTGTTTTTACCATCTAAGGGTCTAAATCCCAAACTAGAGTTCTATTATTCTTGAAAAAAACACTTCTTTAGTTCCCAATACATCAGCTGCACTAGAAAATGGGGAGCTACATCTAAGAACAAGATATATCCCCTGACAATAAGGACCTTATAGTTGAGTGGACAGTGTTGAGGGTAGATATGGGGAGGAGCAATCCATTTGACCATTCCATATCATCTCCTATAGCCATTCAAGTAGGATCTTGAATTTCTACGCTAAGTTGATACTTAATTCACATCCTAAAGCTTCTGAGTCTTCTTAATAAACTGGTATGTTCTTCTTCCTTCACTTTTTTACCCAGATGATAACACAGAATATTCCTCACAGCTCCCAAAATTCTTTGTGATGTTCTTAATTCTCTTCCACTGGGATGTTTCATCTGGTTGAAAGTAAACGGCATCTTATTAAAGGTACGAGAAGATGATGCTGTAGGTAGAGGCACTGAGGGGAATATGCTGAGTCTATGTAAAATGGTTGGCATGGGACGCCAACCAGATTACCACATTATGCCCAAGATGATCACCTTGTGGTCAAGAACATCAGCCTTAAAAAACAAACACCAAGGGCGCCTTCTCTGAAACTGCCACAAAGCAGATCTACTGCAAATGTGCCCGGCACTAAACTGAATTAAATCCTGGTAAGAAACTGAGGTCCCACAACACTGGTTTCACACATTAACCCAGAGAACAGATTTAGAAATATTGTCACTTCAGATACTGCCTGTCTTTGCAAGAAGCCTTTTCAGGCTGAACACAAAAAGTTCACTACAGACATACTACGTGTGATTTTGTACACCGTTTATAATGACCCTTTTCAGAAAATGCACTGTTGACATGATTCATTCTTTTTATAGACTAGCATAGCAGTCACTTTTAGAAAACTCAGCTACTGCAATACCTGAGTTTAAAAGAAGAAAATCCACTTCCTAATATGTTTCTTTCATTAAAGTGAGTCAGATGTATCATTGCTATTTAAGTAGAATTATTCAACAGATTTGGTCTGGAAGGAAAACACTTCAGGAAACACAGTAAGTGGTTTTCAAGCCCTTGCTATGAGAAAAGTTTCTTACTAATGTCCCATTTCCCCTCCTCCAACTGAACAAGCCTGATATCCACTGGCTGATATGATACATTAGAGAGACAGAAACTTTTTGGTTTTCTGCTCCTTTAACTAGCTTTGCCTTAAAAGAGTCACTTAATCTTCCTGAAACACAGTTTCCTCTTTTTCAAAACAAACTTTCTAAGGATTAAAAGAGATGATATACTTAGAATGCCTGACATATAACTGGCACTCAGTAGAGTGACTGATGATAATGGAGTTAATAATTGCAATAGAAGCAGCTATTCCCTAAGATAACTTGAAACTCAGGCCACTGCTCTGGTGCTCTTTTTTTTTTTTAATTTTTAACGTTTTTATTTATTATTGAGACACAGAGAGAGAGAGACCATGAGCATGGGAGGGGCAGAGAGAGCGGGAGACACAGAATCTGAAGGAAGCTCCAAGCTCTGAGCTGTCAGCACAGAGCCCAACGCGGGGTTCGAACTCACAAACCACAAGATCATGACCTGAGCTGAAGTCGGACCCTTAACCAACTGAGCCACCCAGACGCCCCAACTGCTCTGGTGCTCATATAAGTTGCATGCTCCCTGGTTCTGGGAGTACATAGCTTAGGGAGATTTCCTATTAGTTTTCACTCCTAGTATCTTAGACAACTGAAGTTTTCATGCATCCACTGTGAATCAGGATCAAGGACAATACCAGCTTAATCTACTTGGTGAGGTTGTCATCCCAATGATTCCAGCGTGCCTACATGCACTTTATAATTCACAGAGATTTTTCTCTCCTCATGATAGAGGGTAAAGGAGAGAAGTCCTCGTCCATCCCAGAATGGTCTCTTTTAGGGGATGCACCTGTCCAGCAAATACTGTTTATATAAATCAACTCTTACTTATTAAATCTTATTATTTAATCAGATTCTTATTTAAGTGCAAGTGACTCTGAATGTTAACTCATCTGATACCGGTATGTTCTAACACTAAATGCTAAAGAATAAAAAACCTATCCTGGACAACATACAAAATATTTGATACACAGGTTAATGTCAGGATATGTGACACTTCTAGACTAAACACTCAAGTGTTTGTCAGATTGTTTTACTCATCACCCACATGACTGTATAGTAAAAATATACTGTCAAAAAGCATTTCCTTGAAAGGGCATTTCTTTTGTTGGTTTGCCTGCCTCTGCTGTAAGACTAATTAGCCATGACAATTAGCATAGGTGCGGATCTGAAAAGAAACAGAATTAGCTGAAACAAAACCATACTACAGGCAAGTAATTGTAAGAAAAATGAAGCATGAGACCTAACACAGGCAAAAATGCTGTACTTCCTCAGGCTTGTAGCCACCAAATACAGCCCTTTTGATACTTCCTGGAATGATAAACATTTTACAGTCTGGTAGGTAGATTTTAAAGAGAGCTTGCACAAATGGCATTTTAATACCGAAGACAATCCAAATTTATAAATGTTATACATTTCAAGGAAAACATTCAGACAATATGAAAGAACTCAGAGACAAAAGAAAACAATGTGAAATTCAAAATTTACAAGAAAATCAATATGAAACCTAATTTTTGCACATACGGGCATTGCTGTACCACATTTAAAACAGATCAGAATTCTTCATTGATAGTTCCAAAATATGAACTCTAAACAGAGTTTAGAAGAAGAAGCTTTTTTGTAGCAGAAGCATTTCCACACGCTGGTTTCCATGGTTTATTCTACGCATAAATATTCTAGTAGATGAGTAAAGTACATGAAATAAGTAACAATTTGTCATCTGGTGGCACCTTGGACCTCTGTAATTCTTGAAAGGACTTTCATTGTTTAGTTTTGGGGCTCACTGGGGCCTATAGTTTCCTTAGATTATGGATTTCTTTTCAGAACAATAAACAAACACACTGCACATTTTGAAGAGAATACACAGCAGAGATGAAATTCCACTTGCTGTGAAGGTCATGACCACCACCATGAGAATAAGTTTCCTCTTTTTAGGTGAGAATTGGAATGAGTTTATGACGACCTCAGTGTAGAATGTCACATCTCACAGATGAGGCTAAGCCAGAGAAAGATATTAATGCTCAAGGTAGGGCCATTTTACCAATTCTCCACAACCCATCTTGGTATTTTATACTCATGTATAAAAATCCTCATTAAAAAAAAATCCATTGTTCGGAGCTCTATGGGTTTTTTTAAAGCTACATAAAATAAGAAATTTAGCCTTGCTGTTTGCCTCTGAAGCAGGACAGATGTTTAAAAAATTACAGTTAACTTCAATATATGCAAATCTTATTTTTCCTAAAGGGAAAAAATTGCTAATGATGTTCTTGCAACTACAAAGTTTTCTCTTCACCTGAGGAGGTCATTTTAAGAACTACTTGTTATGCAAAGTGAATACAGAATTAATGCAGAACAGTCTAAATTGTTTCTTGGGCATATTACTCTAATGATGGGTAAATCTGAGGAAAATTACCTAGAAATATTCATTCCAGGGATTCCAATGATCAGTTTTACTGAGTCATCAATTCCTTAATTACTCAATAATATACTTGCTACTACACCCCATTTCTATTTGGAATAATCTCTGTCACCAATTGGGTGAGTGGTTTCATTATTTTAAAACAGCTAAAATAGGAAGAGTTATAGAAACCATTACATTTCAGAGAGACTTCTATCAGTTTCAAAGAGAGAAGATACAGTTTTGGGGGAAAAAAACAGAATTTAGGGAATAGGCATAAATTTAAGACCACCAGTCCATTCCTTTCATTATCTGCATGTTTGAAAAATCTGACTGATATTTGAAAGACCTGAAGAATGCTTTGTTTTGTTCTTTGATTCAATAGTCAGTTGAGGAAACATGAGTCCATTAAGTGAAGAAAATTATCAAATCACAGGCCTGGGTGGCAAGAGACAGGGAGTGTGTCATCAAACTGCATGAATGACCTGCACCAATATTTAGTCCCTTGGGACATCGGTGTCTGCCATGGCAAAGTGACGAAGTTGAACTAAGTGATCCCTAACACCATTCTTTGTATTTACTGCTAGTAAATTTGGAGGACGCTTATCAGAAATTTTTTAACATGACAACTAATTTTATGAATATTTTTAAAGATAAGAGGAGAGCCATATATTTGCATGTAAATTAAAGAAAAGTTCAGAAGGATATATAATAATTCATGGGAAGAAGTAGTGTGCATGTGTGCGTGCGTGTGTGTGTGTGTGTCTATGGAGAAGGGGGAAATGTTTTGTCTCTTTATATTCTTCTGAAATTTAAGGATCTTTATACATGAACATTCAACTTTTTCAGTTAAAATAAGTTAAACCAAATATACATGAAAACTATGGTACAAATAGTTCTTCATAATTACAATTTTTGAATTTGAAATATAATTATTCCATGGCTGTACTGATGTGTTTTTTTTTTCCAGAAATATTTAGGTTTAGGGTTGTCTTAACCCTGATGTTCTTCCCCTTTTTGTCTGCTTAACCAGTTTCTACTTCCAAGTCCTGTTCGCACATCACCTCCTCCTCCTCCTGCCGTGGATTTTCATAAGCAGCTCCACCCCAGTACTTGCATACTAATGCAGTCATGTTCATATGTCTCTCTCTCCCTAGGCCCCAAAGACAGACATCTTGTCTTACTCTTTATTTCCTCCCAAATTCTTAGCACGATGCCTGGCACTGGGAAGTGACTCTGCGCATTTTATCCCTAGAACACACCATGATGAAATCTGACACCTGATAAACTCTCCTTGAGACTTTTTTTTATGCCATTGAAAATATAAGGAGAAAGAAAAAGTAAAATCCTATTGCATACCATACACATAAGCACCTCATGGAAAGTAACAATTTGAGCTGATGTCAGTGGAAGTATGTTAACAAATAAGAAGCTAATTCTTTTTTCTTTTTTTTTTACATTTTTAATGTTTATTTATTTTTGAGAGAGAGAGAGAGAGAGAGAGCACAGGAGTGGGGTAAGGTTAGTGAGAGTGGGACAGAATCTGAAGCAGGTCCAGGCTCTGAGCTCTCAGCACAGAGCCCGATGTGGGGCTCGAACACACACACTGTGAGATCATGACCTGAGCCGAAGTGGGACACTTAACTGACCGAGCCACCCAGGTGCCCAAAGGAGCTAATTCTTTAGAACTGGTTTGCCTGGGCTTCCCAGATAGACTCAGATTCATTGACAATCATCTAAAGGTACTCTATCATCGAAATTTTTAAAAAGAATTTTTAATCTAAAATTCTGCAGTAACGGGAATTAAATTTAATGAAAAATGGTGAAGTGTTTGTTAGGCTGAGTAAAAATACTAAGAATCAGAATTGTGAACTGTGTCTCTCTGTACATGATTGCCAAGGTTACCAACAACAAGCAGGCCATTTCTGAGACCCAAGAGTGAATCAAAGAGGCAGCTGATTTGTAATGGGCAGCAACTTGTCATGGTCCAGGAAATGGAAACATGGAATCAAGTTCCCTTTTTATCACTCACTCTCTGTGCCAATATGGACAAGTCACTTTAGTTATCTGAGCTTAATTTCCTTATTTATAAAATAACATATAGCATGCCTGCCTATAAGATTATTAGAAAGATTAAATACCCTAGTTTATATAAAACCAATGCATAAGCTATTAATTATAATATGGCTATAGAATACTATTATTTATTATAGGTTTTTCTTCACTGATTCTTCTAACCTGGCCTCCATGGGTTGGGTGGAAGTTCATGGTTGAGTGGGAATATACCAATGCATGGAAACCAGAAGCCCTCTGGTAGTCTTTGTTCCTACCCTTTCTAACTGGGTAGTTTTAGGTAGTGTCTTAACCTCTCTGCTTTGGTTTCCCACTGGGAAAAAAAAAAAAAGAACAATATTATGTTTACAAGGCTGAGATATTTAAAATAACCAAATAGAAAAATGGTTGTGAAATGCTTTGCAAAGCCAAGACCTTTCAGCTAAGATAAGCACATTTGCGTCTTGAAAAGTGAGTGACAGAAAGGTAAAGTGGCTCATGCCAGGATGTTTAGCCTACTGTTGTATATAGGAAGAAACTAGGCTGGAGACTACTTCCAAGTTCCTTCTACTCTACTACCTATTTGAATACGTAGACCGGGTACATAAAATATTGGTCAAAAATATATAACACTATATGAATTTTCTAATATAAAGGAAGACAAAAAAATATTTATATACATAAAAGGGTTTATTTATTCAGACACCAAAGCATTACTATTCAGTTACATCTTTTTATAAAGCAAAACACATTTACTGTATATATTTGACAATGACTTCACTGACTAGTTCTTCAGTTACTACTGGTTTCCAGCCTCTCATCTACTTTCCATTAAAATTAAAAGCTCTTTCTTTCCATGTCTGTTTGGGTATAGATGCTGCTTGTCCTGCTTGTACAAGCAAGGATTGATTTAAAAATTGATCTCATTTTTTCTCGGGACAAGATGGCGGAAGAGCAGGGAGCTCTGTAATCCGCGCACGCCCATATGGATTGAACTGAGAAGGACTGAAGGGATAAAACTTGGATTTGCAAGTGGGGGAAAGAAGAAACAGACGCCAGAAAGAAGACAACCTCAAAGATGCCTGAGTGAGTGACTGTGATCTGGGAAATTAGGGGACGCGTGGTCCCAGTGGTGCAGGGGAAGGAGCCCCCGAGCCCAACACAGGGAGAGCGCGCTGTGCCCCGGAGAGACCACGGGAAGAGAAAGGGAGATGGAAAACGCACCTAGAACCATCTCTAAGGGAGGAAAAACTCGCCTATCTCCCCATATATATCTGCCGAGCGCCGGGAGAGAAATCCGTCCCGTCTGGCCGGCGAGTTCTTCCGTGGGTGCAGTGGCAGCGGGAGCCTTGAAAAGCAGCAGCGGCGGCTCCTCGAAAAGGGTGGCGTAAGCCGGCCGGGAGGCCACCAGCGGGAACGCATCTCATCCCCGCCCGTCTCCCCATATATAACTGCCGAGCGCTGGGAGAGAAATCTGTCCCATCTGGCCGGCGAGTTCTTCCTTGGGCGCAGCCGCACCGGGAGCCTTGAAAAGCGGCAGCGGCGGCAGCAGCAGCGGCGGCTCCGCGAAAAGGGTGGCACAAGCCGGCCGGGAGGCCAGCCACCAGCGAGAACGCATCTCATCCCCGTTGACGGTGTTGAACTGCACAGACTGGGATTCAGAAGCGAGGCAGAGCTTGGAGAATACAGTTTGGCTCGCCCGCGGCACAGGGAGATCGGACTCAGAAGGGCGGTTGCGACGCTGGGTTCCGGCAAAACTTTGAGGCGGCGCCATACTTCTCCCCGCAACCACCAAGGCGGGTCCTCGAAGAGAGCAGCCCCGGAGACCTGACCTGACGCCAGACCACGCCCATCCGCACAGGGGAGTTGTCTTTTTTCTTTCTTTTTTTTTCGTTCCTGTTTTCTTTGCTTCTCCTTCTTTTCTCCTGCCATCCAGATATATATCCCGTAGCATATTCTTATCTCTCCTCTTGGCTGGTTATATGC
>CM053576.1:100037805-100214063 GCA_028646485.1 Cryptoprocta ferox | reverse complement strand
AGGGGAAGGGGAAAAGGTAAAGGGGGGTGATGGTCTTGGTGGAGGTCACTTGTGGGGAACAGCACTGGGTGTTATATGGAAACCAACCTGACAATAAACTATAAAGTTTAAAAAAAAAAAAAAAACTTGTAAAAAATAAATAAATAAATAAATAAATAGAATAAATAAAAATTGATCTCAGTCTTGCCCAAAATGTTCTCGAGCATTAACCACCTGGAAAAACAATCTGACTTTTTTGCAATAAAAGTTTCTAATGAATTTTATCTATCAAGGGATAATCAGTTGCAGTTGCTTGTTTATTTTTTTGTTTTGGCTAGTTTTATTTTTTTAATTATATCAATTTACTATAGAACACCTTTCCTGAGGTTTTTCTGCAAGTTTCTACTGAGTTCAGCTTAAAAAAGGAAAGATTTTTAAAAATTCTTTTAATACTTTGAGAGAACAATGAGAAAATTACTTTTTCACATGCTGGTTAACTGCAAAATGTTATATTGTGCCTCTTTTGTATTCACTTCTCTCTCTATGGATAATCTTCATGCCTTATTCAAATTTACTATTATGACACCAAAAAATGGCTCCAAACAAAATTGCTGATCCTTGTTTACACACACTAAGGGATTTGAAATATAAATCTTCACATTAGCATAGTTTGTGAAATGTCATTCTATAAGTTATCACTTCCTTTTCCATAAATTGGGTCAACATCTAAAAGAAATCATTCTATTATTACAAAATAGTACAAAAGTACCCTCTCCAAAAAAAACTTACCTTTTCCCAGATTTGAGACAAAAACCTCAGAAACTCTGCTTTGCTCCTTTCTTTAAGACTCTTTACTGCCCTACTAAGCTGTAGCTATTTGTTTACAATCTCCTCCAACACTGGGTCATAAACTCCTTAGGGCAGGGCCTGGGCATAAACCATCTTTATAATCCAAAGATCTTAGCACCCAGGAGGTGCATCAAAAGTGTTTGCAGAGTTGAATTTACATAACAAGTGATGTATGCTACACTTTTATAACTTTATCCTCTGTATTATTAGCCTCCTGTGGAGACAGAGAAGATACCCAAAGAGCACGTAAACACGTGCTCACCCTGACTCCTTCTGGAGACCAGGACATACCTGCTATTCCTTATCCTCACACCAGCACAACTATATAAAGACATGGCAGAAAGAACCAACACATTCAAGGGATCAGTAGCTACCATGACCATATATCCCAATTTTCCAGGGATAGGCCCTATTAACGTGCATTATCCTGGCATCCAGTTTGGCCTAGTGAATCCCTTTCACCCTCAAAAATGTTGTCTTTTGGCTGATAACTTATATTGTCCTCTTATTAACAGCCATGCTTCACCTGTGTCCTTTTTTTCTCTACTTGTAGACCTTGAAGGGGGGTTCTGAAAACACCAACGATAGGCTAAATTGAGCAGGGATCAAAGACAGGGTAACT
The DNA here is from genome assembly GCA_028646485.1 of Cryptoprocta ferox. Lineage (NCBI taxonomy): Eukaryota > Metazoa > Chordata > Mammalia > Carnivora > Eupleridae > Cryptoprocta > Cryptoprocta ferox. The sequence goes on along the minus strand of CM053576.1, from coordinate 100,212,613 downwards.
GGAGGTTGAGTGGGACATTTTCTCTTGCTCCTTTATTAGTACCTAAAACCCAAAACTGATAAACAGACAGAGTATGTCACATTTTAAACAAAATGGCCATTATCAAGAATCAGAGGCCTATGCCAAAGCTCATTAGGAAAAAACAAACCTGCCCCAATACTCTCAAGTCATGAGTCCAGCCCCATCCAAATCCCCAGCGCTAACACTCCTTTAACATGTAAACTGAAGTGGACAGAAGAAAGAAACATGAAAGTCCTGAGTTATTGGCCTAGAGGGTGGGCCAGAAACCTAAGTGGAATTTAGACACTTCCCCAGTGATGGGGAAGGCTTCCACAGGATCATTCAGAGAGAAGAGGACAATTTGAGAAGAGACCATGATCTCATTTCCTGAAGGATGTCTGCTTATTAAAAAAACATTGAGATCTTCCCCACTGCACCTTGAAAACAAGGGGAAGAAAAGTGGCAAGAGAAAGCAGGACAAAGAGAAGAGGCAACCATGGAGGGCCTAAACATCCTCTACTTGGAATGACAAAAAGTGTGTCTCCCTTCAGGGTCATATGGACACAACAGAGAGAAGCTAGGCTTACGCTGTCTTGCCAGTACCAGACCCAGAAAGACTGACTGCCAGGAAAGGCACATTCAGTGAAGTGGAGTCCAAACCAGAGCCAGATTTCCTCCAAGGACAACATATTAATTATAATATGGTAAGGAGATACCATGCCCTTCACACTCACCTTCCACAAAGGGTCATCCCAAATACACGTGAACTTGCAGAGAGCCAGCCTTTGGACACCTGTCACACAGAGGCCATCAGTAGCTAGGCAATATTGTCCAGGCTGGCAGTAACTATGAAGAAGCCACACAGGGGTAAGTTAAGGAAAAGACTCCTCCCGACTTACCAGTATTAAGATATAAGATGAACTAGAAAGAGGAAGAGGAACTGATGACGAACCTCAGGGGCAACACAACCTTTGTCACTCCAGGTCATCCAGAGCTATAAGATTTAAGTTAGGCAGGAGTGGAATTTTAAACTGATTTTTTTTTAAGCTACAAGTGACTGGAAGACTTCACATGCTTCCCAATATGTCATTTAGGATGTCATTCAGCGATAAAAGTTGCAATCAACAGAGTTGAAGGAAATCATGAGAGCAAAGTAAAATTTCAAATGTGCACCTTACCAAGTTGAGGCTAGCTACAAGAACTCAAAATCAAGATTTTTTTTCTAAGTCTGAGCTCTGTAAATTAAGCAAGTACTCAGGGATAAGAGTTCAAGGTTTTCTGAGCCTGGAAAGGTGCCCTGGTTTAGTGTCCAAGCAAGGACTGATTTCTAGTCTGTAGCCTATGTTTATGTCCTATGCATTGAATGGCTGCTCAGCTATTCATGAATTCAAATCAATGATTTAATTTAACAGCATCTGACTACTTGATTAGAACCTGGCTATGGCCTCAAAGCCTTGCCTGTTTGCTTTCCCAACCAATTTCCAAGGTCATGTTGTTTCTGCTCCAAACCCCTGCTTAAGGCTTCAAAAGATTCCCAGCAAGAAGGACACAATCAATAGTGTCCTCTACCAGGTAGCCTGACTTCCAGGTAACAATACTTTCTGTCTTCATCTTCTGCATCTGTTTCCCCTATATTCTGGTGACTCAAGATTTGAGAAAATGAGAACCTTCCTCAGAAAAATGCTGAGAACCCCTCGGGATAGGTAGTCTTAAGGCCATATTTGCTGCACTTTCAAGGGGTATTCTTTTGAAAACATTCTGAAACACTGTATTAGGTCTATAGGTTTCAGAAATGACTCTGATAAAAATGGTTTAATCTTAGCATTAGTAATCTTAGTAAACAGTTTAATCTTAGCATTAATAAGTCTCCAACCCAGACTCACTTAGGATTGGCTCCCACTAAGCCAGAGGAGTATAAAAGCGCTGAGCTCAGTCAAAAACTGGATAAGTATTAACACTGTACTTAGGTTATATGTGAGTGCCATGAACCTTTTTTTCTGTCTTCACTGTAGCCTTGTCCCTTAGGAATTTCATAGCAAGGTCTTTATAAGATGGAAGTCAAATTAATGGTTGGCCTGGGATCACGGATCTCTTGGCTCCTGACTTTATCAGGAACTTGAAACTAACCCCAATGTTTCCATACCTTTCTTGGCTTTTGCCTCAGCAAAATTCAATTTAGTGTACACCACTGTGCCAATCTTTTTGGTCCATGGCTATGCACAACTCCCATTATGGGAGAACGATTAACAATAACAAATCTCCACAAGTGCTATAGTCTAAATTTAAAGGAACAAAAATTCTCTTCCCCACATTTTCAATACCTCTCAAATTACACAGGTGGCCATAAATTCTACTTATATTTAGTGCCAACCCTTTAAGTTTCAGAAGATATGCTGTATCCTTAACCAGGTGTGTGCATGCACCCACCCCTCACACACACATACACACATACACACACACACACACACACACACACACACATATTTCACCATCACTGCGACCACCACTACCACTGGGCCAAGTGTACAATTTAGAAAACAAAGTACCAAATTCTGTTACTCACCAGACAGCTAGGAAAGAAATGGACTGGAAAGAAACTCATTTAGCAGAATAAATCACAATGAGCAAAACACATCATAAAATGTTTGAATAAGACTTTAACAACATAATCTGAACCAATATACTTAATTTTAGCTTTGGCAGTTGTATTTCTTCTATCTAAAAATCTATGTTTTCTCATGCATTGTTGGTGAGAATGCAAACTGGCACAGCCACTGTGGAAAACAGTATGGAAGTTGCTCAGAAAATTAAAAACAGAATTACTATGTGATTCAGTAATTCTACTACTGGGTATTTACCCAGACACAAAAACACTAATGCAAAGGGATACATGCACCCCTATGTTTACTGCAGCATTATTTATAATAGCCAAACTATGGAAGCAGCTCAAGTTTCCATGGATGAGTGGATAAAGAAGATGTGGTATATATACACAGTGGAATACTACTGAACCATAAAAAAGAACGAAATCTTGCCATTTGCAACAACACAGGTGGACCTAGAGGGTATAATGCTATGTGAAATCAGTCAGAGAAAGACAAATACCATATGATTTCACTCATATGTGGAATTTAAGAAACAGAACATAGAATGAAAGAGAAAAACCAAGAAACTGACACTTAACTATAGAGAACAAACTGATGACTACCAGAGGGGAGGTGGGTGGGAAGATGGGAAACATAGGTGAAGAGGATTAAGAATACACTTATCGTGATGAGCACTGAGTAATGTACAGAATTGTATAATCACTATATTGTCCACCTAAAACTAACATAACACTGTATGCTAACTATACTAGAATTGAAATTAAAAAAGAAAAAGAAAACTGAAAAAAAAATCTATCATGTTTTAAGAGGCAGGAAGGAAAGCTAAAAGTATTAGACTGCCCCACATATACCCCCAATCTGGAATATTTAGAACAGAACCAACCTTCTTGCTAGCACTCTTCCCCTTGTCTTTAGCATTGTTTCGCCACTCCACAGTCATCTCAAGAGATTTTTCAGGAAGCCCCCTAATATTCTTAGAAAAATCACAGGATCCATTTGATATGAAGGGAATCATGCTTACTGAAAGACAGGTTGCTTCATGTCCTGAAAAGAACATGAGCTTTGTAGCAAAGGCAGACGTGGGGTTACCTCCTGCCCAGAGCTATGAACATTTGGGCTTATTACTTCTCTAAGCCTCAGTTACTTTATCTGTAAGATACAGTAATGTGATCCCACCTCTGAGTGTTATATTGACTCTAAGTAATATATGTGGAAGAGCTATTACACAACACTTTTTCGATAAATGCTTTGTATATGAATTTGTAGCTCTTAAACTGAAACTGAGAAGCAGTTTCTTGACATTTAAATTATATAATATGTAGTATCATTCGAATCTGCTCTAAAAGTGCTTTGGTGGGGGGGCGCCTGGGTGGCTCAGGTGGTTAAGCGTCCGACTTCAGCTCAGGTCATGATCTCATGGTTTGTGAGTTCGAACCCCATATCAGTCTCTGTGCTGACAGCTCAGAGCCTGGAGCCTACTTCGGATTCTGTGTCTCCTTCTCTCTCTGCCCCTCCCCAACTCGTACTCTGTCTCTGTCTCTCAAAAATAAATAAATGTAAAAAAAATTGTTTTTAAGTGCTTTGAGTCAGGAGGTCTCATAAGATGGTTATGTGGAACATCATCAGCTTGCTTTCTTTCTTGCTAATTTTCAATTATTTACCCTGTGATTTGGGCTAGCAATTCATAGATTGTTATTTGCCCTATAAAATCACCTGAGGAAGCAACAAGAAGATTTGTTTGTACACAGTTCAAAACATAATCAAGATTCTGATAATCTGCCGTGCTGCAACACCAAAAGAACATAAGGGGGGAAAGATGATGAATAAGGCATTGCTTCTTTGTTTGATCACATTTTCAACAAAACAGCAAAATTCAGTACTGTTTAGCAGCTTACAATGTAAAACATCTATACTTATAATAGAAACAGAAAACTATTTCCAAGACCTCTTTTTTACTGTTGAAACAAATTCTGCATTTCTAACCAGTTCCATGGAAATAACATTTAGGCAAGGAGCAGTCGAAAAGGTTTAAAATCACAAGTGACTGAGATCACTGTGGCAATGAGGAGGGTAAGGGAAAAATATTTTTCAAACCTTACGATGGTCCCCTCCTTGCATCCCTGCCCCCTATTCCAGAGACAAATCCCTTAACAGGCCAATTATAAATATAGACAGATACAAGCCTGGTTAAGACAAAAGCCTTTAAAAGGGATGGATAAGCATTATCTGCATTTCACCATCCAAATGATTGGAAAGATCTGCTGACTTAGAAATTGAACTTGGATGACCTTCTAGTCTAGCCTCTCGTGCCATGCAGAAATTTCTCCTATAACATACCTAAACCATCCCAATGAGAAAATTGCATTAACTTCCTACCAGGAAACCCATCCTATCCTGCTATAGCTTTGAAACTCAGGTCAAGCTCAGGGAAACAATTTACTGAAAATTTTATAACTGCAGAGCTACCTCACTTCATAGACAGGGTCTTGAGATGAGCTGCCAGAGGACAAACAAGGAAGAAGCCAACTTCTGGAGCTCCACTGACTCCCAATTAGGTGCCTATTTGTGAGGCCTAACATTAGTAGCAATTCTAACATAAGCAAAAAGTGGTTCTCCAAAGATAATTGTTCTCAGTAGACAAGTATGCCAAGGGTAAAGAAGAGTAAAGACTTCCATCAGCTCCGAGGACTCTACAGGGTGGGGCTCAGCCTGGTGTTTGAGCCTGAATTTCAATGGAAAAGAAAGATCCTGACCCCCTTTATCTTCCTTAGTCTAATCAATACTCAGTTACCCAAGTCTAAGCAATTACCCAATTACCCAACTGCATGGAGCCCAATCCTACATCAACAGGGTGTGATCCCCCTCAATCACCACTTTTCCCTCTGTCAAAGGAAGACTCACTCAGGTGACTTCTTCCTCTCTGACAGAGGACTAACTGGGGAAACCTGTATAGTGCAACTGGCTTTATTGCCTGCTGGCTTGATAATTAAGATGACTGGATGTTAAACAGAATTACTGTGATCACTTTGCAAAATATACAAATATAAAATTACTACACTGTACACCTGTAACTACTATAATGTTATATATGTCAATTATACATTAATAAAAAGAAAATGGGCTTACATTTAACTTCTCACATCAATTCATGAATTTTCTAATGCAAAAGTTACCTCCAACATCTGAAACACCAAAAAAACTGGGCTTTACCAATAAGTTACTGTGCCCATGTCTTATTTATCTTTGTACCCACAACGTCCAGAGCAGTGCCAAGCACACAGCATGTGCTTGGCAAACAGCTGCCCTAAGCAAAGGACTGAAATGTGTTCAAATACTAACCTTCAAAAGTACGTCTTCTTGTTGGAGATTATTAGAATCATAGGGTTCTCTGTGCAGTTTCTCCATAGCCACAATAAGGTTTTTGTACTCAATGATTTGCAGGAAGAAAGCCTGAAGAGAGTCCCAACCTAAAAATTTCAAAAATACGGTGTCTCAGTCGGTTAAGTGTCTGACTTCAGCTCAGATCATGATCTCACAGTTTGTGGTTTCAAGCCCCGCATCACATTCTGTGCGGATAGATCAGAGCCTGGAGCCTTCTTCAGATTCTGTTTCTCCCTCTCTCTCTCTCTCTCTCTCTCTCTGCCCCTCCCCCACTCGTACTCTGTCTCTGTCTCTCAAAAATAAACACATGTTAAAAACAAAACAAAACATTCTTTAGCATTTGTTCCCTTGATCAATGAACAAGGGAACTTTTTCTTATTTATATATTTAGAACATTCCTCAAATAGGATCTTACTAAAGCTCCACGTGGACAGTTGTCAAAGTTGGCTAAAATTTACGTCTCATTTTGGACTTTTCTTAAGCCAAGTTGCAACAGCATGGATTAAAAAAATGAGGGAGCTCTTTATGCAGGTGACTTTGAAAGTAAGATATAGAAAACAGAATGACAGCTTCTTAGAGATCAGTTAGCCACCTACCAGAGGAGTATATCAGAAATGCCTCAAAAGCATGTGTGTGAGAGAGAGACAGAGAAAGAAATAGCCCTCAGGGATTCTTTTTAAAACTCTATGCCTATAGGTGGTGTTAGACCACATCTCCAAGGCCTTCCTCGTGCTAACATCTGAAGAGGACTGGCACCTGTAATAATGATGATATCTATTTTAACGTGATCTTTCCAAACTCAGATATGAGGTCACTCCCCTATTCAGGATCCAGGGAGTGGGATGTGAAGGATTCAACCGTTTAGGGCACTGAGCTGAGATGCTCTATTGGCTGCATTGCCTGCTGTGCACACTCTGTGAGATTGCACAAATGTCAGCAACTTTCACCAGTTTACAGGGAAGGCCCCCACGCTAAGCCCACCCTGGGACGTGTGGCCTTCATCAACATGGAGGAGTAGGTGGCCTTTGACTTTGGAAGGGGGGACTGCTAGCCCTCTCCCCACCCCTGCCCTGACCAAGCATTTAGTAGTTTTTTAAAAGGCCTTTAGGGGTTGCCCCATCCAGGCAAAAATAAATAAATAAAATTTTGTAGGGTTTCTCACCCGCATGAGCTCAGCATGTGGATCCTAAGGGATGTAGGATTACTAAACACTTTCCCACATTCTTTACATTCATTGCGTTTCTTTCCTGTGGAATTTCTCTTGGGCATAATATGGTTAGATTTGCTTCAGATAGCTTGTCCACATAGATAATATGCATAGGGTTTCTCTCTAGCTTGAGTAGGTGCCTGCTGATTAAGGGGTATGCGGTAACTGAAGGTTTTCTCGTTTTCACTGCACTCAAAGGGATTCTCCCCCATTGACAACCTGCACCTTTTCCTGCCAGTAGATGGTTTTTCCCAAATTTCATTCCGCTTTGCAGGGGTCTCTTGGGTTCTCAGTTGAGACTTCCGGTCTGCACAGGTGTCTTGGAGAAGTCTCTCCCCGATCCGCAGCAATTCCTGCTCCTCCAAGGCGAGCAGGCTCGGGCTTTCCGAGATGATATCGCACTGAGACCAGCCAGGTCCCTAAAGTTGTTTGGTGTCAGGGCTCTGTACAGGACTTTCGGAGCAGACTGCAGCGATGTCCGCTCCCCCTGAGATAAGTGCGCCGCCACTTCCTCGAAGGTCCCACGCGCGTCCTGTCACCAGGTGGTCATCAACCCTGGAGCCATCGCTTCCGGCTCCAAGTTCCCCTTCTGCAGGCAGGTGGGGTCCTGCGCAGACACCATGATAACAAGATGCAAAATGTCTCCTTATTAAAAGACAAGGACAGCAGTTGTCACTCCTTAAGTAGTGGTGGCACTGGAGGTCTCCGCCTGGCCAGGAAAGCCGGAGCTCCTTGTGGTTGCGCGTGGGTGGAGGCGGCCCTGCAGGCTGTGCGATTCCACCCCCTTCCGGTCTGGGGGCTGGGAGACAGGAAGGCCCAGGGCGGGTCCAGGAGCGCCTGAGGCAGTGGCAGCGGAGGATAGAGGGAGGCATGGACCCATGGCCTAAGGGATAAACTGTGAATCTAGTACCGGAGCCTAAAGTCCCTTTGCCTGGCTACTACTTCCCCTTCTGGCTTCTGGTTCCATTCACCCACCTCCACCCTGCACTAGCACGCCACTTGCCAGCTTCACCTAGGCCACACTGAGCCTCAGTTTACACAATTTTGCAGTACTGACCCTCTCACATCCAGGCAAACTGACAGCACATTCCTCTCGAGAGCCTCCTCCAGTGATCGATAACGATGCATTAAGTTTGTCAACCAGCTCACTTCTAAAACAAACAAAAGCCATTACTCTTCAAATCTCTTGAGGACAGATGGATAGCATGTTTCAAAATAGGAGAACAGAATAGGTGAACCTAGGAGACCTCATTTTTTCCCTTCCATGTGCAAACAGAGGTTCCTTATTAAGGGGCTATATAATTTAAGGACCTATCCCATAATATCCAGTGACAATGACCTCTTTGAGGAGGCAGAGGAAATATATCCCTATTATATTTATGAGATTGATTTTATATATATATGTATATATATATAGTCATTGTCCTTTAAAATTCTAATTTACTCATAATCCATTTCAGCATCTAGTTAAACTAAATTAACATGAGTCCTAGATAAGCCTCATGTATTTCACCATTATGCAGCAGTTTCAAAATTTGGCATGCTTGTTTGTTGTGTTACTGTTTGCTTGCTTGCTTGCTTGCTTATATTGGGCTTCATTAAGGAAAATGTGCATATTAAACAATTTTTAAAGTTCTCTAGAGGTCAAACTTTATCGTAATCAATGTTTACATCTCTTGAGAGCTAACCGAGGTGCATGAACTCTTCAAATGGGAGCTGACTCCTGATATTGACAGGTGTGCAAACTGCCATGAAGATGAGAATCTCTGATGGGTGGTTTTCCATTTTCTTGCTGTAAGATGCTTTTCTGCATTTTTGTTTATAGTACTCAATGTCTCCTATGTAAGATCTGGGCAAGAAGAGTTGTGGGACAAAGAGGAAGCAATAGATTCTCCCCTACAGCATTTTTAGACAGCAGCAATTAATTCCCTTCATAGTTTTCATGCCATACTCTGATTCAGTCATAAGATTGCTATTGGACTTATTGATCCAAGGGGCATTCAATTTTAGCTGTGGAATGAAGAAAACAGATGTAACTTATTTTTTTGTTAACCTAAATGATACTTAGTGATTGTATGAATGAGATACTTACATTTAAGAGTCTTTAAACTCTGTGATGTTAATCATTTGACCAAAGTTCTTAGGCACTAGCAGGTAATCTCTGACTTTTTTTGCAAAGAAAAGAATGTGGCCAAAGTAGTTCTCCACATCTCTGAGTTGTGCAGGTATGCATACTCTGTTTTATACACTCATTTTAAATGGTGACCTGTTTTTTAATACCTTTCCTTGACTTGAGAGCTGGGAATTGATAAGTGTGTGATTAGAAAACATTAAAGATACCGGTACTAGAGCTGAAATGACTGCTATCAGGAAATCCAAAAATAATCAAACAAATGTCTTGGTTCTTTAATTCATATTCAACCTTTACTCACTGCGCAATGATTAAAATGCTCCTTTAAAACTAAATTTATTTTTGCCCTCTTTTCAAGATGATAGATGATTAGGATTTTATTTGCAGTCTGCCAAATTATCCATTTACATACTACTGACCACCCTCTGCGATAGTGACACTTTTATTGATGGAGCTCAATTTTCTATTAAGAACTAAGAGTGAAATATTATGTGTATGTAAGTCAGTAAATAAAAGAAATAAGTGACTTTGATGGAATAATTTAAAGCAAAACCAATATTTTAAAAGATGAAGCAGGAAGATAGAGCATCCCTTTCTCAGTCCTATATGATGAAGCCAGCTCACATCCACCAAACAGGACAAGCAGTTCATAAAAACCTATCACATTTGCCTTTTGTTCCCCAAATTTATGCAAATTAGTTGCCAATTCCCTGTGTAACTACCTCTTACTCTGAGCTTTTCTAGCACTTCATTTCCCCCAAGGTCTCCCACCCCTACACACACTCATACATCTCCCACTTTTTTGACTCCACATCTCGGGCTTAATTTCCCACCAAAACGTTTTCAGCAACTATCCAATTGAGACTCGTTGCTTGGACTCTTAGAGGATACAACTTTCATATCTTCTGGGGCCTGGAGTTTTGCCACAGGTAAAAGAGTGTTTGTTCCCCAGCCCCAGAAAATACACAGGCTGTACCATCCCACCCTACTCACTCAAGTTAGGGGGAGTTGATGGTTGAATATTTAAACATGTAAGGAGCCAAAATCACAAACATCAGGATGACACAAGAAAGAAGAAATAGATTAGAAAAGGAAAAAAGTTATCAACACATACCATTTGGTATTGATAAACCACTAATGACAGGTCTAATTTTTACTGCAAACAAAAAGGACATTAAGAACTTAGAGAAGATGCAAAAGCCCCCAATGTTTAAATTTTTTAATACTTTCTGAGTCTGTATATTTGGAAAAAGAGATATTATCTGATTAATATATCTGATTTTTTTATTCCATAACTTCCCAGACCCTCTCCAAGCAAAATCATGTAAGGATTCTGAAAGTCCTATTTCTCTTTGTTCAACCTTATTTATATCATTTTATGTCATATTATATAGTTTATAGTGATTACTGAATAAGTACAAAAGAACACTTAAATGCATAATTTTTAATGAATACTCATGCTGCCACCTGATCCTAGCCTAAAAGATAAAACACTGTTATCTTTTATCATCAAAAATGATTTGATGCTCCTTTGTGCTCCCACATCATCTCCCCTCTGCTGTGGTCTACACAACCTTGCTCCCAATAATTTTGTGTTTATTAATCCCATACTTCTCTTTGTGGTTTTATCACATATGGTTGTAATTCAACAATGTGGTATTTAGTTTTGCATTATTTAAACTTTATACAAATGGCATAATTCTAAAAATTATCTGCTTGCTTCCAAACAGTGGTGCATGCAGGTTAACTCAGCTGAAATTCATTAATTCTCAGTCTTGCATTTTGTTCTACTGTATGAATATAACAACTTTTAGTTCAGTTAGACTTTGGTTGCTTAAAATTTTTGCAACTACAATCACTGCAGATACAAACATTCTTGGTACATATATACAAGTTTTCTCCTAGGCACGTGCCTCCGAGTAGAAGTTCTGGGGTATGTAATTTCATACACACATAACACAAATATTTAAATTTACAAAATAATGCTAAATAGTTTTCTAAAGTGATTTTATCAACATCTTCTGTCAATTACTGTGACAGATATCTGTTAAAATATTCTACTATGCTGGTAAATTTGACAAATTCTACTCGTAGTTTTGGGGTGTGTACGTTTATGGCCTTGTGATTAAGTTCACAGAAGTTCTGAACTATTACAACTTCCTAGTGAATTGAAACTCATTTACTAAGTAGTAATTTTTTTAGGTCTCTAGTAGTGCATTATTTGAATTTTATGTCTGAAAGTTGATTTAGTGTGATATTAATATAGCTTTTTTTATCATTCTTGTAGTATGAGCCTCCTCTATCATTTTTTTCAAACTTTTACTTCCAACTTTTCATCCCCTATATTTCCGGTGTGTATCTTGTATACCCTGCATCTATATGCTTTTATATAATCTTAAATATTTTCTTTTTAACTAGAAATTTTAATCAATGTGTAATTACTATTATTTCTTCCTTTCCAATCTTTCCTTTAATTGACTTTTAAAATATTTTCAAGTGCTATTTATTTGTGCCTTCCTTTTTTTTTTTTTTTTTACCTTCCTCAATGTTGCCAGGTGTTTTTCTTGTTTTTAATTTGATTTTTGATTATTTCTATTGTGTCTTTGTTTTCTGTTCCATTGATTTTTTTGCTCTTATGTTATTTGTTTCTTCCTATTTTCTTTAGATTAATATTGTTATCCTTTTGTTAATATCTTGTTGTATACTTAGCACATTAACTTTCAACTTTTACTTTTCTCTAATGTAAGAATTTAAGGCTAAAAAATTTCTCAAAACACTACTTTTATTGCCTCCCACAAGTTTTATATTAAGTATTTTTATTTTCTTTCAGTTATTGGTACTTTTTAATATTCATTATGAATTTTTCCTTGATTTTTGAGTACTTTAGAAAATTATTTTAATTTCCAAATATTAAGAAAATTATTTCTCTTTGCTTTTAAGCTCTGATTTAATTGCATTGTGGTCAGAGGTTTTTCCCAGAATGATAACTTCAAAATTTAATGGAAACTTGTGTCATTGCCCAATACATAATCAATTTCATAAATGCCCCATTTTTAAAGCTTGACAAGAATGTATATTCTCTAATGTTGAACACAAAATTCCATATATGTCCATAAAATCAAGTTTGCATCTATATGTTCTAATTTTGTAAAAAGTTGGCTTAATTTTTTGTCAGTTTTTCCTACCAATAATAGGGAGAGGTATAGAATCTCTCATTATGATGGTGGGGGGTTTGTCAGTTCACATATATTTTGAGACTATTTTATTAGTTGCACACATATTTAGATTTGTTATATTTTCCTCATGAAACCAACTTTTTCTCATTGTGTTATGACTTTCTGTATGCATTAGACTTTTGCCTTAAAATCTTTTTTTGTGTAATATTAATAAAGTACACCAGGTTTCCTTCATTAGGAAGTTTCTGATACACCTTTCTCTACCCTTTCACTTTCAACTGTTATGTGTCCTTACACTTTAGATGCATCTTCTGTAAATGACATTTATCTGAATTATTTATCAATTTATAATCTCTGTCATTCAATGGATGAGTTAAATTTATTTACATTTATTATAATTATTAACATATTTGAAATTATTTCTACTATATTTCTTTTGTTTGTCTCACTTGGATTTTTTTCCTCTTTTCTTGCTTTTTCTTATTGACTTTTTGTTTCTTTTTTTCATTAATACACTTTTTTTTCCCATATACTGACTTGGGATTTATACTCTTTCTATTCATGTAAAGATTACCTTTAACATTTTACCATGCTTGTTTAACTTAACAAAGTCTAACATTAAGCCATCCCTGAACTTTAAAACAGACTAGCATTGATAATCTCCTCCTTCCCAATTTATATACTATTTGACACTACCATTATTATTTTATTCAGATGTTTAGTTGGATTGTTCAATGTTTTTGTTTTGTTTTGTTTTGTGATTGTTTTTGCTTTGTCTTTAAAATAGTCTTTAGATTTTGGATGTTTAATGAGAACAGATTTCTTGGTAGTAGGATCCTGTTTCTTGTTTGTTTGGTTTTCTTAACTCTTCAAATGTTTTTTTTAGAATATATTTTACATAATTTGCATCATTTTAAACTATAAAACCACTTACATCATTTTTAATTGCTTTCAACAGAAGTATTATTTAAGGAAGCCAGGGGCGCCTTGGTGGCTCAGTTGGTTAAGCATCCAACTTCGGCTCAGATAATGACCTCATGGTTTGTGGGTTCAAGCCCTGCGTCAGGCTCTGTGCTGACAGCTCAGAGCCTGGACCCTGCTTCAGATTCTGTGTCTCCCTCTCTCTCTGTCCCTCCTCAGCTTGTACTCTGTCTCTCTCTGTCTCTCTCTCAAAAACTAAATAAACATTACAAAAAAATTTTTAAGGAAGTCAGTCCTTAATTTCTGCAGAAATAGAAGAGAAACTCACAAAAATTTTTAAATATTTGTAAAATAGGACCTAAAGAAATTAATTGGGAAAAAATAGACTTTTCATAGTAATAATTGCCATCTTTCATGTAAAAAGATAATCCATTAGTTGAGCCTGTATTTTGAATTAGACTGATTTGCACAGCTCTAGCCTTATTGTATGCTCTGTTTCCCAGGTAGCAACTGGCACACATTCCTACGTTGGCAGAGGAAAATTCTACCCTGGCCTTGAAACAGAGCCTGGATAATTGGCCCATATGAACACTGCAGCCATGGCATTGGCTCCTTAGCAGCATGTCCTGACCAACTAAGCCATCCCACTAAACTGACCACCCTCATTGATTATTCCCAACAAAGGAAAAAGGCTCATTTTTATCTTTAACTTCAACTATAATAATGATGCATACAAAGAAGTATACTTGATAAATGTAGATAGGAGGAATAAACTAGAAAAATATCATTTCCATCATCAGTGTAATAGGTGACCTGGATGAGGATCATTACTGGATGCCAAAACCACCAAAATTCACAGTGTCTCAGTCATCCTACAGATTACATATTAAATGCAAAAAGGAAACTACATTTTACAGTGGAGAGATCTCACATTCAAAACTTAATCAAGTGTACAAACTTTGCAACACCTCTGTGGGACAACGTGATATCAGTTGATACAATAAGAAATACCAACATTATCTGTGTGGTATCTTGCCAAAAATATTTAGGCTGATTCTAATCATAAGGGAAAAAAATTTTTTTTAAGTTCAGAATATAGGACATTCTACAAAACAAGTTGATGCTCTTCAAGAAAAAGTCAATGTCATTAAAAATAAACAAGAAAAAGGCAAGCAGAATGGTCTGGATTAAGAGACTAAAGTCACATAACAACCAAATAGAATGCAAGAACTCTGACTGGATCTTGGATTCTTAAAAGACACTTCCTCTGTTGAATATGGACAGCACACTAAGCAATGTTATTGAATTAACATTTTAGGTGTGAGATTGGCATTGTAGTTGTGCAAGAGAATGTCCTTGTTCTTAGGTTTTACAAGCTGAAGTAGTTAAGGATGAAGTGTCATGATGATTGAAACTTAGAAGAAGATAAAGAGGAAGAGGGGTGCTTGGGTGGCTCAGTCGGTTAAGTGTCCAACTCTTGCTTTCAGTTCAGGTCATAATCTCACAGGTAAGATGGAGCTCTGCATGGAGCCCAGCATCGGGCTCTGTGCTGACAGCTTAGGACTCTCTCTCTCCCTCTCTCTCTGCCCCTCCCCCATGCTGGTTCTCTCTCTCTCTCTCTCTCTCTCTCTCAAAATAAATAAACATTTTTTATAAAAGATAAAAAGAGAGAGATAGATTAGGGGAGTGCAGAGAGAGAGAAAGAAGGCAAAAGTGGCAAATGTTTACAATTGAATGAAAGATATATAAGTGCCCATTTTCTTAAGTATTCAAGTTTTTCAAAATAAAAAGTTGGGGGAAATAATGTGGATGACCCATTTGCTTCCCTTTGTTCAATAAACAAGAAATCTAATCTTGAAATGGAGCCTCAAGAGATTCAAGTATGAAACAAATGTCTAAACAAGTTATGGCATCTTCTTATGGATCTTAAAACTTAGACTGAGTGTGTGATTGTCTAGAATGACTTGATATTACAATCACTCAAGCTAAATGTCTGGTTGGAAGCTAATACCTCAATGTTCCCTCCTGCTTAGGAATTTCTTATTAATTCCTAATTAATTTACATAAAAGACATTATCTTAAAATTAGATAAGAATTCAAAAGAACAATACAACAGAATAATGCATTATTGAAGTTTTTGAAACTATATTGAGGCTTCAAAATGTAGGTCAGCACACTGATGCAGTAGACTCCAGCAATTAAATTATGTTAATATTCAATATCTCCAGAATAGTTTAAAATAGAATCCAATTGTAACACCAGTGGATTAGGGAAGTAAAATTTTCCCCAAGCCTAAATTCAATTTCTGGCCAATCTGCATTGTTAAACCATTTTACCCTAAAGACACTATTAGCTTAAGAATGTATTTTAGGGGCACCTGGCTGGCTCATTTGGGAGAGTATGCAACTCTCGATGGCAGGGTCATGAGTTTGAGTCCCACTTTGGAAATAGAGATTACATATAAAAAAGTAAAAAATAAATAACAAATAAAAAGAATGAGTGTTTTAGTTTGTACATTGTGCCCTCTTGGAAGAACTTGAGAATGTTAAGGTTGACTACAGATTGATTGTATAGCTTAAATGTTGGCAATATATTAGGGACAATAAAAGCTACTGAAGTAAATATATATTTTACAAGAATACAATACTGTGAAAAAGTAAAACAATTATAAAGTAAATTATGAAATATAATGCAAATTTAAATAAATGTCGATTTCTAATTCTATAAATGCTTTCTTATTTGCATTAAATACCAGTGTTAATAAATCATTCCTATAACTACCAAAAATGGGTGTACTGGTTAAAACAGTTAATGTTTTGGGCACCTGGGTGGCTCAGTCAGTTAAGTGGCTGACTTCAGCTCAGATCAAGATCTCATGGCTTCTGAGTTCAAGTCCTGTGTGGCCCTCTGTGCTGACAGCTCAGAGCCTGGAGCCTGCTTCAGATTCTGTGCCTTTCTCTCTGCCCTTCGCCTGCTTGCACTCTGTTTCTCCCTCAAAAATAAGGAAACATTAGAAAAAAATTTTGAAATGGTTAATGCTTTAAACAAATTATCTACAAAAAGTATACAACTAGGATACAGCTTGAAAATACAAAATCTTAAATATTTTGCCTATATATTGAATTATTACATGATAAAGAGAACAATTATTTTACCAAGTGACAATTTATCTGTGACACTTCTTAAATAGTCAACGGAGACATTTACTCAAGACTCAAAAAGAGCTTTTTTTCCAGAAAATGCATAAATCACCTAAGGAAGTTCTGATTTTGTTTTTAGAGATTTCCAGAGTTGAAGATTTGTCTTGTTAATTAACATTTTTATCATTAAGAGCTTCTTTCCTCTCTTACCACAAGTTGTCCCTTGTTATGTTTGTTTAAACTGAGTTGGTCAAAGTTATGTGCTGATGTGTTACAGTCATAGCAATCAACTCAAAGTTATTTCAACTCGCTCTAAAAGGATTCATCTTGAATTCTGTTTTCTTCTCTATATCTCTCTTGCAATGGAATGACTGACTGGTAGAGCTGGAAGGGACTTTTAGACTATATTGTTCAGTGGTTTTCAATATGGGCGCTGAAAAGTCTTCATGGTTTTCACAGATATATCTTCTCTGTCTCTCAACCAGCAACCAGAGTTTCCCAGAAAGCTGACATTTATAGTAAAAACTTGAGGTCTACATTTGAGGCTCATGTACTTGGTTATTCACTTTTATTTAGTTCTTAATCTTTTCAATATTTTTTTCCTCTGTGGACCATGCCAAATTTCTGAAAAAGCCATCAATTTTAAACACTATAAAATTGGACATATGGATAGTCCAAATAAAATTTATAGTTTTCAAGTGAAGTGCTGACCAAAAAGTAATTATAGTAAAATTTATTTGTAATTTATGTCCCAGATGTTATACTTTGGTTATTTAGAATGCCTTGAGTAAAAAGAACAAGAATAAAGAGAAAGAGTATCAAGAAGGAAAGAAGGAAGGAAGGAAGGAAGGAAGGAAAGAAAGAAAGAAAGAAAGAAAGAAAGAGAAAATTACAGCTATATTGCTTATAAGAAAGATTTCAGAAGAGTAATAATTCATTTAGAAATACAGAAAATTCTAATTGTTTTTATTTTAAGTAGTTTTGAGAAATAACATAGTCACAAATTTCAAAAATTTAAAATAAAGTATGAAAATGACCACAGTGACAGCATCCCTCCTAGTCTGGTCCTCTGTCCATCAAGTCCCCTTCCCTTCTTCAACTTCAAACAAGATAACTGTCACTATTGTATCTGTGTGTTCTTAAAACAAGTGTGTACTCAAAAATATATATCGCCCTCCATTTTGCATGAATGTAAATATTCTATACATGCTTCTCAGGAACGTGTTTTTTTTTTTTTTCATTTAATATACCTTGAAATATTTATTGAACCTGGCATCTGTTATGTGCCTGGCACCCTTACAGAAAGCTGTAAGAGAATTACACAAATATGCTACTTCTTATTCTTATCACAGTATTCTCCTAGAAGTTGTCATAAACTAAGTTGTCATTAATTGGACCATATTTCTTCATGTTAACACTATAATTGGAGGATTGCATCCATGGCCAACAACCAAATCAAATAAATTATAGTTAAAACCCAAAATATATTAAGTCAAAAATAGAAAAGATATCTTTAAATTAGTGTTTGATAGTTAATATAATTATTTCTCAAATATCATAATTATATACATATAAATACAAATTTCCAAATGATTATATAAGCCTCAATGCCTGCAAACTTCTAACATAAATTTTACCTATCTAAAAATATGTTCACTACAAACACATTTGATATTTTCTTGACTTCTTAGAATTTTTAAGGTGTTTTTCTTTTGCATGATTCTAATGCCCAAAATCTCCTTTTTTGCAGTCACATGTTTTTATTCTCTTGGTACATAAATGTCTTATGCAGAAGAATTCAAAATCATTTCACTGATACTATTCTTTTGAAAAATAATCATTTGAAACATACACATATTTGAAGTCTTTTCAATGAGGGCTTCATTTTAAACGAGTTTATTTAAAAACTCTCTTAAATTGATCCTTTTTTTATTTTCCTTTGTCTTTACCTTCTAAATAATATCAGTGAGAGCTTTAAAGGGAAAAAGGAATCTCAAGGGAGTCTTTTGGGCAGAGGATGTGAAAGCTGTAAGGCCAGGCTCATGATCACTTGATTTGGCCAAGACTAGAGAGAGGGGAGCAAGTAGAAGGGGAGCTTTGATCTCCATGGTGGAAGATGTCTTTCAATTTTTTTTTAACTGCCTAAATCACTGAGTAGCATCTTGACCTAGAAGGAAACCCTCAAATAAAAGGACAAATATGGATGAGCGATAAAGAAAAGTCTGATGGCAAAATGGAAACAATGAAGTTGTAATCAGCAGGAATTGCGTGTTTTAAATCTGATTCTTGGCAACAAATTACTTATGGTTCTTAATTTTTTATGTCATTTCTGTTTTTAAAAACTCCATACAATATCTAATCTAAAGACATGACAACATTAATTTTCACTCAAGAATAACTATTTTGGTTTAATGGTTTTAAATGTGCCATGAGGTGATTGTTAGTACTGTGTAGATGTTCATCAAAACAGATAGCTTAAGAAAATTTTTTCTTTTGATATACTACTATCTCCCTTTCTGCTCCTCTTACTCATCAGCCCTCAGACTCTACTCCCCAAAAGGCTAAGTATCTTCACACTGCTTCTGGCCCTCTCTAGTCCTTACTTAGGACCACTCTCTTCCTGAAAGTTAAGAACCTCCAAAATGGCCAGCCTATACCCCAATATCCAATCATATCCCCCCTTCTCCTGGAAAAGCTCATGATGTATCGATTGGAGAACTTAGAGCTGTCAGAAATGCAGAACATGAAGCAAGTAGATGAGCCAAAAGGAAGAATGCCATTACATCTGTAATGTAATTACATCTGTATTATTTCTACAATTACATGTTACCACTGACTGTAAAACACACCAGTGAATTTGGTACTAAGGTTGAGTTCCTGACACAAAAGTTGAATAGGTATTGATGGCCACAATTGTGGCAGTAAACTTGAGTTCCTGGCACTTTTTATTGGGATAGCACAAAAGCATTCTCTTCAATATAAAAGTTCTATAGGTAAGTGTTGAGCACTGTTTCTAGATGCACAGCCTTGAGTGTGATCCTCAGCCCCCTCAAAGATTTGAATACTTTGTTATATATCTATGGTTTTAGACAACTATCCAAGGTGAATTCTGTTGTTTGCAACTAAAACCTCTAACTAATAAACTCTACTTCACAGAGTTGTGAGGCTCTGATGAGATACTGTAAATTAATTAATGTAGGTTGGTAGTATGATAGGTTTTTAAACTTGTGTTCAAAAGAAAGGATAGCATTCAGCTGTACTAAACACAATTGACTCTGTAGCTTATTTTACTTATAGTGCATGTCCTTTATCAACAGCACCTTATATAATTTGGACCATTTGGGAATAGTGAACAGTAGCTAAATATATCTTACAATATTGGTTTTACTATAAAGATCCTTACTTAAAATTTATTTAAAACTCTTCACTAAAGCAATTTTTTTAATGTTTATTTTGAGAGAGGGGATGAGAGAGAGAAATAGCAAGTGAGGGAGGGGCAGAGAAAGAGGGAGAGAGAGAATCCCAAGCAGGCTCTACCCTGTCAGCACAGAGCTTGATGCAAGGCTTGTTACCAAGAACCATGAGATCATGACCTGAACCAAAATCAAGAGTCACACACTTAACCAACTGAGCCACCCAGGCACCCCATTAAAGCAAATTTTTGATCAAAGTAATTTTCATTTTGAATTTATTTGTACTCAGCAATTCTTGCATTATTACCCTTCTGAGTCTCTGAGACACAGAACTACGAGGACTTTATGGGCAGGCACAATTCATTATTGTACAAGCTCTGTGCCTGACATATAATGGCTATTCAATAAATGTTCATTCAAATAAACTAAATTATAACCAGAAGGTCAATAACCTGAACACTCTATCAATTTCATTTGCTTTTAGTAGAGGCATTCCATGTATGTGCAGAAAAGTTTGCACTAGTCAGTTGGTGCTTCACTCTACCTCCTTGTAGACATTTTTATAAAAAAGTTTTTCATGTTTATTTATTTTTGAGAGAGAAAGACAGAATATGAGTGGGGGAGGGGCGGAGAGAGAGGGAGACACAGACTCTGAAGCAGGTTCCAGGCTTTGAGCTGTCAGCACAGAGCCTGACGTTGGGCTCGAACTTACAAACCACAAGATCATGACCTGAGCTGAAGTCGGCCGCTTAACCGACTGAGCCACCCAGGCGCCCCTATTGTAGACATTTTAAAATTCCAAATTGATGAGTAACCTCTCGAATTTCTATATAACTGATAGATAAAAATAGCTGTACTATTTTGCTGAAAAACAATTATTTTAAGCCAAACAAAGCCTAAACTCATCTCTTTCCTTTAGGGCTAATTAAGAAGTAATTACAGTGTATATATAGTGTATATATGTGTAAAATCTGCAGCAACTAAAAAACAAGGTCTTCATGTGTGGACCATTATTGTTTGCATCTACCTAGACAGACCAAGAAGAAGCAGAAATGCCCTTGAGATCATTGCTGAGAAATCAAGTTTATTTCTCCTGTGTTGTTTCATGCTGAATCAAGGGACAAATCTGACAAAGTAGGAGGAGAGAAAGGAATGCTGATTCATCTGTGAAATGACCATCCCTTACATAATCATTCTTGTTCCAAGGGCCCTTCTGTACAAATTTTATAGAAGTGCATTTGGATGAAATTCTAACGAGATGCTCCCTGATGATCTCAACCATGAAACCACCAAGTCATTCAGTTGGAATGTATTATGATTCTCTCTTCCTTGATGCTCTCATTTCATTATAGAAACTGATGCAAAAGTAATGAGCCATCCTACAAAGATTTTGGTTAAATGCCTTACTTTAAAGATTATTTGGTCTGATCATAAAAAAGAAAGCTTAAATTTATTTTAAACTTTTACCTTTGCAATTTTTTTCCAAGCAGAATTATAGTTCCTAGCTTGCATCTAGTACTGTATATGTAAACACTTACTATCTTTAACATCTCAAATAACAAAAGACTTCTGGAGTTTACTTCCATAAGGTAGCCAGCAGGATGCAGAATATTTCTGACTAAAATCATCAAAGAATGAAATACTTTATATAAAAGTACAGAATAAAGATTAGGAAGTTTCCCTTTGAAAAGATAAAGGCTAAAAGGAGGCTTGTTTGAATGAATAAAATCATGTAAGTGAACATAGATCAGGTTTCCAAACAATACCAACTGCTGTAAACTCAGTGTGTCCCCCGCAAAGTTCACTTGTTGAAGCTTAACCCCCACTGTAATGGTCTCAAGGGGTGGGGGCCCCTGGGAGGTGATTAGATCATGAAGGCAGAGCCCTCAAGGGTGACCCCAGAAAGCTCCATGTTCCTTCCTGCAGCCATGTGAGGAAACAGGGAAAAGAAGGTCATCTGTGAAGAAGGAAATAGGCCCTTATCAGACAGAGTCTGCCAGCACCTTGATCTTGGACTTCCCAGCCTCCAGAACTGGTAGAAATAAACTTCTATCTTTATAAATCACCCAGTCTATGGTATTATGTTATAGCACCCCAAAATAACTAAGATACCTCTCTAGTGTCTTTTCCTTATAAATTCAAGAAGTTTTGGACAAATAGAGAGATATGTAACTTTAACATAGTTAAGAGATGAACAAAAGTCTCTGGTGAGAACTCCTTCCTTAATAGTCACTCCTTTGCCTATTCTACTAAAACTTGATTGGACCTGGCAGGCTTCTTTTTAAACCCAGAGCCAGTCCCAGGAAAGGATCAAAACCACCAAACATTCACACTATAGTGAAAGCTACCACATTGTCTTTATCCTAAACACTTATAACTTATACATACTTTTAGCAAGTAGTATCTCCTCCAATAACCAGATGCTTCAACTGCCAGCCCTACCAGCTAAGTAAAATCAAGCACCAAACTCTCCCTTCCCATTGCTCATAACTAAAATACAGGTTCCCATGATACCTTTGACTTGTGAAGCCCAGGTGTATCCTAGGTGCAAGGGAGGCTGGTGGGAATTTCAGTTCTGACCTCTATAACAATAAAGCTATATCTTCATAACTTAGAGATTTCGCTCAAACAGAAAGACTAAACAAAACATGATGGGTAAGCACAAATATGACAAGTATCCAATAAAAAGCAATAAGGTAGGACCCACCATCCTCATTGTTCAGAGAGATTATGTGTAGTAACTAAAATCACAATCCAGATATGGCAGACTTCCCAGGACATTCTTTTCCTGACTGAATTTCAAAGTATCCCAATCAATACTTCTATTAGCAATAAATGTGCCTTGGATAAACCTCTTTGGCTATGATACCACCACTGTGCAAAGCTCCAAATTAATACTTAAAAAAATAACCACACACTAGTTGACCAATAGACAGATTTTAACACCTATAGACAAATTATTTTCAGATTCCATAACTATGTGTTAACCCAGAGGCAGAAAACAACATGTCTGAGGATGCTGTCACAATTACACATGACATCACTGTAACATCTCTGCCTCTATCGAAGCCTTCAAAACAGGGAGTCTAAGGAGTTGGATAAAAGAAGTTGAATTGCAGTCCTTTGGATATTTCAGAAAGCTTGCAGCATATTTGATAACTGTCAACAACCAGAACCTTGGTATTCATGTGTGTGGGAATTTTATGTACTGTACTCAAAACATGAGTTGCAAATGGGCAGAAATCCTACATTCGCACCACTCCAATGTACACTGGCTACAGTTCTGCCTTGGCAGAGAAGAGAAAAAGAAAGCCTCCCTCGGCTGCCATTGATTCTACTCTCCGTCCTTTTTTCTCTATGTCCCAGTTTGCAGATCTGTTTTTGCAAAACTATTTTTAAAACTGACATTAACAACAAAGCATGCCAATGACTGATATGCCCAAACAGGATTTCCATAAGGCTCCAGGCTTTGTTTATGCCCTGACACATGTAGGACAGACACCTTTTGTGTATGAGCACTGAATCATAGGGTCTCAGAGGCAAAATAGTCCTCAAAGCAATGGAAATCAGTTACATTCTGTCAGATGAGTAAGGCTGAGAAAATATTAAAGTAGATTTTCGGTCTCTACTTTTCATCAAGTGTGGCTACCATTGTTTTCTAAATGACTTGAATAGCAAATGCATCTTTTATCCACACCAGGGACCTGGAATACAAAATACAAATTAAATTTTTAAAATTTATCTCCAATAAATATTGATAGAACTAAGAAAGGGTACTTTGGCTCAGTCTGTTAAGCATTCAACTTCGGCTCAGGTCATGATCTCACCATTCGTGAGTTTGAGCCCCACGTCAGGCTTTGTGCTGACATCTCAGAGCCTGGAGCCTGCCTTAGATTCTGTGTCTCCCTCTCTCTCTGCCCCTCCCTGCTCATGCTCCGTCTCTCTCTGTCTCTCAAAAATAAATAAACATTAAAAATAATTTAAAAATAAAGGAAAGAGTACTTTGGAGCATATACTTGGGGGCTCAGTGACTTTAGAGGACTTTAACAGTAAAGTTCTAAACACAGACATATGGGTATCTAAGTCAAATCTTTTTTAATACTATAAGGGAGAGAATGGTCCATATGTAGAATAGCTGTTTTGTTCTATACGTGCTATGCCTTATTGCAGTACAATTATAAGGAAACTAAACTGGGGTCTAGAAACAATCACTCAGGTAACTATGTGTGACTATCAATGTCAAATTCCCTGAAAAAGCCACTCCTTTTTGTATCAGCAGGTGCATCTAAAAGTATAAAAATTGTGGAGTGAGTAAGCACTAAAAATCCTAAGAAAGAAAACCATCCAATTATCTGTGATTTAAGCGACTAGGAGCGACCTAAAAAACTATTAGTTTGTTTTAAATCTAACAGATTTTTTAAAAACGCAAAACTAATAGAATTTAAAATGTTTCAAGTCAATTTAAAAACTAAATTGAATTTGCATCAAGGCATATTAAATTTGGCCTCTTTATTCTGACTCCATGAAAAACAGTTCTGGGTTAAACTAGAATATTAAAATTGCCACTAAGAAGTTAGTGTTCTTAGACATCACTCTGTCTCTTGAAAAGTCTATTTCCTTTGTGCCCTCCCATTCTGTCATTTTTTACTCTATCTTAGATTTCTGTTTCATTATAGGCACCCCACCTGGAAGTGGCAAGGATTTACTGAAAATTTCATGAAGTTCAAACTTGAGGTAAAATAGTAGATGAGAAGGGAAAAGTGCTATCTCTTCTACCAATTGTTAATTTGATTTAACTTGTTTTATTTTTCTGTTTATTCATTTGTTTTGTTTTGTTTTGTTTTTCCAACAGAAAGGGTGCTAGATGCCTGGGCAAAGTCCATAAAATGTCTTTAAAATCTGTGCGTAGAATTCATCAGTAATCCATTGCAAGCCTTTCTATGACTCCTAAACTTCAAGGTGGCACAAATTGATCTTTTGCTATTATTGCCTTTAAATTCACTGGCAAATGAGTGAATTGCAAATGTATTGAGGTTAAGAAACACTTTTTATTATCATTTTTTTCTTCTGCTTAAAAAAAATCCCACACAAAGAATTCAAGGATACGGACTCGGGCTAGAGAAAGAGCATAGATTATGTCCATTATTACCGGCTTATTACAATGAAATAACATTGAGGACTAAGTCAACAATGCAAAGAATTCCCAACCACTCTTGATTTTCCTTTTTCCAATAGAATTTCTAATATTCTTACATTTCATTTTTGTGTCCTAATTTTACTTTTTGGTCATTAAAAATATTGGGCTAAACCCCACTGGTAAACCACAGTCTAGGCTTTGTGCCACTTAAAGATTAAATAGAAAGAAAATATCTTGGGGCGCCTGGGTGGCTCAGTCGGTTAAGTGTCTGACTCTTGATATCGGCTCAGATTCTCATCTTGCAATCCTGAGATCCAACCACAAGTCAAGCTCTACACTCAACCATTCTCTCTCTCCCTCTCTCTCTGCCTCTCCCCTACTCACACACACACACACACACACACACACACACACTCAAAATAAATAAATAAACATTTTTTAAAAAGAAAAAGAAGAAAATATCTTACTCATAGTAGAAAAGAAAATATCTTACTGTAGAAAAGAAAATAGTCTTTACCCTTATTTATTTCTATGGAAATATTGCTAACGAGTTGTAAACATTTTATAACCAAAGAAAAACAAATAATTGCACTAGATGAAATTGAGAACACAAAGAGCAGAAGAATATACGACCAAAGAGTGAACTGTGATTATCTCTGAATGGAAAGAATATGTATTTTTACTCCTTTTTTTAGTAGCAATTTCTAATGTTTAAAAAAAAGGTATATATTGCTTTTGTAAAAAGAATAAACAATAAAAGTCATGTTTAATTTTAAAAATACACAGCCAGAACTTAGTCCACAACAGAATTGTAGAGGCCTCTATTCTACTCAATCCTATGGCTTTGCAGGATGATAAGGATGAAGGAGAGACTCTTCACAAATCTGGAAGTAAATACAGTGTAGTGCTTAAAGGCATGGGTTTTGAGGTCAGACAGACTTATTTTGGAACTGTAGTTCTGCCTCTCCCTCTGTGTGTTTAGTCAAGTTTCCTAAGCTCTCTTAACTATGGTCTCCTCCATTGTAAAACGGGACTAACTATACCCAAGTACAAAGTCCAAACTCACTGTGAGGATTAAGAAAGGATTAAGTCTCTTAAGGCAATCATTTTTGCTAGTGAATAATAACAATAATTTGTTTTATTGATTTGTTCATAAGAATTATTTTGGATAACATGTATAGTATTTTAGAAGCTCAGAAGTTTAGAAGTCTTCTGGCTCTAAATTTTATGTTAATTGAAACAACTTCAAAGGCTATCAATGAGGGGTAATAAAAGAGAAGTTAATTGAAAAGTCTGAAGCTGTGATTGATCCCCTAGAGCCTTTGGGACTGGGGTTTGTCCTAATTAAGAAAACGAGCATTCTAGGACCGTGGCCCCTCCATATGGCATGCTGGGAAACCAGCATTATTTTAGCCTTGGTCCCCTAAACAATGTTTTTTCTGTTTGGAATCCCAGAATGCTTTGACAGCCTTCATGGTGGTTCCTCTTATGAGACATAACAAAAAAGATGGATAACAAGCCTTCCAGAAAAATCTGTTATTCTTGAGGATAAATGACAATGTTGTCTTTAGAGTTTTCACTTTCCCTTTTCTAAGAACTAATAACCTATATGTAATATTCTAAATCACAATCCTTGAGTTTTCTCACTCAAATTCTTGTGAAACATTCAGGAAAACTATCCTATCACATTAAGAAAAACCTAAGTGAGGGTGGCCTGGGTGGCTCCGTCAGTTAAGTGTCTGACTTCAGCTCAGGTCCATGATATTGTGGTTTGTGGGTTTGAGCCCTGTGCCCGGCTCTGTGCTGACAGCTCAGAGTCTGGAGCCTGCTTTGGATTCTGTGTCTCCTTCTCTCTCTCTCTCTCTCTCCCTCACTTATGCTCTGTCAGTCTCTGTCTCTCTGTCTCTCTCTCTCACTCTCTCTCTCTCTCTCAAAAGTGAATAAACATTAAAAGAATTGTTTAAGTAAAAATTTAAAAAAAAAGAAAAACCTAAGTAAGATATTTTATACTTTGATACAGAAAGTTAGTTTATTTTCCTTGTTCTATAAGGACTACAGTCATCCTTTGTATCAAGCAGGTGTATTTACTGTTTCTCCCTATAAAGCAGAGCCTAATTTCAAGTTTTCTGGGAGTATATATAATTTATTTACAAGAGCCTCATGACTGTTTGTATCCACATCAGAGAGCAGCATAATGAAGATGACCACTTATAACAAGGGGTTCTTTTTTAAATTGCAAAACATTAATGCTTTAATTTACTCTCTCAGAATCTAGATGGAGATTGAAATCACAAGCTTATTCTATCCTCTGGGTAAACTTCATGCTGATTTATAAGGTGTGGAACTTTTAGTTAGTTCTGTTCTTTAGGATGTTATTAATCAAAGTCTGGAAGGAGATGGCTTTTAGACTGAGGCCAGAACTCCTGAATTCTAGCTATAACTCTGCTACTTCCAAGGTCATTAGCCTCGGATAAGTTTATATTTCTGAGCCTCAGCCTTCTCAACTGCAAAATAAAAAGTTTAAACAGATGATTTTCCATGGGCCATTTCCAGTTCTAAAATTCTAAAGTTTTTAAGAGATGTTTAGTTTTATGTACTGTAGTTCATAAAATGAGAACATTTGAAAGATACCCTGACTCATCAAACGCATGTAAACTTTAAATTTTAACTGTTTATGACATATTATCGCACATTATCAGTAATGATTATTTTTTCATGCATATTTCCCTATGAACATTATCTAGAAAATATTTCTTGTATATTTAAAATATATTATTCAGATGGACACACATCAAAAATTGTATTTATGGTGTATAAATTGTAAAAGGAAACCATTCTTAGCCTCTGATTTCACTAATCTTTCCTTTTTAATTAAGCAGGTACTCATTCATTCAGTAAACATTCAATAAGCATGTTTGGAGCATGTATATTTCACGAGAGATAAACAGACATTCCACTGTTCACATTATTCATTTAGTTCTTCCAGAAATCCTGAGGGTAGAGAACAGAGTATTAGAGAAGCTATACATGACAGATTTGATAAGTAGTGGGGCTAGAATTTGATTCCAAATTTGTTGGACCTGTCCCAAATATTTTTGTTTGCCTTTCAGACCCATTCATTCTCTGTTCTTTTCCACTTTGCCTCCAACCAGGATGACTGACCTGTATGATTACATCAATGTGACAATAGGGACACCCAGAAAGAGATACTAAGGAAAATAGGGAGTGAGGACAGATGGGGATAGATTATGCCCTTGCCTCCTTCCCTACTGGTTCACCAAGAGCTGGCCAAGTGCCTTCACCAGAGCTCAGGGTTCCACTGAAGTTGGCCTGCCCTACAAGAGTTCTCCCTTCCAGGTTATGGTCACATTTCTTAGGCTAGAGGGTATAGTTGTGGTAACAGGTCTGCAATACTGCACTTGACTTAGGATTTCCTAAATTCTGCCCTTGCCTTGGAAAATAGTCCCTTTTGAAGCTCTTCTCAGATTATCTTAATTAGAATATACTTCTCTTTCTTGTTGGGACCCTGACTAACATAATCACCAAATATCTTTCTACCATGCCATGCCGTTTCACAAGGTAGAATATAGGAACCAACTGATTTGATCAAGTATTTGAGAACAGGTATCTTCCAATACTGACAACAAAAGCTAGTAGTTGAAAGACATTATCATTGTTCTGTTCCTATATTTCTCTCAATTAAAACTAAATCTTTCCCAATTAAGTCATCGAAGTATAGGATTCAAGCATGATAAAAAATCTGTTATGGCCTCAGTATGTATTATATCAATATGATTCAAACAAACAAATCTAACCCCCAGTGGTACTGAGTAAATGACCTATTATCAACCCCTTCCATTAGAGGGAAATACACTTCACATGCTATCCTTTCAACTACCCACACTTCAAGACAGGGTCTAGGATTAAGTGAGAAAGAGAATTACAGATAGGAAGGATTATGTGACATCACAAAAGAAGTACACCAACTCTTCATGTTGTTATTTATATTGCCTGGAGGTTGACATAAACTCTAATTTTTTGTCTCCTCCATCTGAACAAAAAGTAGGGAGAAGAATTTCTGCTGATTCTACCAAATAGGCAGAATTCTAGGAGTACTAATGTTCCTACATCCTAGCTGAGAAAGATACCTAAATACCAACCCCTCTGTTTGAGTCGAAAGATAATGAGGCATGAGCTGAAAGAATTTCTTGGCCTAAACCAAGCAAGGACTGATTAACCTACATGTTGTTGCAGTGATGGAAAAGACATGGTTTTTTTCTTTCTTTTTTTTTTTTTTTTTTGAGAGAGAGACAGAGAGTGAGCGAGTGAGCAAGTGAGAGAGGGCAAGGGGCAGCGAGAAGGGGAGAGAGAATCTTAAGCAGGCTCCACACCAGCAGGGATCCCATGCGGGGCTTGATCTAACAACCATGACATTATGACCTGAGCCCAAATCAAGAGTTAGATGCTTAATCTACTGTGCCACCCAGGCGCCCTAGGAAAAGACATGTTTTAAAGCATTGAAAAAGAAGTCTCTAAACTGTGCATCCTTAGCCTGGGGAATTTTGACCTGGGATTTTATGTCTTGGTTTTGGGGAGTCTTTGAAACTACTGAAATATATGAAAAAGCTTGTGTGCATGTGCTTTTGACTGGTAAGAGGTTCCATAGCATTAACTGGAGTCTCAAATAGGCCTAAGAACCAAAGTTAATAGGGAGAAATGGGCAATATGTCTCTTTGTTGGCAAGACCAGAGAACACAGATTAGTAGAAAAGATTACTTAGGTATTATTCTGATTCCATATACTCATCAGGCAATCTTCTGATCTTTGCTTTAATTTCCCATGTAGAGTTAAGCAAGATACATATCTTAACTTCAATTATTGCTTTAGCTAAAAATCAGTTTCATGGATTTGAAATGGATCCTTTATGTCCTTTTTCTCAAGGCTTGAATTTCTCTGAATAAGTTAATTGCTAAATTTCCAGACCTAGTGGACTAGAGAACAGGACCCAGGAACAACAACCACCAAATAAATCTCTGTTGTCTTTGAGATCATTTGTAATAACCAACCATAGGCCCACACCACACAGCCACTCACTACCACAGGTTTAACCTGGAGTTTTAATATACCAATATTGAATATCAAAAAAGGTTACATGTTCTAGTACTTTCCATCCCTTATACGTTTATTACTTTTTCTCACCAGGGAACCAGCAGTGAGCAATTTAGTGACTGTAAAATAATTTTTTTCGTTTGAAAAATAGACATCCTGAGGATATAATAAAGAATAACATCTGTTTAGTCAGAACAAGGTAATAATTGTCCCTTTATATGCAGATCAGTGGACTTCACTTTTTGTGCTATGTGGTAAGAGGTAATAATGTGTTTGGTCAGCTTTGTCCTCCAAGAGTTATTAAGGTGATTTCTAAGAAGTTACATTTTTTCTGTCATTATGTTCTCATGAAGGAGTGTTTTCTTCAAAGGAAATATGCTAGAAAGAAACCCATTATAATGCTGTAATGAGCCTCCCTCACCAAATGCAGGATAGAGAGTTAAAGCCATAACTCCCATGTTCTTATTCATGCTGGAAAAGATTTTGTATCTCCAGTTCTGACCATAGAATGCTCAGAACTGTCTTTTAACACCATTATATCCAAAAGAGGCACTGCTTCTATAGTTCCCTCTCTAGTCCCCAAAGTTTCTTTCAAACTCTCTCAAAATCATCACCCATGCCTTCCAAGGCATTGATCACTTATCTCTATCATTACTGAACTGGTTTTACCATTTGACACTAATCACTCCCTTCTTCGAAAACTCTATCTCCTTAGTCACTATTTAACTGCTTGAGAATAGTTCTCCTTGGTC
Source organism: Cryptoprocta ferox (assembly GCA_028646485.1). NCBI lineage: Eukaryota > Metazoa > Chordata > Mammalia > Carnivora > Eupleridae > Cryptoprocta > Cryptoprocta ferox. Next base: position 100,181,640 of record CM053576.1, on the reverse strand, counting down.
TCCTCATAGGTCTTCACTCATTCTCCCTCATCTTCTTTACTGACCATTCAGTGCCTCAGCCCTCCTCTTAAATTCTATGTTCTCCAGGATTCCACCCTTGATAATTTTCTTATTGAGAAACCTTATCCACCATTTCTATGGGGCAACACCGACATCTGTATCTGCATGTAGGCCAGGCCACTCTGCTGAATATCTGGGTCCGTTTCATCTAAATACCAACCAGGCATCCCTATTCGGGTACTTCAGACTTGCCTGCCCAAAATGGAATCCATTATCCTCCCCACCTACTCCCTACCCAAACCAGTTCTCCCTTCTATAATCCTTCTTTAGCTTAATTTTGTCCCTTCTCACCCAGGCATTCAAGTCAGAGGTGACTAATACTCTGAGACCTTTAGACAAGTGATAACATCTGAGGTTTGTCCTTATAAATAAATAAAAATGTGCCAGTTTGGAAAGAACATAGAAGAGCATTCCAAGAATGAAACAAGAATTTCAAGAAGTCATTGAGTTGAGCATTTTTCCTTATGTGTTCTTTCAAGCTCTTAATAAAAGAAAAGGACAAAGATGGGGGGAAAGTTTGAGTCATAAACAGCATGATGTGTTTAGAGATGATAAGAAACTATATTGGGCTGGATTATAGAGAGTACAGTAGAAATTGGCAGAAGATGAAATAGAAGTAAACTGGGGTCAGATTGTAAAAGATCTTATGCATCATTGAGCTAAGTCTTTGTACTTTATTCTATCAGCAGTAAGAGGTCTCCTACAATCCTTTTTTTTTTAGCAACACCCTGTGGCCTTCACATTGACTCTAGTCTCTTCCAAATTCTCATCGGATTTGTCCTGAGCCATTTTTGGGAAATGTGTAACTCATTACACAATACTGAAATGTGAGGCATTCAGTATTTGTTGCTCAAGGTTCATGGTGACTACAATAGCATAGTCTTCTTAATAAAGACATTGCAGTGAACATTTATTATGTTAGATAGCCATCATCCACTTCCCCATCTTTTGGAAAAATAAAGTCAATTTTCTCTTCCACTTAAGTTTGTGTGCTTCAAGTAGAGGTAACTCTTTGTCCACCTCCTGCATCCTTTCCCCCACCAATTGGACCATTTCATCACTCTGACTACAGAAACTATTCAGGGATACCCAAGACTCCATTAAAGCAAATAATAGTCAGGGCCAGATATTTACTTTGGACTGTTTAGGGAGGTACTTTCTTGAATCTGAATGTGGGAAGATGTTAATAGTGCAGCAACTAGAAACCAGCGTATCCCCACCAAGAGTCTGAGGATAAAGACAGCATGGAATAAAACATAGGCAAGAGATATCCATACCTGTGTTTTGAGTGCCCTGGGGGATACAATGTAATAATTGCAAAGCCTCTACCTTCACTAAGCTTAAAACATATCTGGGAAAACATAATAACTATACGAGTAATACTTAAGAAAAGGAAGAAAATTGGGAAACAACCCCCTTCTAGTTACACTACAAGGAGTCAAGCATATAAAACAGGAGTGTTCATCTCTTCTCTGCCAGAGAGTCTGCCAATCCACTCAAACTTGAGAAAAGGGAATTTGAAGGAGTACTAAATTAGGCATGTAGGTTTTGATTTGTCTCTCATTCTTCTTACTTCTTTCTCCCCATCAGCTCACATTCTTAAATATTAATGGGTTAAAATATTCTTACCCTTCACCCTGCGCTGACTTTATTGTGAACTGTCTTATAACCATGTTTTTCTGTAAAAAAGGAAGGGTGTTGGCATACCAATTTTAAAGCAGATTGACAGGCAACAGAAAGTTCGACTGACAAATGCTCACACGATTTGAGTGCAATCTAGAGATGGTGATGGAAGAAAGATGCTTCAGAAAACTGCAAAATCAGGAGACAGGATGACTGAGTGAGACTGAAGAATGGAGAAAGAACCTAAGGGAACTTGGGCAGACCAGAGCAAAAAAACACTGGTAAGTAAAACTATCCAGGCATAAAGAAAACTCTTAGAGGAGAGATATTATTAATATATTTTTATCATGCTGAGTGGAATCTAAATGAGGGGAAGAAATATAAAATGGAAAAGTTCCAAAGAGAGTTGTTTTAAACTGAAACTGAGGAGCACACCTGAGAGGAAAGTAGCAAAGAGAGAGGTAAAGATCGGAGGACCATAACCGCCTCATCCTGTAAAAGCCCAGCGCTGTTTCTATCTGGCCCGTGCTGGATCTAGTAATGAGGCCATCTGCTTGTAATGTTTGCTCCGTGTGTGGCTTATGCCCAGAAATCTCCAAGCCTTCCAGCAAAGTCATTTTTACACTGTACTTGACAGACAGAGCATGTGTTTGCGCTAAAAACACTGCAGGAAAGGGGTACTGGGAGGAATCAGAAAAGCCTTGACCTTGGAAGAAGACAGCAATGAGCTCTAAGGAGGTAGTACCAAAAATCTAGGGGCAGAGGAATGCTGAGGAACCTACTAGAAGTAATTCCTGAGACTCATATCACACCATGGTAGGCAAGAACATCTTTGGGGGAAGACAAAACATGGTGGCCTCATTCTTTGATTTTAAATAACTTTACTTTCTTTAGTTTTTAGCTAAAAGAAGTAAAGCCAAAACTGACTTGAAAATCTTGGTGGGGACCCCACTGCCAACTGGAAAAAGCCCAAATTACTTATCATGATCTTTTACAACCTGACCCCAACTTACTTTGCCACCAGCCCCATCTCATGCCATTTACTACCATACCCACTCAAATGTTTTACAATCCACAAATGTGGCAAACCCTTTAATGCCTCCACACAATTGAAAGTATCACCTGAAATATAATATTCACCCTTTTCCAAATGGATTATAATCCTTGTGAGAAAAAATATTTCTATCTAGCGTGCTACTTCCAAATAATAGACGCTGCGATTAAACGACATTGATTATATTCCTTTTCTGCTCAGCTTCTTTCAGCAACTATTTTCTATCACATCAAACCAGATGTCTTTTCTTGTCCATTTCAGACCCAACTATTCTCCCACTTTTACCTCACAGCCCTGATTGATTTTAGTAATGCTTTCTTAATTAAGCAAATCACACACACACACACACACACACACACACACACACACACACACATTTGCCCCCTGGCTGTTGTGCATGGAGGGTGCTGGGCACTGAGGATGGGAAGGGATTTGCAAGTCTGAGTATGTATGAGGTCAAAGAAGCAACAACCCCAAGGTAGCTGTCAGAGAAATGAGAACAAGACACCCAAGCAGTAGCCAGCAACAGAGACGAGGAAGACAGGATAAGTAGGCTTGGAAGGGATAAAACCTTCTTAGGTGTCTACTTATGTAAGAGAGGGTGCTATGGAGTATATCCTGTTTTTAAGTGGGGAATACTGCCTCTGCATCCCTCTAGACTCCTAGTTCTTTTTTTTTTAATTCCAGTGTGCTTAACATACAGTGTTATTGTTTCAGGTATGCAAGAGATTGATTCAATAACTCTATACATTACACAGTGCTCATTATGATAAGTGTGCCTTTAATCCCCTTCACCTATTTTCCCCATTCCCCACCCATCTCCCCTCTGGTAACCATTAGTTTGTTCTCTATAGTTGAGTGGGTTTTTTTGGTTTGTCTCTTTCTTTTTTCTTTTTTCATTTGTTTTGTTTCTTAAATTCCACATATGAGTGAAATCATATAGTATTTGTCTTTCTCTGGATTATTTCACTTAGCATAATACCCTTCTACATCCACACATGTTGCTGCAAATTGCAAGATTTCATTCTTTTTTATGGTTGAGTAATATTTCATTGCATATATATATACCACTTCTTCCTTATCTGGACACTTGAGCTGCTTCCATAATTTGGCTATTATAAATAATGTTGCTATAAACATAGGGGTGCATGTAGCTTTTTGAGTTAGTGTTTCTGTTTTCTTTGGATAAATACCCAGGAGTGCGATTATTGGATAATATGGTAATTCAATTTTTAATTTTTTGAGGAATATCCACACTGCTTTCCACAGTGGCTTCACCAGTTTGCATTCCCACCAACAGTGCAAAAGCGTTCCTTTTTCTAGACTCCATGTTCTCATTCTCCCTGCTATTGCATGTGATGCCCAGAACTCACCAACTCCAGGAAACCCCAACTCCATTCTGATATTCTGCTATGTCCCTGGCACATGTATCTTTGTCAGCTAATTCAAGGTGTACATGTCTGTCTCCACAATGAGACTGTAGGCAATCAGAGAGCAACGGCACTGTCCTACGTAAGTTTCTGACATATACTCCAACATATAGGACAGTTTGTACTCAAACAGTGCCTTTTTGAATGTATGAATTAGAGCCATTTTAGCCCCACCACCCATGTTATAATTGTTCTATATATGAATTGAATGGATAATACTTTTTTTACCTCTCTTGTTGTTGAGATATGTGATTTTTTTTTTTTTTACATCCTAACATCATCCATGTTTTGTAAAGAAAGTTGAATGAAGTTTGCCTTTGTTCTGTAGCACCTTGATGTATTTCATGTGAAGGACATTATAGTCATCCCTCCAGGTCAGTAATACTAAATATTAGGATTGCACAATTCCTATTTTGTGAGTAACTGCTTATTGGCTATTTATCCAGATTCATCATGGTGATGACGTGAGGAAGCACTTTGAAAGAAAAAACTGTTCCTAAATGTACATATTTCACATGTCCTGGTTTTACATGCTTTGTAATATACTAATAGCATATTCAATTATACCTTTCAAGGAACTTTTTCTTAATGAAATTTTAATTTTATTAATTCCAAATCCACAATAAGTGGGACAAAGAGTGGGTTGAATTGTGACTTTATTCAGGAATATCATTCTTCATGGTCAGATTATGTGTTCAGAGTTCCTCAAATCATCCACTCTAGAAATAAATATGTAAAATGCTGTATAGACACTCTCTGTCATTGTCAAAGAGTCACCCCTCTGCCCTCCAAGCGAAAATATTGCGTTAACTTAGGTTAAGATACTTTATGCCAGGAATGTTCATTTCAAAATACCTTACGATGCAGATTTTTTTATTAGATCAGGTTCATATTTTTAACCTGTAAATTTTCCTAAAGTGAAGAGCTTTTACTGCACAGTTAAATGTCATTTCAGGTGAAGATTTTTAGGTTAATTTTTTTTCTTTAAGAGGTGCATAATTTCTAGTGGCTTTTTCAAAATCTAAGTTTTTAGAAACCAGAGTTGGAGTCTCTAATTCCTTTAGACATCTCATAATTGTGTGCTCCTCAATGCACTATGTAGAAATAGTCAGACTTCAGTTTTACTCCCATCTTAACCTCATGTACCTAGAATCTGATTCCATAAAACAAAATATATTAAGTAATTATGATGATGGCCATTTTGTTTTTGCTTTCTTTTTTTTTCCATTTGAAATCCCACAATGAATGTGTTTTAATATTATGTTTTTTCCTAGTCTGGACAAGTTCAAAAAAAACCTATCATTTTTCTTTTCACTGATTTCATTATATGGTACTGCCATCTATGGGTCCTACTCAAAGAGTAATTTTGGTGTGGGGGAGAGAAATTTATAATTTGGAATCTAAAAAACCATCGAGTCCTTACCTCTTAGTTATAAATAAGAAATTCAAAACTCTAAGTGGCTAAATAATTTCAATATAGGCACATGACTAGTCAATACTAGAGGCTGAATTATCACCTATACTTAATGTTTTATACCTGTACAAGCGATTTTTAATTTACATTTATTTGCCTCTTTTATAACTCAAACAAGCAGAAGTATCTAGTTCCTAACATTTGAAGATGTATTGTTTTTTTAAACTGAGGTAAAGGTGAGCTATATTAAATACATAAACATCTAACCACCTAAGGATCCCAGTTAAGTAAGTAACTTGCATATTTGTTTTGATGAATCTTTAAAGAATAAGGCAAGATCTCTGTGTTTAAGGAAGTTTTAAATCTCATTATATTAAGAAAATATTTGCTTTGAAAAAAGATATTTGCATATCTTAATATAACTTAGGTAAGTGTTATTTAAAGGTAGGGGGAATAAAAACTCAATGTAATTTTTAATTCTTTGTAATAATCTCCAAACACCAGGGGATCAAAGTAAGAAAACAAAAGTGTGATTATTATTTCTGAGAGTAACCACAAAACTATTTTGAAAGTTTAATGACAAAAAATTCCAGTGAGAAATTCACACATTTTATATTTCTTTCTCCAAAAGTTCAAATTTAATTAAAAAAACACATTGGAGCACAATAATTTTCAATCTTCTTTTTTGGGGGTGTTTAATTTAATAGTGCCAACATTTTAATAATTTTGCAACAATCATATGAATGAAATTGATCTTTTATTTCCTTTTTATTCAGCCTTGGAAGGTTCTGGAGTCAAGTTATACTAGCTTCTTAAACTGAATTGGGAAGCTTATCTACTTTTATGCTGCACAACAGCTTTTATGGTATTGGAAATATGTTTAATGCTATTCCAAAACCTACCCTCATTTTAGGTTATCATGGTCCTTTTCCTTCACCAACTTCTCAGGGACTGCTGGAAACTGTTACTATACCCTGAATATGTTTTGGGTTCTATGCAAAATATTTTTTGTTTTGTTTTGAGGTAACAAACAGCTTTATTGAGGTAAAACTGATATACAGAAAGCCGCCCATATTTATGTATACAGCTTGATGAATACGGGACATATGCATACACCTATGACAGCATTACCACTATCAAGGTAATAAATATATTCATCACCTCCATAAGTTGGGGTCCTTTGGAGTTTTTTCATTTTGTTTGTTTTCATTTTTTGCTTTTTTCTGTGGTAAGCATGCTTTGCATGAGATCTACTCTCTTAAATTTTTAAGGGCACATTCACTTCTTTTTTGACATCAATACTATTTTACTATTTCCCAATTGCGTTAACTTACTGTGAGGACACTGAGATATTAGCATTTCCTAAAATCATGTCATATAATCACTACAGAGTAACAAACAAGAGACGTTAAAGTCTATATGCTAAAAACTGAAGTTGACAGCCCACACACTCCCACCTATGTGCTGATTCTCCCTGACCTATTCTTGAATAACACCTGAAGTTCACAGTGAAACAAGTAATTATGTGGTAGGTAACCATTTATTCAGTGAGAATAATAACTGATTAAGTTGAGCAAGTCATAGTAAAAAGTACAGGATTTCTTTTTGTATTTGTTTTCTAAGGAGATTCACAGTAATTTTAATGATCTTTACAGGATGCAGAGAGAATTTATTTCAAGAAATTTCTTTGCTGAACAGGCTAGCCTAACCACTAAGTTAACTTCATGCAAGGAATAGACCTTACCACCTTCCCAAAAAAAAAAAAAAAGGCTTATAATCAATGTCCATTGTAAATAGGAAAACAAATCATTTTTCAATTCTTCCTGTGTAGAACATGCTTGTTTTCTCATTTATTCATCACTTTATAAACAAGGTAGGAAATAATGTGAAAACTGTTTCAAATAAATGTAACCACATTCTGCCAACACTTACTGAAGATTTAATAACAAAAATAATTATAATTAACATTTAGAATATGCTTACTATGCACCAGAGAGTTTAATTCCTGAGTTCATGTTCTCAAAACAAAATTATAAATTTACTGTATAGAGAGTTCTGGGTTAGATGCTATAGTAATTATAAGTATGAGAAACATCCAGTCACGGTTCCACCAAATATTATAGTCTCATGAAGAAATAATTTTACAAATCACTGGAACACGCACACACACAAAAATCTATGCACAAGAAAGGTACAAACCAAGTGCTATTGGACAAAATTTTTGGAAGAAATATCCTTTGAGACTGAACTTTAAAAACACAGGTAGAATTTGAACAAAAGTTGAGGCCAAAGTATACCCCAGAAAGAAAAACAATAGCAGATAAAAGACAAGTAAGTGGGAAATTTTAGATGTGTTCAAGTAATATCAAGCTCCTATTCTGGCAGGAGCTTCAGTTAACATTAACTTTTAGGGGTGCCTCAGTCACTAAGCGTCCAACTCTTGATTTCAGCTCAGGTCATGATCTCACAGTTCATGAGTTTGAGCCCTGCATTGGGCTCCATGCTGTCAGTACGGAGCCTGCTTGGGATTCTCTCTCTCTCTCTCTCTCTCTCTCTCTCTCTCTCTGTCCCTCTGGAGCCTACTCATTCACTCTCTCAAAATAAATAAATTAAATTAAATTAAAATAAAATAAATAAAGTAAAAAAAAATCAACTTTCAGAAAATGATCTCAAAAAGTTGAATTAGAAATAGACTGTGGTAAGTCTTGTCTAAGACTGTCTATCACAGTCTTGTAAGTGTGTGATAGGTTTAGGCACAGAAGGTAACTAGAAAGTTCTACAAGCTCTGATTCATTCTATTCACTGGAATGGTGACAAGTAAGAAGCTAGAGGATGTAGAACAATGAAGGAAACTGTTTACAACTTTAAAAGTGGTTGGGATGGAATGAAGATAAAAACAAGAATGGTGGTGGTGGGAAAAAATAAGGGGACAGTTATGAGAAACATGATAATGGAATATCCTGTGGCTTAGAACTCACTGACTAGATGTGAGAATGAGAGAGGAGTCAAAAACACCTTACAGGTCTGAATCAAAATGATCTGGAAAATGATGCTGCCATCAGGCATAGGGGAATCAGGAGGGATACATCTAGATGGGGGAAATGACAAGTTTCTGGTGACAATATTAAATTCAAATTGCCATAAAGCATTCAAATGGAATTCCCAGGAGGGCAGATGGAAGTGCAAATATGGAAATTAGGGCTGGAGAAGGTCATCTGAATTCTTTGCACATTGACGAGATCATTGAATCCATAGGAGTGGTAGAAATTGGAATTGCTTAGCAATAGGAGGCCCAGTGAAAGCAATCGGGAAATCCTTATTCCCAGAACGACAAGAAGATGGATAACTGAAAAAGAACATACAGAGGACTTCAGATAGGTAAGAAGAGAACCAGGAAAAATGCTACAGAACTCAAAAGAGGAGTAAGTTTCAAGAAGGAAATTGTCAAATGTTTCAGGACAGGGGAAGACAACAAGGACTTAGAATATATTTCAGAGTATACTATAGGAGACTATCGGTGATCTTTGACATAAGATTTTTATTAATGACCTTCCCCAAAATATTAATTTGCAACAACAGTGCCTTTTACCAACAGGGCCAGCCTGCATTATTTGCTCTCAGTGACTAATTTACTCCCCAATTTCGCCATTCTTCTCAGTAAGAGGAATACACTTCCAACCCCACGACTTTGGGCTTGGCCTTGCGACTCGTTTTGGCCAAAAGAGTGTGAGCAAATTTATGCCATCGTTTCGCAGAGGCAGAGACGGTGCTCATGTGGTTAAGTTCCGTCCCTCTTGTGTTTTGCCTTCCGCCCCGAGAATAGCACAAGGGTAGGGGCTGCTCCTTCAGCCTGGGTCCTGGAACGGGAAGATCGATGGAGCAAATCCCAGCCGAGCCCAGCCAAGACACCTCAGCCAACTTTCAGCCCTCTTGCAATATAGGTTAAAAATAAATGCTTGTGCTTGTAAGGCATTGAGTTATCACGGTTGTTTGTTACCACGGCAAAAGCTAATACACCACCTTTAGAAAACAGATAGGACTGCTTAAGACTTTAGAAGCTTTGGAAATGTTGCTGTTTGAAGTTGCTTGAGGCATACAAATTAAAAACAATTTATATTAATCATTGTCATAAACCTGAATCGATGTCAGAAAAACATTGCCTATTAGCCCTTGGCCATTCACTCTAGTAATTTCTAGACACATGTGAGCCTTTGTAAAGTCCCTCTAATAATGTGATATACAAGATATAAAGCATGCTTTCTTTTCATTTGTCTCCAAGGGCTCTTTAATAGCCATATAGCCACACTCTCCCAGTACTTGGATTTACCAGGGAAAGTACTTTTCTTCCCTGTTATTGTTGGCAAAAGCTGCATCATTCTGGTCTGTTCAGAGCTCAACAATCTGTACTGCCAATTGTGCTATTACAGTGTCTCTTAAGATTTCCACCACTGTTCCTTTATTCTTGGTACTTCCTTTGTGATTTATGACTTGTTTTATGGCATTGTAATGTGGCTCTTGACATATAGTTGCAACACACTAAATTACCCTGACTTAAATAAACAACTTAACATGTGAATGTATTCAAGCATTTTTAAATGTGGTATTTTTCCCCTTGATTTGGCCTGAAAACCAATGGCATAAAAATTAAAACACAGTGCCTTAGCTTATAATGTGCACAATGTTTCCTTTGCTTCCTCTGTTTGTGATATTGCTGGAAACTAAAATTGTGTGTTTTTGAAGAAAGGTAGTATATTGCTTTACAACACGAGGATTTCTCTCATTTATCATCACGATATTTCCAAAATCATGGATGCTTAGTTACTTGCATAAAAATATTCATAATTCAGTTTTTAATTATGTCTCATATCAAATCATGAAGATGCAAATGTATGTAAATAATGAACTACTATACCCTATTTTCCTTGTAAATATTACCAGCATCGCATTGCTGATAGAAATCTGTTACACGGGGAAAATAAAAAGAGGTTGAAGACATGCCCCCAAATGTGCAACTATCTTGAATGCAAAAGTCGCATCTGTTACCACTGTTGACTCAAGTAGGAGGCAGCAAATGGCACAATGCAGGGGGTGGGGGGGATGTAAAGTCCAGGAAGATACAAAGAGGCTGGTATGGAAACGTTAGTGAAAAGATGAGATTTTTTTTTTAATGAAAACCCAACAGCTTTCAAGAGAAGGCAAACTGAGGAGGGAAAGTTCTCAGTGGGAAATACATCAGAGTTGCTTAAAAAAATATTTTTAAATACAAGGAAATCTGGATTCTTAGGAAATATTACCTGTCCAAATGTTCTTTTCCCTCCTTTTATTACTTTAAGTGTTTAGTTCTCATTCCTCATTAAATAATAGTACTACCTACCTAATTATGTTCTCAAGAGTATATTTCATTACAGTTTCTACATTCCGTGATTTGGTCATTAAATCAACACACTATGACATCATGTTTCTCCTGGAGCACACTCAAAAAGCATAACCTACTCAGCCCTTGAATTATCCTTTTTTTCTCCTCAGAATTTTCCCTTTCTTTCTTTTTTGTTATTTTTATTGTTTTAAGAGAGAGAATGTGTGCGTGCACATGAGCAGGGCAGGGGCAGAGGGAGACAGAGAGAGAGAATCTTAAGCAGGCTCCACACCCAGCACAGAGCCCAACACGGGGCTCAATCTCACAACCCAAGATCATGACCTGAGCCTAAATCAAGAGCCGGACACTTAACTGACTGAGCCGCCCAAGTGCCCTGAGAATATTCCCTTTCTATACATATGGGAAAATATGGCATTTCAATTCCACTGTAATTTCTTCCTTCAGCAATGAAGCATTTGTAAGATTGCCTTGAACTATGAGCCTACTTACTCTTTGACCCTTCACAGAGAATTAGTCCTGAGCTCTGAATCCTGTATCATTGTGTGGGAGCCATACTTGAACATCTCTCTCAATTCAACCTCCAAATTCAATTCTTAGTTCCACTATGGAAGCTGAGGAAAATAAGAAAATTTTGATCTTAAAAGTTCATTCTCTCAAATGTCTCCACACATTGGTGAAGCTAATGATTTATTTCTCCGTAGGGTTTTTTTTTTTAACCCTTCAGGAATCCTTATAGTCTAGAAATCATGAGACCAAAAATTAAATTTCTTAATAGGATCTATCAAATGTAACAATGCAATTTATTTTCTGGTATAATTCTTCAAAAAAAATTTTGGAAACCCCTATTGATAACAACACCAAAGTATTCATCATGTAAGATTCTTTAAGAACCCACTTCAGGAATTAGTGAAGTATAGAGGAGAACAAGTTAAAGACGCCAACCCCATATCATGAAGTTAGATAAAATTTTATTCATAATTTCAGCATACCATCCTTAGTGATAATGTGGACTCATAGACAAAATGTACATTTTCTCCTCTCCTTAAAGAGTTTAGATGCTTAGTCAGATTTAAATAATCAAATTATCAGCACATAAAAATGAAATTGAAAAGATTTTATTTCTTTAACTGTCGGAATTAGAGCGGCTTACACAACAGCTTATATTTGCATTTGTTTTTTTAACTGGTTTTTTTTTTTTTTTTTTTTTGAGAAAGAGAGAGAAAGAGAATGGGCAGGGGAAAGGCAGAGAAAGAGGGAAAAAGAAATCCCAACCAAGATATGTGCTGTCAGCGTGGAGCCCGATGCAGGGCTTACTCACAAACAGTGAGATCATGACCTGAGCTGAAATCAAACATGGGAAACTGACCGAGCCACCCAGGCACCCCTACATTCTCAAATTCTGCTTCTATTTCTTCTGCTTTCTATTATTTCCTAAGATCCACAATTTTCTTTCTTGTAGGCATAGCTTCAGTATTTAGAAGATTTTATATAAAGTAACAATATTGCTTCTGAATAAAGACATATTTCCAGATTCCTTATATTTCAGGATCTATTTAACATCAATATTTTAATAAATGTATAAGCAAAGGACATACTTCAGCTTAGTTTAAGGTCAACAAGGTAGCTTGTGTGTGAGGTGCTGTCATTACCATGTTATAGATGAGAAGCTGTAATCCAGCGAATTTTTTAAAATCTTTGCTTTAGGTTAGAATTAGTAGATGAAAACACCACCCAGATTTGGCTCTTTTTGCCACATCAACTTTCCTTCGAGATCTGCTCTGTCTAAAGATGCAGTGTCATCCCCTGATGCTCCTTCTCACTGCCTACCTCACCTCTACCCTGCAGACACATGACTATTAGTCCATATTAAACTGCTTTGTACCTCTGAGCCTTTTCTCTTACTGATTCTGGAATTTCTTACTCTTCTTATGCCTGCCTGAAAAGTAAATAATTTTGGGGAAAAATCATAGCTCTGAAGTCACCATCTCTCAGGAGAGCTTCCATGAACTCCTTCTTACAGTTTGCACCTACCACACCACTTTGTAGTCTTCCTCCCCCTATCCCTTTATCCCTTGTCCTTCTTGCCCTGATTCTCCTCCCAGATTGTGAGCAATTTGAGGACAGAGACTAAGATTATTGATCTCTGAATCCACAAAACTTAACTGTTGAACAACACATCACTGGCCCTAACTAAAATTTGTTAAATTAGGCCCTCAACTTTGAACAACAATCATTAGTGGATACACTACAGAGTCAACCAGCTAGTAAGTCAGTCCTATTTTGAAGCAGGGTTTATATAAACAGCAGGTGGATATGACAGAAGATGATGTTTCCAGAAGTAAGAGAGACTTGTATGCCGTATCTAATGATTTGATAACATTTTTGAATGAGCTGTTCTCCATTCATAAATAAGAGAAAAACTTCCATCCCCTTAAACTTTTCTAGTTTCACAAAATAAAAATGGTGTAAACAGATGAGTGGTCCTACTATCTACTGTCAGAAAGTACTACAGATCAATTATTCCAAACAGAGCATTTTAATAGTTTATGGCAGATACTTTCCTATGGCAAGGGATCTCATTTGTTTATCTATGTGTTCATATTTGTATTAGTTATCTATTGGTGCATAACAAATTATCCAAAATTTAGTGGCTTAAAACAAAGTTTCTGAGGGTCAAGAATCTAGGATCAGCTGACTTGGGTTGATGTGGTCTCTCATTAGGTAGTAGTCAAGCCATTGACTGGGTTTGTAGTCATCTCAAGTCTCAGCTGGCACAGGAGGATTAATTTCCAAACTCATTTACAGGGTTGTTGGAAAACCTCAGTTCCTCACTGGCAGTTGGGTGGGGGCTCCAGTTCCTTGCCATGGGGGCCTCTCCCTAGGGCTACTGAAAACACTGAAAACACGGCAGCTCCTTCCCCCCCAGAACAAGAGAAATGAGAAGGAGGGAGGGGGACAGGGAGAGAGGGAAAAGAAGAAGGAGAGGGAGAAAGAGAAAAAAAAGAGAGAGAATACTCAAGCTAGAAGCCACAGTCTTTTTTATAACCTAATCTTGAAAGTGACATCCATAATTTCCACCATTTCCAGTTTGTTAGAACTGAGTTAGTAAATCCAGTACATACCCAGCAGGGAGAAAGTAAACAAAGATATGAATACATGCAGACAGGGGATCCCTGGAGCCATCTTAGAGGTTCAAATGTTACAAGTTTATCCTAGAGTATTCACTTGGGAGGATACATTGCTTAAAGCTTGTTGTATTTTGGAGATATACAAGATTTCTATGGCCAAGCTGGACTTCCGGTTACACCTATTTTAATTTTCTTTAGCCCAAAATTATTGCAGTCATCTTTTATAATATTGAAAATTGAGTTTTAAATTATTAGTTGATGTGTGTTTTAGACTAAGTCCCAAATTAGTCTGTTTAAAAAGACTCTTAGTATTGACTCTAAGGGCTTTGATTTAAATACAATTTTGTTTCATATTGTCTTCTAAATATTAAAGAACTTCTTTTACCCCCAGCTTGGCTAAATTATTAAAGATTTGACTCCATAATTAACCAGCAATATAGATTAGCCAGCCATACTCCAAGTATTGGCCAGGAAATACAATCTCAAATTATCTGCACATAAAACTTTAACTCAGCTGAGAGACACCAAAATTTTGGATGACTGACTGAAGTACATGGAGTCCACTTTTTCCTTTAATACAACAGTATTTCTCAAGTGTGGTTCATAGACCTCTTATACCATCAAAGACTCCCAAGGTGATTACCCAAACTCAACTTCTAGCAGTCCACTTCCAAACTACTGAGTCCGAATCTCTCAGGGGGCTATAAGGATGGGAGAGATTCATGAATCTACACTTAAATGAATTACTCACAATCTTTGTTACATTAGTCCAGATCATTAAAGAATGATCATATCGGTCTCCCAGAAAACAGATTCTACTGAATTATATTCTAGTATCACTGCTATTTTCCAACATTGATGAACCTTATGAGAAATTATGAGACTCAATATTGTGTATATTTAAGAATCCATAGGCAAATTTTCTCACCAGTCTTAGTTGATTTAATTCCCAAATGAATGACTTAATTCTATATTATGATTATTATAAATCTTATCACCAATCCATTTTCTTTCTCTGACTGATCACTATAAAGGTCAAAGTCAATCTGTAGCCCACATTTGGCCTGCACATAAAACTTCATAGCTTGAACCTGATGTATCATTTTCATTCCTGCCTTTATTTTACTTAGCTGGCTTTATTTTTCCTTACCTCGCTTTTTTCTAAAATAATTTTACTTTAGTTAACCTTTCCATATTTTATGTTTCATTGTAAGTTTATTTAAAGATTTACTGGAACAAGGAAGATGAAATGATTTAAAGATATGACTCTTTTGAATGAATGAATGAGAAAAGCATATATAATTTTTTAAATTTACCTTTCTAAATTCATTGTTTTGTTTGTTTGTTCTTTACCAAGTGCCTGAGCCAAAGTCTAAGTTACTTATTTATCCTGAGCCTTCCCTGAGAAATGTTAGCTTGGAAGTACATTTATCATGTGGTTTCCCATCTGTATTAGTGCCCTTTAAATTTGTATTGCTTTTCCTTATAAATAATTTTGCCAAATTACAGAAGATACAGGATTTATTTATGTTTTAATTTTAAAGATCTAATTGGCTTTATTAAACAATTCATGAACCAGGCAACATCCCATCTAGCAAACAGGGGAGCTACCAAGAAATTGTTTTTCTGTCACCCAAGACCCTATCATTTGAACACATCTATTGTTTTTGTTTTGGTGTATTTCCTTCTAGTCACAGTTTGTTAACCTACAGCACTTCTCAATTTTACACAGCAAACATTTTCTGAGTGCTGACTATGTGCCAGTCAGTTTGTTACATACTGGGATGCAATGATAAAGACAAAGTGATAGCCTTCAGACAGCTCTGTCTAGAATATTATGTCAACGTGGAAATAAGTAATGCAATACAATGTGACAAGTTGTGTGGGGATATAGCCCTTCACAAGCCAAAAACCCTTCAGTCAGGACGGAAAATGAAGAAGAGGTCTGTTGGGATCCATTGGAAAGAAGGCATTCCACACTGCCTGCCATAGTGTGATAGTTTGAAAATGAGGCCAGAAGAGAAGGCAGGCAGAGACCAGGATTGTGAAAGGCATTACATGCCAGGAAAAGGAATTTGGATATTCATTCTAGAGACCTATTACAAAAACAGAAAGAGTTTTAAGTGGAAGAGTAACATGAACAGATTAACATTTCAGAAATCATTTTGGTAGCATTAGGAAGGAATATTTGGAAGAAGGGCTGCCATTAAGACAGATAAGCGATCTGAGCAAGCACGGCAATGGTGGCAAGAGGCAGTCTAAACTGGACCATAGTAGTAAAAATGAAGAGTCAAGGGACAAAACAGAAATGTTTAAAGAGAATCAACATGACTCAGTGACTATACAGTAGTGACCATACAATAGGGGGCCAGGTAGGAACGAGGGCGGGGAGGGGGGGGGCAGGCAGTAGAAAAACTGAACCTTGAGTGACTTTAAAGTTTCTGGTTTAGGCTGCTGGAATGACAATGTTTCCATTAACAAAGAAAGGAAACATCTAAAAAAGACTGGAAACAGGATTGTGGGGGAAGGTGGAGACTAGTGAGGAGATGAGAGTTATCTGAGGGGTCATCCTGTTTGAAGTGCTGGTGAGGTCAGAGAGTCGCCCTTTGTGGCTCTTGTGTGTGTGTGTGTGTGTGTGTGTGTGTGTATATATATATATAGAGTTGGTAGAGATTTGGAGAAAGAGATTGGGGAGCATCCCCTAAATGGCTGGTAGTTAAAACTTGCTAAACCTCTGTTAGGACTTATTTAATGTATGCTGAGGGAGGAGGGAAGGAGGCAGTAAAAAATTGACGGAAATGAATGGAGCAATTAATGAGGGACAAGGAAACAAAGAATCAGCACAGATCGGAGCCAAGATTTGGCTATAACTGCAGAGACACACAGAGCCATGGGAGAGACGCCTAGAAGAGACTTCACTTCTTTGTGGGAAAAAAAATGCCTTAGTAATAGCAAGAGAGCATTAAGAGAATGCATACATTGCCTCCCTTCCCTGTTATCACTGGACCAAAAAGAATGAGCAACTTTCACTCAGGGCCTACAAATGTGAAACCTCCACTCTTCCATGGTGCCTTCTTAAACTGTCCAGAACAAAACAGAATGATACTGAAGTGGTAAAGGATCGTGGGCATCTTTTCAAGTCATGTTCCTATACATACACCAATTCATGCTCCTATATAGTGCATCCTCTCTAAGGAAGTCTCAGAGAAGAACCCAGAGAAGAAGACTTACAACACAGAAACCTGTTTAATTTGCATTAACCACAAGTTTCTTAATGGTGTGATCAAAGAGTAGCCCAAGGTTCTTAGTGAGCTAGGAATAAAACCTCGGTCCTTCTAAGCAACCAGCAGTGTTTTACATATATTCCTTGGAGTCAGGTGCTGATAAGATACCTCAGAAGCCACCGGATAAGATTAAGAGGAAACTGGGTAGGTGGGCCTCCAGATGTACCCCTACCTTTTCAATCAAAACAGCTTTGCTTTGGGGCACCTGGGTGGCTCAGCCGGTTAAGCATCCAACTTTGGCTCAGGTCATGATCTCATGGTCTGTGAGTTCAAGTTCCACACTTGACTCTGTGCTGACAGCTAAGGTCCTAGAGCCTGCTTCAGATTCTAAATCTCCCTCTCTCTTTGCCCCTCTCCCACTTCCACTCTGTCTCTCTCTCTCTCAAAAATAAATAAACATTAAATAAATAAATAAACTGTTTTGCTTTTATGTGTTTTATATATCAGTGTTCCATTTAAAGTTTGGAATTTTTTAATGTTTTAAAATAGTCTACTAGATACATGCAAGTTTAAAATAGAAAATGGTGGGGTGCTGGAGTGGCTCAGTCAGTTAAGCACCTAACTCTTAATTTTGGCTCAGGTCATGAGCTCTCAGTTCACGGGATCAAGCCCCACATCAGGCTCCATGCTGACAGTGCAGAGCCTGCTTGGGATTCTCTCTCTCTGTCTGCCCCTCCCTGCTTGCACACACACCCACTCTCTCAAAATAAACATTTTTTAAAAATAGAAAATAGCATTTTGACATAGCCAATTGGATGATTTTTTTTTGGACCAAAAGCTCTAGCCAATCAAATAAATTACAGGCTCCTTGAAGGTCAGAATTTTGTCTTGAACTCTTTGAATCTCCTGCTTCTTACCAGGGGGCCTTACACAAAATAGATGACCAGAAAAATATTTATGGATGACAGGTTTGACCCCAGGACACTTTATTACTTAGTGGCTTTTTCCTAAATGTCTCTATTAATAGACAGAAGACATACAGAAAAGTCTTGTACTAACAAAGAAATCTTCATTTCCTCTAAAGCTTGAGGCCCTTGAGAATAAAACAAGTCTTGTCAATTGCCCAATGTGTTCCAACACTGGAGTAAGACAGGAAGCGTGAGATGGGAAGTGTGGTTGGAAAGTCAGAGCTCAACCCCTTCAGTGGCCCAGGAACTAGACCCTCTGAATGTAAAGAAAGAAAAACTAGTTCAGAGTGGTGAAGGAATTTCTCATTTATTTTTATAAGAACCAATATCACATGTTAGAAGGGAATCAGGTAGACACTGATATAAACCCTGTTCCATGATTTAATAGCTATGTGACTTGGTTTCAAGTTCCTTAAACTGTCCTATCCTCGGTTTATTCATCTGTAAAATGGGGTGAACACTACATGCCTCAAAGAGATGCTGAAGATAATGTGTTTAACATGCATTTCACTGTGCCTGGCATGTAGTAATTTCTTAATAAATAGTAACCATTATTATGTAGAAAACAGCACAAGGTATAGTAGAAAAGGTTGGGCTTTGGTGCTGGGGATGGATAGGGACACTGAATTTAATCTCCGTCCTTGACTCTACAATACTGATGAGTCACTTAATATCTCTGGGTCCCATATTGTTTATATGTATAATAAGTTCATGACACCTAATTCCTTCATCGAGTGATAACTCCCTGAGAAGGAGTAGAGATCTGGAATCTTTTCTTTCCATTTTTTTCATCTTCCTACAACAATGTGATGCTCATAAATCCATAATTCATGTGGTCTAGGTTATAAATCATGCGGCATTTACCAAAGCAATTCCCAAAGCTAATTTCAAGCTTTATTTTCTTCTTTCAAAATTATCCATCATTTTATATTTTCTGGCTCCCCATCACCCCTGAGAGTCTTCTAGTCTTCCCTGCGAACATTTTCTGTCTCATATATACTCTCAGGACACTGCCATCTTTCCTCCTCCATCACACCTCCCCTGTTCTCTCAACCTCTATTGTACATCCTCTATTGCGCACAGGCCCCAAGGTGGATAACTGTGTCCTTCAAATTTCCTCAAAGCTGGAAAGGAAGAAGCCAAGTGGTACTGTTTAAGGTTCTTCTGTTCTTGTCACATGGGGTATGGGAAAGGCTGTTTACCCCCACAGGGTAATGTTTTTGTACCATCATCTAGACTTGATAGTATCTTGTCTTCCCAGTGACTATGAATTTGGTAATTTTGTGACTGTGTGAACTCAAAGCCTAACAACACGTGGCTTAAGAGCTCACACTCTGGTCCCTAAACATATTCCATTGCAGGGGCTGAGAAATAGATGTGTTTTTACTAATTCTTCTACTTATTGGGTATTTTTTTTTAATTCTCAGAGACACTGCTTGTGTTAGGAATAGCTCTGGCAATGCTTAAGAGTTCATTCTAAGGCAGTGGTTCTCAAACTTTGGTTCACTTTAAAATCACCCAGCAAACCTTTAAAAACCTTGAATACCTAGACTGAACCACATCCCAATCAAATCAGAATCTCTAGAGGAAAGAGTCAGGTATCAGTATTTAAAACACAAAACCAAAAAACATCCCTTGTGATTACACTGCCCACCCAAGTTTGCATCTCACCATGGTGCATCTCAAACTTGAACTACATAAGAATCCCCTAAAGGTTTTTAAAATATTCTGATTCCCAGTCTGTAAGCTAATTATGTCATAATCTGTGGGCCCAAGGAATCAATAGCTTTTTAAATACTCTGGGTGATTCTATGTGGCCCATTTAAGAAGGACTGTTCTGTCAAAAGAATAACAATACAAGTCACAGACTGGGAGAAAATATTTGTAAAGCATATGTCTAATAAAGGACAACTACCCAAAATATACCAAGAATTCCTAAATCAACAATAAGAAACTGAACAACCCAATTAAACTGTCAATTAAAAATTGGACATAAATCTTAACAGACATCCCAACAAAGAAGATATACAGATGGAAAATAAGCATAGGGAAAGATGTTCCACATCACATGTCAAAACATCTCAGTTCTTTTTAAGTTTATTTATTTATTTTGAAAGACAGAGAGAGAGTGAGCAAAGACAAAGGGAGAGAGAGAGAATCCCAAGCAGGCTCCATACCACCAGGACAGAGCCTGAGATGGGACTTGAACTCACAAACTATCAGATCATGACCCAAGCTGAAATCAAGAGTTGGGACACTTAACCAACTCAGCCACCCAGGCACCCCAATATATCACTGTTCGAGCCAGAGATAATTCAGAGTTCCAGCTCTGAAACCAGCAATTATTTATACTGTATAGAACTAGTGAAAGAGAAGGAGGAAGTTGAGAAGGCAAAAAAACAAAGAGGAAAAACATCCTATAAAGACTTTGGTTGAAGGATAGATGTACTACACTTAATGGATCAACTGGCCAGTACCACTTTCAGAAAAAGATGATTCCAGCATTTCTCAAAGTACATCTCACCATACCTATATCAGATGCAGATTCCTGGGCCCTACCTAGACTTGCTGAATCCGAATCAATAAACATAAGGTAGAAAACTTTGAATTACTAACAAGCATCCCAGAAGATTCACACGCTTAAAATACGTTTGTAAAATACTGATTTAGAGGAAAGCTGAGTTCTAATAAGTCTCACGATGCCAAGTCATATAGTTGTCTTTTCAACTACTTTTCAAGTCTTTTAAGTCTCAGATGGCTGAATGGAACTCAACATACTAGTATGCTTCCCAGGTGTAGGAGAAGGATTCATACCTTCAGACCTATTACTAAATTGCACCCAGGTGAGACCCAATCAGCTTGCAGTGAGATATGCCACGAGAAACGGGAATTTGTTATTCTGTCTCCGCCAACGAAGACTTTGAAGACGTTGCTGATTTAGAAAATGTGTTCTCTTCACAAGATGCTCAGGGGACATTTCTTTCTTGTGTTGTAAATAGCGGTGCACCTTCTGAACAATTAGAAACAATTAGATGTTGTTGTTTGTTTATCTTTGGAGGAACTAAATTGCTTAACTAATCAGATTTCCTTCTATACATTGACCAGTAGAACATTTATAGTCTAATCTGAAGTTTATGCCTATCAAATACCTAGGATTTAAAAATGTGCATTTCTGGGGCGCCTGGGTGGCTCAGTCAGTTAAGTGTCCAACTTCGGCTCAGGTCAGGATCTCACAGTTCATGGGTTTGAGCCCCCACTTCGGGCTCTGTGCTGACAGCTCAAAGCCTGGAGCCTGCTTCGGATTCTATGTCTCCCTCTCTCTGCCCCTCCCCTGCTTATTCTCTCTCTCTTTCTCTCAAAAAATAAACATTAAAAAATTTTTAATGTTCATTTCTGAGCTAATTTCAGTCCTAACTCCTCTTATGATCCTCTTTTCCCCCCTTGCCTTTTTCACCTACTTCCAATTTGTTATCTTTTTATCTTTTATATATCCTTACAAAACACTTTAAAGTACTTTCTGGAACAAAGCATGTTCTAGACAGTAGATGGATAGACAGAAAGATAAATCCTTGTGGATCTCATTTTTCTCAGTTATAAAATGAGGGATTCAGACCAGGTGATCATTGATGTATTTTCCAGGTCTAAAGCCCTGAATTCTTACATAAACTTTGGTACAACAATGAAATCTTGTTTTAAATATTTCATATTTTTAATGTGTTATTGCAACATTTTGCTAAAAGCTTAGTCAGAAAAGTGAAGAAATACCAACTTCAGAAAAGATTTTACATCTACAAAATGTAATTGCTTTTCACTCCATCTGATTTTAGGATAGTGCTTTATGACTTTAGGAAACCAACAGAAAAACAGAAAAACACCAGTGTCAGTAAAAAATAAATAAATAAATAATTTCATTTTAATCAACTTTGCTTATTCCTACATCTTCCATCCATTTTTTTAATCTTGTTTTTCCATCTTTTCCTTCAACCAGTAGATAGAGACATGATATTTTGATTTGGAGGCAACAGTGACAAAGTTTGAATTTCAAAATGTAACATCAAACATTGTGAATGTATTCACACTGAATTATATATTTACAAATGGTTAAAATGATACATGTTATGTATATTTCACCAAATTTTTAAAAAACAAAACAATATTTACCACAAGAAGTTGCTACCTTTAAACTTTATCTTTAAACTATTACCCTTACAAAATAGTGTTTGCACTATTCGTTTCTAATTTATATGTTTGAATATTGCATATATTTAGAAAACTATAAAATGGAAGAGTTAATTTGTAAATTCCAATCTCCTTTCAAAAATATTGCTATTTAAAGATACATAAACAGCAGTTCACAGAATGCAGCTGCCACAGAATTACCAGGGAGATACTGTTTTCTCCTAAATAACTTATATACTTTTTTAAATTTATTATCATTGACTGATTTGGATAATGCTCTAGAATATTTCCTAGGATACACTTTCACCCCAATATACATTAGTGATATTTCCATAAATCATTATCCATGCCTAAATAACATACTTTCAGCTCTTCTGTCCAAACATTCCCCAAACAAAAGTCTCCTCTGTTTTACTTCAAAACAAAAAAGGGTAAGGTCATATATGTAGAGATGTAAATATAGCTACAGAAAATAGACATAGAGGTAACTGTTACTGCCACATCAGAGGAAACATGGAAAAGAAGACTCAAAAAGAAGAGAGACAGTAGGAGAGAATTTAACCTGATCTTTATCAAGAACTTTTATGTTTTGCAAGGTGTTTTAAATAGAAGGTCTCCTTGAATTCTTGCCTTCAGCCTCAAAACAACAACTACTACTACAAGTATTTAAGACACACTTTCACATCTCTTTCTCCTACCCTCCTCCTACCTACTTTAATATTGTTGTCCTAGTTCTATGGTATTGCTTCGGGCCCCACATTTGACTTCTCCAGATATGCCCTGTGGACCTTTCCTATAACAGAGAAACCAGCACAATGCAGCCTCATTAGCTGCTTCCTGCTGACTCTAAAAAGGCTGAATGCACTTCCAGGTCCACCACTGTGCCTGTCTCTGAGGCAGGCTTATTTTTTCATGTGCGTATGCTGATAAGAGTACTACCCTGACCAAACGATAATCTATCCTAAAGGCAAAAAGAGAACCAGTCCTTTCTTGTACATGCAACAAACCCTAGCCTGATGGAATATGCTGGAAAACCATAGAACTAGAAGTAGCAGTTACTGGTCTCCCAATCCACGTGACACTAAATTCAAGAATATTGTGGAGTTTTATAGACTTGACCTTGGTGCAGCCCAAAATGGTCCTGTGTAAGTGCACAAAGTGGACAGAAGGTCCTTCTTAGGGGTCAGCCACACAGGAAACGCTTTATACACGTTACCAAATTCTTCCCTTGGCCTTCTGCCTCTCTTGGTTAAACCCCCATGCACTACTATTGATTAAACAGTCCTGCCCTTTGTTTTATACTTGAGTTCTCTCACTAGCCCAGATTTGAGATGTAAAGAATGTAGACCTTTTAGTACTCCCAACCTACACTTTGAATAAATTTAACTGGCTGTCAAACCTTACTTTATCAAGTTATCACTGTTAGAGCCTTCATTTAATATAACTCACAGTTATTTATAAGACTTTATATTAAAGCAAACACCTAAAACAGGAAAAAGAAAGAGCAATAAACAGATTTTAAATATACAAAATCTATAAGAATAAACCTCTTTTAAAGTCCTTCTGAAACATAAAAGATTTAAAAAAAAAAGGGGGGGGGGACATCTGGGTGGCTTAGTCGGTTAAGCCTCCGACTTCGGCTCAGGTCGTGATCTCATGGTTTGTGGGTTCCAGCCCCGCATCAGGCTCTGTGCTGACAGCTCAGAGCCTGAAGCCTGCTTCAGATTCTGTGTCTCCCTCTCTCTCTCTCCCCCTCCCCCACTCATGCTCTGTTTCTCTCTGTATCAATAATAAATAAACATAAAAAAATTTTAAAGTCCTTCTGAAGTCTTATATTGAAATAATCATCAATCAATACAATTTAATTCACTAGCATAGACAATTAAAAGTTGTTACAAATAAGAAAAACGAGCAAGTCACACTGTTACAAATATTTTTGCTACCCTTTTAAAGATTTCTGAAATACAAGGTTGAACACAGTAATTTAATGCCTTTTAAACTGTCACCTAAATATCATGTTCCTTTTAAAATTACAACCTCTCTTAGTCTTAATGAGTCATAAATCCATTACTGCTAAACTCATGACTGATTCTAGGCTAAAGAGCACCCCATAGTTGGCTTATATATTATTATACCCCATTAAATTGCTTTTGCTATGTTCTTTCAAATTTTTGAAGTGTGTCTTTCATTTAATAAGCAGTGATTTCATATAGTTAGAAAACAGAGACAATGTTTCAAACAAAAGCCTTAAGTTTTATTTCAGAATGTGCAGACTTCATCATAATCATTTTATAAGACTGGTGCTTCATATAGAGCCTGGAATATTACTGGCATCTAATAAATGCTGATTGAATTAAGGAAAAAATGTTTTTTACACAATTTTGTACACAATCAATTCCTGCTCTATCTAAGCTAAAGTAGTGCTGTGATCATGACACTATTCTCTTAGGCCTGCCCATGCAAGACTCGAAACTTCTAAGAGGACTGTTTAGTTCTGCTTTTTTGCTTTTTTTCTGACTTGGTTGCCTCCTAGTGTGTTTAAGATGACGTATTTCTTTAATTCTACGGTGATATGGATTATAAAGGAAACATCAATTTAATAATAGCTTTTCAGGTGAAAAACGAAAAAAAGGAACTACCCAAGTGAATGTATACATCGATTTTATGATGTATCCCAATCTTACAAATGTGAAAACATAAAAAACTTAATGTCTTGGAACCAAGTAGACGGAGTATCATGGTGGTGACTTGTCATGTTATTATGACCTGTCCTTGTTCTATTTTCCAGCCTTTCAAATGAACTTACAATGGGATATGTACGCATGATGCTGTTTGGGGGAAGTTTATGGGCAGTATTCGATCAATATGGGCTGTATCTTCCTATATAGCCTTTTGTTCAGTGTCTATTGTACCTTGGATTCCTAACAAATATGAAATAGCAAGCATCTCATGTAACGAAAGAAATGCTGATACTTTTCACCAAGCATAGGTACCAATAGTACCTTGGAAAAAAGAGAACTTTGAAATTGTAAATGGAAATATGTAAATGAGATGTTTTCATCTAAGTAATTATGACAGGAATTAAAGTTTAAGTTGTTCAGATTTCTCTTTTCTAGTCTAAATTACTCTATTTTGAAAACTTGAAGTTCAAATAATTATCAGGTTTACAAAGGCGGGTAAAAATAGCCTGGGAGAATAATAAGAAAGAGTGGAGAGAAGAAGAAAAGAAGAATCAAAGGTAAAATATAGGTTTAAAAAGGTCTTAGAAGGGTCCCTGGGTGGCTCAGTCAGTGAAGCGTCCTCCTCATGATTTCGGCTCAGGTCGTGATCTCACAGTGTGAGATGAGCCCCTGTCATGTTGGGCTCTGTGCTGGGCACCCGGCCTGCTTAAGATTCTCTCTCCTTCTCCCCACCTCAACTCCTGCTCATGTGCGCTCTCTCTCACTGTCTTGCAAAAAGTAACAATTAAGTTAAAAATATTTAAAAAATAAAGACAAACTTAAAACAATTCTTGGGAGCTCTAGGATGTTCTAATCCAAATCATCAGTTGTTACTTGTCCAACACAAAATGCCTGCCCTGCATTTATTTCTGGAATTGTAAATGGCCTGAAATTAACATCCTAACAAGGCACATGACATAAAGCATAAAAATTCTGTCACTGAATCTCTGAAACAAGATGCTTGATTTTGCCCAGATAACTTTTAATTCAACTTTTAATTCTTCCCTGACCTGAGCATGCTTCTGAGTTGTTTCTCCCTAGTAAGAGTTTCATATATCCTGTAAATGTAAACTAATTTTAATTCTCATTTATGCAAATCAAAGAGGAAGATAAGCATTATCCTGCAAAAAAAATTTAATGCTCCCAAATTCTTATCTAAAGGATAGAAGGCTGTCACTGTTCACATTTGTGAATGTGAATAAGTAAAAGTTGATTATACAACAGTTGGAAAGAATTTTTTTAATTCATCTATTTATTTAATACCATCCTTTATATTACAAACTAATCAATTAGATGATTTTGTAGAAATTGTTTGTAGCAAAAATAATTTTCAAATGATTACCTTCTCTAATGAGAGAGCAACTATGTTTGAATAATGATCATAGTCCCATTGAGACAATTCCTAATTTTTTTATTCCACTTAATGATTATTGGAATACAAAGGTGATTTTTTTTATAAGCAGAGCTCTGATTTAGTAATTAAGCACTAAGCATATCAATGTAGAAATTACATATTCATGTTAGTATAAACCATCTGAAGATCATTTAATTCATTCCCCAGGTTTCTATATAAACAATTCAAAATAAATTATAGTTGATGCTGTTCTCAAGCATATCTAGTAGAGATTCTACTTTCTTGAACAATAATTCTGACAAATTTCTGAGAATTCTTAAAGTAATCTACCGCTGGTTAATCTAAATCCTTTCTGAAATGTTAATCCTGTTTTTTCTCTGGTGTCAAGAAGAGTCCAACTGATAACACTCTTTAAAAATACATTTATCTTCTTCAATACGCACCAAACAAGATTGTGATATGAGTCAGGAAAGTAGCGCTTTTTTTTTTTTTTTTTGTCTTAGCTTCTAAGTCATCTAAAGATAAGGTGTGTAATTACATCCTCTCCAAATCCCTAGGTGAGCCTATGGGCACATAGCTGTGCATATTTGTATGCAATGCTTAGAGGGTTGATTGTTTTTTTTTTTTTTTCATAGATCCTTCACTTATAAAATCCTTGTCTGAGTGCCTTGAGGGTAGTTGCTGGGTAAATAGGAAAAGAGCTACAAAACACTACTCTCAGTTATTGTCCCTCAAATAAGTCAAACAACAGTTGGGAGGCTTTAAAGTGTATCACTCTGTGGGCGCCTGGGTGGCTGGCAGCACAGAGCCTGCTTGGGATTCTCCCTCCCTCCCTCTCTCTCTCTCTCTCTCACTCTCTGTCTCTGTCTCTCTCTGTCCCTCTACTGCTTACACTGTCTCTGTCTCTCTCAAAATAAATAAAACTTAAAATTTTCTTTTAAAAAACTAAAAAATAAGTAAAATGTATCACTCTCAGAGTTTCTGCTCCACCATAATTATTCTCAGAGGTTTAAAAAAAATTACATCTATAACTGGAAAAAGTTTGATCATGAGGGTTTTTTTATCCCCAGGAATTGAATATATTACAACTTCTTTGGAATCGGTAAGGCAGGTTATTACCTAAAGTTAAACAAACAAACAAACAAACAAATATCCAGAACTGAACACTGAAGGAATCGCTACCTGGGATTGGAGGCCAATTTAGGATTAGTAGAGGCTAGAAGAGAAAATAAAGCTTTTAATGTGTAGAGTAAAAAAAAAAAGGAGGAAAGAATGTTAAATGTAAGAGAAAGAACACCTATATATATCAAAAATTTTGTTTTGACTCAAAGGTTGCTCCTCAATACTTTAAAGTTTTGGAATTTATTTAATACTTAAGTTTTAACAATTTTAAGAAAGTCAGTATATTTTTTCAGTAATCTCTACACCCAGTGTGGGGCTCAAATGCATGACTCAGAGATCAAGAGTTGCATGCTCTGCTGACTAAGCCAGCCAGGCATCCATGTATATTTTTAATTGTAAGTAGTTTGTGGCTAATTTTTCTTCACATTTTCTCCAGTAAGAATGAGCAATTGAACTACCTTGCCACCATCACCACACTATGTACTACAGTAATAGCTCTAGTGAAGAGAAATTTCACCACCAAAATATAGAAACTGCAAGATAACTCATAACTGAGAAAGGCACTTCAGAATTGTAATAAACTTTAGGATTTGTTTTCTATTTCTGTAAAAAATGTCATTGGGATTTTGATATGCATTGCATTGAATCTGTAGATTGTGTTTGCCAACCCATGAACACAATATGTCTTCCTGTTTCTTTGTGTCTTTTTAGATTTCTTTCATCTATGTTTTATAAGTTTCAGTATACAAGTCTTTCATCTTCTTTGGTAAGTTTATTTTATTCTTTTTGGTACTATTATAAATGGGATTGCCTCTTAATTTCCTTTTAAAATGGTTTATTGTCTATGTATAGAAACACAACTGATTTTTGTGTTGGTTTTGTATCCTGCAACTTTAATGACTTCACTTATTTAGTTCTAATAAATAAGTTCTAAATTTTTCGTGCAGTTTTAGGGTTTTCAACATATATGATCTGAAATTCATATGGGAGCCACAAAGAACCCCAAAGAGCCAAAATAGTCTTGAGAAACAAAACCGAAGCTGGAAGTATTACACTTCCTGATTTTAAAATATATTAAAAAGCTACAATAATTAGAACAGTATAGTGCTACCATAACGATAGACACATAGACCATTTGCACAGAACAGAGAAGTAACCAAACATACACTGTCAACTGATCTTCAATAGGGTGCCATGAATTATAATAAGGAAAAGATAGTCTCTCAAACAAATGACGTGGGAAAAACTATATATCCACATGCAAAAGAAGTCAGGTAGACCCCTATCTTATACTTGTAGGGGAGGAAAACTTTCTCCTTCTTCCCTTCAAGGTTTTTTGGCTGGCCTAATAATTAAATTGATATAAGACAGATTAACAGTAAAAAAAACAAATTTAATTTCATATGTACACGGGCTCATAAATATATGTGACTCAAAGAAGTGACCAGCAGACAGCTTTCATACCTTTTAGACAAAGAAACAATGAATTTGTGAAAAATTAACAAAACAAAGAATTTTGGGGTTGGGGTAGTAAATTAGTGAAGGAGTAACAAGGTTTGGCTATACAGCCTCTCAGCCCTAAATTCCCTATCTTTGGTAATGAAGACACCTTTCTTTCCCCTTGTACAAGAAGGGTACCTACCAGAGAGGAAATTTATTTCCTACTTTCAGGAGGACAAAGAAGGATCAGTATGTCCTTCTTGCACCAGCTGTTTCTTAAGTAACTTTAATTCAAAATAATCAGTATGTGAAAGTGCTATATTTTGGAGTAGCTCGCCCTGAACCCCATAGCACCATATGCAAAAATCAACTCAAAATGGATTAAAGGCTCAAGCACAAGACCTGAAACTGTAAAATGCCCAGAATAAAGCAGAGAGGAAAAGATTCAGGACACTGGTCTTGACAATGACTTCTTGAATATGACACTAAAAACATAGGCAATGAAATGAAAAGACAAGTGGGGCTACATCAAACTACGGAGTTTCTGTACAACAAATGAAACAATCAACAGAGTAAAAAGGCAACCTACCAAATGGAAGAAAATATTTACAAACCATATATCTGATGAGGGGTGAATATCCAAAAATATAAGGAACTCATATAACTCAATAGCAAACAAAAAACCAAATAACTGGATGGAAAAAAATGGGCAAAGGACTTGAATGGACATTTCTCCAAAGAAGACATACATATGATTAACAGTTATATAAAAAATGCTTAATATCACTGCTCTTGCTGTAGCCCAGAGGTTTTGGACTATTGTATTTTCATTTTCATTTATTTCTGTGTGTTTTTCAATTTCTTCTTTTATTTCCTACTTGACCCATTCATCATTTAGTAGTATGCTACTTAACCCCCATGTATTTGTTGTCTTTCCAGATTATTTCTTGTGGTTGACTTCTAGTTCCGTAGGCATATGGTTAGAAAATATGCATGGTATGATTCCAATCTTCTTGAATTTGTTGTTTGTTTTGTGGGCTAATATGTGATCTATTCTCAAGAATGTTTCATGTGCACTTGAAAAATATGTGTATTCCGTTGTTTTAGGATGGAATATTCTGAATGTAGCTGTTAAATCATCTATTCCAGGGTGCCATTCAGAGCCATTGTTTCCTTGTTTTGTTTTAGACAATCTATCCATTGATGTTAGTTAGGTGTTAAAATTCCCTACTATTACTGTATTATTATTGATTAGTTCCTTCCTTCTTTGGGTGTATAAATATTTACAACTGTTATATCTTCTTGCTAGAATTTCCCTTTTATTATTATATAGTGTCCTTTGTCTCTTCTTACAGTCTTTGTTTTAAAGTCTACTTGTCCAATGTAACTATTGCTACTCCAGCTTTCTTTAGACACCCATATGCATAATAGATGTTTCTCCAACCTCTCACTTTCAATGTGTTGGTGTCTTCAGAACTAAAATGGGTCTCTTGTAGGAAGCACATAGAGAGGTCTTAGATTTTTTTAATCCATTTTGTCACCCTATGTCTTTTGATTAGAGTGTTTGGTTCATTTACATTCAAAGTAATTATTAATAGGTATGTATTTACTTGTTTCGTGGTCGTTTCTGAAGACTTTCTCTGAACCTTTCTTGCCTTTCATATTTTGCTGATTTTCTTTAGTGATATACTTGATTTCTTTCTCTTTACTCTTTTCATATTTATTAGTAGTTTCTGATATATGGTTACCATTGTTTTTACATAAACTCTTCTTCCAATAGCAATTTATATTAATTTAATGTCATTTAAGTTTGAACCCATTCTGTTCTCCTCTCCTCCGTACATTTTAGGTATATGTTATTATATTTTATATCTTTTTTTAAATGTTTATTTATCTATTTTGAGAGAGGGAACGTGAGTTAGGGAGAGGCAGAGAGAGAGAGGGAGAGAAAGAATCTCAACACTGTCAGCACAGAGCCTGACACAGAGCTTGATCTCATGAATTGTGAGATTATTACCTGAGCCAAAAATCAAGAATCGGATGCTTAACCAACTGAGCCACCCAAGCACCCTATTTTATAACCTTTTTTCGTGACTTCCTTGACTGATTTTTTTTACAGAAATATTCATTTTTACCTTCTGTGTTTCCCACATCTATACTATCACTTCTGGTCTCTCCCTTCCACCCAAAAAGTCCCCTTTCATATTTCTTGCAGAGATGGCTCAGTGATCATGAACTCCTTTGACTTTTGTCTTTATTTCTCCTTCCATTCTGGATGATAGCCTTGCTAGATAGAGTATTTTTTGGCTACAGATTTTTCCCATTCAACACTTTGATATCATGCCACTCCCTTTCAGCTTGCAAAGTTTCTTTTGAAAAATCTCCTGCTAGCCCTATAAGTTTTGTCTTATAAGTTACTGACTTCTTTTGTCTTGCTGCTTTTAAATTTTTTTATCAATATATTTTGCCAATTTATTTACAATATGCCTTGGTTGGCCTGCTTTTGTTGATTTTGATGGGGGTTCTCTCTGCCTCCTGAGTCTGGATATCTGTTTCCTTCCCCATATTAGGGAGGCTTTCGGCTCTTATTTCTTCAAATAAATTTTCTGCCCCCTTTTCTCTCTTTTCTTCTTCCAGGACTCCTATAATTGAATGTTATTACATTTGATGGAGTCACTTCTTTCTCATGTGACCTCCCTGGTGTGAGGGCCCATTTCTCTGCCCTCTCCCTATGGCCCTGCTCTCTCCTTCCTGTGGGCAGCCTCCCTACACTTCCTGACCTTCCTAACCTTTCAAATGCAGTTTCTTCTTTATATTTAGTTGTGAAGTTTGTTCTCTGTCTTCAAATCAGTCTTCAGTTTATTGACTTGGATGTGTATGATATCTAGTTGTAAATGTGGGATGGGGTGGGCTTTCTTCCCAAGCTCCCTTCTAATCGGGGCATTTTTTTTAAACATTCACAAAAGCATAACAAAAAATTGTCTGAAAAACTTTTCTTTATGATACAATTAAAATGCCATTCTTTTTAGTCATATATGTTGGTTGATATTGAATTTTATGTTTATCTAAGCATCTAAGCTCTCAATTCTTATGTTTTTTTTTCTTATTATCTATTTCTATATTTAATTCTGCTATAAAACCATGTTATCTCCTGGTATGGGAATTCACTTTTTTTAACGTTTGTAGTCTTAACTTATTCTTTCAGATAACAAATTTATGTATTCATTTTGTTTTCTTTTGAATATATTCTGCCTAATTTCATCAAAAATCCCAAGAACATCTTGGAAGAAAAGTAGACCATTTACAAAAATGAGAACAAATGCCAATATTTGTCTCGAGGTCATAAAATAGTCTAGCATAAACCATAAAGATGTTGCTGATCAATGTTTAAATCTTTCATTTACCCACACAACTTATTTAAGGAGCTTCACAGTATCATTACACATGATATAGATGTAAATTTCCAGGATAAAAATTTATGAAGTTTGTTAAGAATGACATTTGAGCTTTCCTCTGATTAGACTAGCTACCTCAAAACTTTGAGAGGTTTCTGTGGGTAAAATACTTTGAAATTTCTCGTGTGTTCTGAAGGCAGGACACTGAACTACAGACAAATTGTTAAACAGCTCATTTTTCATATACTTGAATACCATAATAACGACAGACCTAGGAAATCATATGTACCTTGTGCCACCTTTGAAATATTGCTATTAACTCTTTATTTTAATCATCTCCTAAAAAAGAACTATTAAAGGAAGCCACATGGTATGCCAACTGGTTAAGTATTACTACAAGCATACTCCCCAGTAGGCATGCCCCCCTATGGGGTTCTGGGCTAAAGTAGACAGCAATGCTTGGTCCAGTGGTATGATGAAGTCTAAGATGAACTGGCTGTGTGCAGGTCAAGTACTTATGTTTCACAATCCCAATCCCCAGGCCACTAAACCTAAGAGATGTAGGTGGGGGAGGGGGGCTGTGTTAAAGACTGCAATCACAATCTTTGCCGAAGTTCAGAAATGTATCTCCCCTGGGACCTCTTCTAATGATCTTAATTTCTTCTTGTGAGACTTAGAAATCCTGTGATAGACTACATGCTCCAGTTAATACTAAAGAAATTCCCCAGTGGCTTTTGGGATCTCCAAGATTTTGGCACACAAAGATTATTGCTTAGATTCAAATACTTTCCACAACATCCAGCCAACACCAAGACTGTGTGAAATCTGAAACACTCAGCTTAAGCTATATAAATCTAATTCAATCACAAAAGGGGACTCTACATTGGTCTGGCATAAAAGAAAATGAAAGATTATATAAAGCATCACAATCCATCACAAAGGCACAGTCTCCCGCAAGGGAAAAGCAAAGGAAAATTGTGCTTTCAAATCTGTCTAGTATAATCATCACATTTCATTTCCCAAACACATTGAACCTCCAACATTTTAGTCCATTAGCATAGCAAGAGGGGTTCCATTCTTCAGCCAGCCACTCATCAGTCCATCCATATCTCCATACTCACAAGGCCTTTCGTTCAAACATACACACACCACACCCATGTGCTCCTACATCTACTCCAGCAACTCATTCTCTTCTCTCTGCCCCAGTTATACCATATTAACTTTCAAAGTCATACAGAAGACCACAAAGAAATCAAAATGCTCCAGTGAATGACAACTAACTTGACAGAGAATATGATTATCCTGTTAGAAGCCAGCCTTAAAATAATCCTCTTCTTGGTTCTCCTTCTAATTTAGACAATGCATTTAACATTTGTTTCCTTTTTTTAAATGTGCTTTCAAATAGAGATGTGTGTTAGAGTCAGCTACCTCTCTGCCTCCTTTACTGTTGCCCTAACAGTAACGCACCAGCTAAATGACAGTGTTCCCAGATTCCCGAACACTCAATATCATGAAGGGACTTGGAGGAGAAGAGGATTGCTATATGGAATTCCATGGAGGTTTCTTAAGGGGCTCTGACTGAACTGGTAATTTCCCTCCTTTTGTCCTTCTCCATTCTCCTGTGTTGCTTAGAACACAAACACGATACCTGCAGCCATCTTAAAACATGAAGTGAAAGCGGAAGCCATATTCCAAGGTGGTAGAGCCAAAACACAGAAGTGGCTGCCTCCCTGATGATGGAAGAGTGGCCATCATATCTCCAGATATCTTTCACTGGAGAAAGAAAGAAATTTCTATTTTATTTAAACCTCTGCTCCTTTGGGTTTTCTGTTATATATAACTGAATTTGATCCCATCTGAAACGTTACACTTTTTCTGACTTGAAATTATGTTAAGACCCTAAATGCTGACTTATTGACATAACTATTGTCCAGGAAAATCATATTCACTATAGAAATATAAAATTATTGAATAAAAGATTGAGTAGTTCTTTCTGCAAAATCATAATAGACAGCATTGACCTTAGAGATATGATTGATAGCTCTTTATAAACGTTTCTAAGAGACATTATAAAAGATTCAGAACTCTAGCTCTACACATAACATTGTATAAGTAAGGCTCACAGCAGAAGACCTCTGATAAAATATGAAGTTAATTTATTTGTTAATAAATTGTCAGCATCTTTCTCATAATTTTAGTACATTTTCTATACATTTTAATGGTTAACTTTTTAAATTTTGATCTCAATATTCTTTATCTATAGTTTCTTTCTAGATGCCATTTCTGCTAAAATTCTGAAGTTATATATGAGTCACATAGACCTAACTGTTAATTCAACTATGCCAAAAAGCAGGAACACACTGCTTACATACCAACTAGTTTTCATGGATTAAGGCCTTAGCCTTGCTCAGTAACATTCTTCTCTCTAGAAGAGGCACATTGAGATGTCCCTCTGTAAAAGAAATGTGATCAAAGACTGGGACCTGGACAGAAAGCAGGAGGCTAGAGAAAGGAAATGTTTTGTTGAGAAATGCTTTGACAATTAGGACTGAATATTATTAATGTTTCACAGATACACTTCTTGTATTCTAAATGAGATCTCTGGGATAAGTGCAGTGAAATGCACCAACTTCTATGCCTGATCTCTCAAATGTGCAATCCCTTGACATTTTGTCCTTGACATCCAGAACTGGAAAATGAGCTTGATTTAACTTAAGGAACTTCAGTTGTTGAAGCCTAGAAAATACAATATCTACATCATTCTGTATCATTGAAACATAAGATATGCTTATCATCCTATCAAATTTTATTTCAATATTATTAGTCATTATGAACCACTTCCTCCGAATTAGAAACATTTCACTGATTTTATAAAAGCATCTGGACTAAGATTTGGCATCTAAACATGGTCATATTTCCCACCCCAGTACTCAGCTCTAGAATCTTCAAGGTGCCAAGATTATACAAAGAACAAAGCCCTTCAGATACCTCTCTTTCCCTACTTTGTCAGGGTTCAACCAGTGAAATAGACCAGTAGGAGACATATAATGAGACAGTTATTGCAAGAAATTGGTTCACACAATTGTGGGTGCTGTCTGGGCAGGTGGGAAACCCAAAGAGCAGACCATCAGGAAAGATAGGCTGGAACTCTCTAGAAAGACTGAAGTTGCTGTCCACAGGGAAATTTTATCTTGCTAGGAAAGAGTTAGCTCCATTCTTACGGCTTTTCAACTGATTGATTCAGACCCACACAAATTATCTAGGATAACTTCCCTCACTTAAAGCCAAGTGATTATGGACTTTAATCACATCTATAAAGTACCCTCACAGCAATACCTAGATTAGTGTTTGAATAACTGATAAAGACCATCATACTCTCCTTCACAAACTGTTAGTAAACCAGAGAGGTCACACTCTGCTCTGGATTTTGAGCCCTATTAACAAATTCTGACTTAATACAAACAAGCTACAATGATTAGAAGTCTGATCTTCACAGTGTTGTGTAAGAGGCTTTCAAGAACCTGTCATTGCACACATCACTTTTCACTTTTTTATCCTTTCATATGCCTCAGTCACCCTAAGATGGTCGTGTGGTAAGTACCCAGTTTAATACTATCCCAGCTGAGACCTATGACAAGGGAAAGAAAACACTCCAGGTCTTATGGAATAATTTTCTCAACTATTATCTCAAAGAGAAAACAGGAGTGGGAAGCAAAGATGTGACCTGGTTTCAATCCAGCAAACTGGTTTGACTTTCCTAGAGGCAAAGGCCACCCAGAGTCATGTAGGTCCTCTTACCACCTCTTTTTCCCCTCCTCTTCGGTCATTTATCACAGCAAAAACACACCCATTTTATATTTTATCAGCTATCCCTGGGGTTCTTAGTCTGCTGTCTCCATAGTATCCCAGCATTTTTAGACAAAACTGTTGCATCTGGAGTAAAAGACAGAACCATAAACATGATGGTTTTACTCTAAATAAAAACCTACCATAACAATGGTTGTTAGATTTTCAGGGTTGAGGAAGAAGACAGAAGAGGCTTTTAAAAAATATTAACAAGGGAGTTAAAGTAGTAGTTTATCTTCAAAGACATGGAATTGGGTATAATTTGTTTCATTTATTAATTATATGATCTTAGAAAAGTCTCAACGTTCTTTTATTTCATATTTTTTCCTATATACAAGGTGAAGAGATTGAATTATCTTTCACTTCTATTTTTCTTTGATCCTATGGACATAAAGCAGCATAACATGGAGAAGAGCTGGCCAGGAAAAGAATAGAAGAGTAACTTAAAGCATAATGTAAAGTGAAATGGTCAGTCTGGAAGGAAGGAGGAAGGAAGGAAGGAAGGAAGGAAGGAAGGAAGGAAGGAAGGAAGGAAAAGAATAAGGAATGAGAGAAGAAAAATATGGGATACAAAGGTAAAGTATAAGAACATACAGGTACAAGGGCATCTGGGTGACTCAGTCAGTTAAGCATCTAACTCTTGATTTCGGTTCAGGTCATGATATAACCATCATGGGATCAAGCCCCACATCAAGCTTCATGCTAACAGTGTGGAGTCTGCTTGGGATTCTATCTCTCTCCCTCTCTCTCTGCCCCCCCCCCAAATAAACTTAAAAGGAAAAAAAAAAGAACACAGAGGTACAAACAGGAGAGAAAGGTGGGAATTGTGGCAAACTGGAGAATTCCTCTACAAAAAGTAGCTACTATTCATCTCTTGACTGCTGGTGTAGGAAATGCAGATCTAGCGGTGCCAGGTTTTAGAAATTTCCCCAAAAAAACCATAAATCTGTATTCTTATCTGATAACTCTTAATTTGACAAACTCATTCAAATTTTAAAGAACAATATGCAAAATAAACAATATATCTGCAGGTAGAGCATCATTTCAGGGCCAAAACTAGGGTGAGGCAAGAGAGGCACTTGCCTCATGCATATTTAAGGAGACACCAAAACTTTAATAATCAAGATAAATAATATTTAATGCAATAATTAACAAGGAAATATCAAAAATTTCTTTTTTATAATACAGCTTTATTGAGGTATAATTTACATACCATAAAATTCACCTCCTCTATTTCTTTATTTTAATTTTTTTATTTTAATTACAGTATAGTGCTATCTTAGTTTCAGGTGTACAATATAGTGATTCAGCAATTCTATATGTTACTCTGTGCTCATCCCAATAAGTATATTCTTAATACCCTTCATCTATTTCCCCCATCTCCCCACCCACCTCCCCTCTGGTAACCATCCATTTGTTCTCAACAGTTAAGAGTCTATTTTTTGGTTTGTCTCTTTTTTTCTTTGTTTGTTTTATTTCTTAAATTCTATAAATGAGTGAAATCATATGGTATTTGTCTTTGACTTATTTCCCTTAGCATTATACCCTCTACATCCATACACATTCTTGCAAATGTCAAGATTTCATTCTTTTTTATGGCTGAGTAATATTCTATTGTGTATATCCACCAACTCTTCTTTAACCATTCATCTGTGGATGGACACTTGGGCTCTTTCATAATTTGGCTATTGTAAATAATGCTGCAATAAACAGGGGTGCCTATTATCTTTTTGAATTCATGTGCTTTTTTTTTAATTCTTTAGGTAAATACCCAGTAGTAGAATTACTGGATCATATAATTCTATTTTTAATTTTTTGAAGAACTTCCATACTGTTTTCTACAATGGCTGTGTCAGAAAATATTAAAAATTTCAATCAAGACCGGCTTCAACCTTGCTCTTGCAGAATTCACATCCCTGGCCTCACCCCAATCCTGGATCTGTATCATTTATAGTCTATGGGTTAAAGGCTTACAACAGGGAGCACGGTAGTGCTATAAATGAAAATAGGAAAGAGAAAGAAAAGCAGGGTTGGGAGTGAAGATAATGAATTCAACAGCAGGCATTTTATCTGAGGTGCTGTGTGGGCATCCAGGTGAAGGAAACTCTAAGCATTTGAGAATAAGAAAGTGGTATCAGTAAGTGGAAGAAAAATTAATACTTACTTTGTGTCTGTTATACACTAGAGAGTTTACATATATTATCTCTTCTACCGACAACTGTCAACATGACTTTTAATTATGAGATTTAATCTCCACTTAAGATATGTTTCAATGGATATTAAGGTTAATGCCCCAAGAACATCCAAGTAGCCAATAATGTAACTGAGCCTGTATGAATTCCAGGTCTGTCTGACTTCAAAATCCATTCTTTCCAATAAACCTTGCTGCCATGAGCAAGTCACATACATGTGCATGTCATCAATAAACGTTGATATTGGATGAGATTCCCAGAGAGCATAATAGACCCTTGCCTGTTCATCAAGCCTGTCTCATTATCCTGGTGATGGTATCAGGGATGGGGGCCCTTCCTTCTTGCTACTCTCAGGACTGGAGCCATTCTTTGGACTGGAGCCTTTCCATCCACTAACAAATTTTCCCTGCAGCCTTCTGGTCTTCAAGTATTATTCTAAGTTCTACTTACACTTAAAGATCCCTGGCTTCCTTCTGTATTTAGTCACACCACTGCAGCCTTGTTAAAACAACAATCAGTTTCCACACTCTTTGGAACCTTGTGACCTGACTACCAGTTTCTCTTAGGACTTGTATGTGAGTTTCTATGCACTGGCAACCTTTAGTTCAAAGTGCTAACTCTTCCTAAGTGCCCTGTTAATCACAACAAACCAAGCCATGTCTCAAGATATAACACTCCCAAACTTGTTCAGTCTTATTTCCCTAGCACTTCTTACACAGATGACTGACTAAAGAAATGAATGATCTATTTCTCAAATAAATGCTTTATCTTCCTCCTCCACTCATTTCTTAGTCATGTCTTTCCCTTAGACTATCATCCTCCTCCATTACCCAAGTATGAATCCTATCCATACTTCTAAGTGTAGTTTACATTTTACATCCTCATGAAATGCTCTTTCACCAGCCCAGTCTGAATCAATCATTCTACCTATGAACTATGGAACTATTGATTCATTGAACTCACATGGCATTTTTAATCAACAACACATCATCTTATCTGCCTAACTAGAAGAACAGGGGCCAATGTCTTATCCTTTGTTAATATTCTCAAAACTTCACACACGTTCAGCGCTGATAAATAGCACTGAATGATGCTTTTCTAAAGCAGGGAAACCTTAAGTTTCAGTCTTGTATACTCCTGACTTTCCTGAATTTGTCTTAATTTCTCTTATTTATAAAATAAAGATAGTATTATATGAAATTCCAGGGGTATTATGAAGAAGAATATAATGAGGATATTTTAATATACGTACTGATATATTTTTCCCTTTTGGTTTCTTTCTTAGCAATTTTCTGCTCCCAGTAAGAAGAGGGCAAATCCACCTTGACTGAAAGAAATCTTAATGGGATAAAAAGAGAAAGAATAAAGCCCTTTTGACCAAGGGAAAAGGAATGAAATAGAGAAAGGGAAAAGAGGTCATTCATGAGTGTCCTCCCATTTCCTGCTTTGTTCCCAACGTACCCACAGGATCAGGGCTAAATCTAAGAAAAAGTGGTACAAAAGTCCAAAAATGCCAGAGAAATCAAAAGGTTTGTGCCATCATTCCCATTCTCCAAGAAGGAGACCACGTTGAAGAAGGCTGTGCATTAACACAGAGCAAATATAGGAGAGTCGGGATGCTGTGTTTTGGTCTTTGTCAGGTATGTAGAGGATGCAGAACTCCCAGCAGGTCCTAGAGAAGATGTGAAGAGTAGCTGAGGATTCTAGCTGGTGAGCTCATTAATAAGATTATTACGGGAAAAAGACAAGGGAATCTGTAGTAGAATGTTTATAAGAGAGACTATCTAAGAAAATGAGCAAATTGGAGTCTCAGCCAGAATTAAAGAAACTATTGCCAGCAAGACCTGAAGACAAGAAAGGGGCTACCATTGTATCTTGACCATGCCAAAAAAAAAACACACCAAAACAACAACAACAACAACAACAACAAAACAAGAATCACGCCAGACATGAGCAGATGAAAGACAGCAATGACAAGAGACTTTGTTGCCCAGACACCATTAAGATAAATGCCTCAATGGAAGAACAATAAATGTGCATGAGGCTCTCATTCAATACCATGTGGAAATGGGTTCTTCTCCATTTCCCAATATAGGAGCAGAAAAGACCTGAAGTATTTGTCAATTTCCTCTTTAAAAAATTAGTTTTTAAAGCCACCTGGGTGGCTCAGTCAGTTAAGCATCCAACTCTTGATTTCAGCTCATGGCTCATGGAACTGAGCCCTGCATTGAACTCTGTGCTTACAGCACAGAGCCTACGTGGGATTCTCTCTCTCTCTCTCTCTCTCTCTCTTCCTCTCTCTCTCTCTCTCTCTGCCTCTCTCTGCCTCTCTCTCTCTCTCTCTCAAAATAAATAAATAAACACATTTTAAAAAAATAAAATACATTTAAAAAATTATTTCAACTGGGGAATAATGGAATTACTTTAATTGACAAATTAAGTTTTCCTTTCCCTTTGTAAGCTGAAGAGCTTGAGGACAAATGAGATCAGTTATAAAAAAAAGAAAGATAGATGGTTTTCTTCACACATTTGAGTTATGGTGTGCCAATCTTGACACATATCTCCCCTGACAATGAATTTACAATGAATATTTTGTATTAACTTAAGAAAGCAACTTATGCTACAAAACTAAGGACACTGCATCACCAGATGTACTTTAATCATTTATTTTCCTGACTGCTTTAAAGTAGGTAAAGAAAAAAAAATCTTCCCCAAGAGAAGAAGAGAAATCATTATGACATAAGACTTTACTGAAATTCTGCCCTATTAGGTTTTGCTAAGGAGAAAAAAGTGCCAGACGAGGGGATTTCAGGGATGAGTTATTAGATTTGCAAATTGGTATAATGAAAATTATCTAGGCAGTACCATGAATTTAAATGAACTGTGTAATTTTTTTAAGTTTTAATATAAAATAATTGTTCATTTCTTCCAAGAAATAGTTAAGGTTCCTGATTCTTTTGCATAAATCAATATGTTCTGAACAATAAAGCTAATAGCCCAGTGAAGTCTATAAAATGTAGCTATGTAGCTGTTTCCAGGGCTTTATTCCAGGGGCTAAACAGCAGTTTCTATTTCTAGTTGACTGCTGTCTTTATCAAATTATTTCCTTGACTTGGTGACAGCTTTTTAAGATATCTTCTAAAAGAAAGCTTTAATTTCTCATCTTTGTTCTTTAAGAATGTAGCTTTTAAAGTAACAGGATTGACTACTGTTATATTTTGTAATAATAGGATTGACTACTATATATTATATATATTATATATAAATATTTATATACATGTATGTTTAAAATTACTTGTACAAACATATTGACTTTGTTATTCATCATAGAAACATACATGGTCTAATTTCACTAGGATTATGTTATATTTCATAGTTATCTAAAGCGTTAAAATCTAATATAAGCAAACAAAAGTATTTTAGTCCAATAACAAAAAATTTGTTCTTAAACCTTGTGTTGTTAGTTATGCAGCCTTTCCAAAAAGAGATCCAAAGAAACAAATGTAAGAAAGCACAAAGAAAATTCTTCTACTTAGATTATTATGTTACACATGTCTTATTAGTTATAAGATGGTAATGCTAATGGATGTTCACCCATCAGCTTTCTCTGTGTAGCAAAATTACAAAATGTGTTTTTAATGAATATAGCACACTGGTTATGTTTATCTGACATCTAATTGAAATTAAAATGGCTTAAAATGTTCTGTAGAAAGTTTTAACTAATAATCCAAAAATACTTTAATCTGAAAAATATTTTATATCTAATTAAAGTACTTTGTTGCTTATTTTTATTGTAACTTTTTAAATAGAACAAATTGGGGCACCTGGGTGGCTCAATCAGTTAAGCATCCGACTTCAGCTCAGGTCACAATCTCACTATTCATGAGTTTGAGCCCTGAATTGGGCTCTCTGTTGTCAGCGCAGAATTCACTTTGGATCTTCTGTCTCACTCTCTCTGCCCCCATCCCGCTCGCTTGCGCACTCTCTCTCAAAAATAAACTTAAAAAAATAGAACAATTGTTCATGATGAATTCTGATGCCACAATAATTTAACTTAAACCAGATTTGTTTTCTCTTCTGTATATAAGGAAAATGAATTAGATGATTTCCATGATTTCCAAGATAATCTACTGTTTTACCTAATTTTTCATGCTAGAATTCAGTCATAAGGCATAACATTTATCTCAAAAATTTATTAAAATACAGAGCAGTTATGGCAGACACACAGATTGTATGCGCTCTGAGTAACTTGAGACTTGAACTGTCCCTCCTGCATTTTCCAATCCTAAATATGGAGTGTCTTGATACACCCTTCAGTTTCAAGATTGAGGTTGATCTGAGAGAGGCCTAATTTAATTCCTATCTTCAGGTATAGCCTCAAAGCAGTCTCTCAGGGAGAGAGCATCCATCAGTCCTAAACCAGACTCAGGACAACCAATCCATCTCCAAATCTGTCTAGGAATCTCAACACACTTAGAGGGAAGACACCAAACCCCAGTTCCAGTATGGTATGACTAATATTTTTTAACAATTTAAGAAAAGGTATATGTGTGTATATGTATGTATACATACATACATATAAACACATACATACAACTTAAGATAAGTTGTCCACTCTGTTTGAGTATTCAATTTTTTATCTGTAGAATGACAAAAACACACTAATGATCTCTAAAGACTTTGCCAGTTCCAAAATTCTATGATTCCTCAAGTTAGGTCCCTTTCTCCCCACCTCCCTTCAAAATGGTGATGGATGAGACTAAAGTTTTCAGTAAGAAGAGAGTACTGAAAGTTCAAGCAAGAAGTCAAAAATCTAAAAGGCATGTTATAAGGAAAATAAAGTTTATAGTAAGCAGAGAGTTTAAAGGATTTAATAACATTAGTTGGTAAAAAGAAAAAAATCAATGCGAACCCAAGGACTTAAGGACGATTTTTTTTTAATTTCTGCCATTAGAAGTAACTCTACTCAAAACATTTGCTCATCAACATTCATGCACACTTCCTTACAGCAAAAAGACAAGGAAACTTGGAAGGTAACCAATTCCAAGTAAATTCTCATGAGTGAAATGCAACACCTTGTTGTGCTTAAAAAGTTAAGAGTACTTTCAAGATGTATGTGATATTGGGAGACTAAAGAGACAGCTCACGGGAACTCTCATTGGCCAATTGCAACCATTCAAGTATCCAAAAGTGAAGAATAATTAGTCAATTGACACAAATTGAATGATTAAATGTCCATTATGTTTTTAAAGAAAATTAACGTAAAACTACAGAAGAAAAGTGATCCCAGCAGAACAGAATCACTTTGTATTAATTGCAATTTGGAGTGATATGCTAACAAATGCAAGTATCCTGTTTATTATATATATATATCATATGCAGACATACTATCCTTATCCTGTGTAAACAGAAGAGATTCAAAAAATTGGAATAAGCCAAATTCTCCAATTAATGGCAAAAACTTCTCCAAGAGCAGGAACGATTTACCACTAGTGGGCATTTCCAATGACCAAGTAGAAAGATGACCCAAAGCTACTCAGCATCACTGGTCATATACAGTGTAACTGTGTTCCAAGATAATGGATAAGCCAAATATCCTAAAAAAGAGATGCTTTTATGCAGGCTTCATCCCTTGTCTCCTAGGAGATGAAACCTTGATGGCTTTACTAATTAAAATAAGGTGTTAACATGTATTAAGCATAATTTTCCAGTAATACTTGCAAAGGAGGTCAAAATATAACAATTTTAATATATATAAAACATTGTCTAAAGGGAACATAAAGGACATACCATTTGGATAAAAATATTAAGTTCCAAATAACTAAACCCTGTAAAAAAGGCATATAACACGTTTTTAAAGCCCCATTGCTATAACAGCTTTATTCCTATTAAAAAGGGGCCCAGCCCAAAGCATGTCATCTCTGATTGGGAAATTGCAATTGGACTTGAATAGCTAATAATTCAGTATCAGCTGCTTGGTAATTCAAAAACCTATAACCTTGGCAAGTTTAAGGTAGGATTCTAACCCCGGAAGGAAGACCTGACAACAATAATATGTTCTAAGCTAATAAAGCAGT
Source organism: Cryptoprocta ferox (assembly GCA_028646485.1). Taxonomy (NCBI): domain Eukaryota; kingdom Metazoa; phylum Chordata; class Mammalia; order Carnivora; family Eupleridae; genus Cryptoprocta; species Cryptoprocta ferox. The sequence goes on along the minus strand of CM053576.1, from coordinate 100,137,037 downwards.
AAACTGAACTTCATAAAATCAATCCCTCTGCAATTCACTTAATAATGTCTTACAAGAATTTTGGCAATGTTTGTGTCTTTTTCCTGATCTTTAAGGTATTCAAATGTTTTAAAAATATGACATATAAGCTTTTAATTTTAGGTACTAGGAGAACTTGATTAAATAGTTTTTTAACCAATGTTTTAGTCTCTGCAAACTTTTAACCTGATAAACATATGCTTTTCTTAAGTTTATTTATTTATTTTGAGAGAAAGAAAGAGCAGGAGAGGGGCAGAGAGCGCAGGAGAGAGAGAATCTTAAGTAGGCTCCACACTGCCAGCGTGGAGCCCAAAGTGGGGCTCAAACCCATGAACCATGAGATCATGACCTGAGCCAAAATCAAGAGTCAGATGCTTAACCAACTGAGCCACTCAGATGTCTCTTAATGTGTATATAATGTCTAACAGTTTAGAGTTGTGTTGTCCATTATGGTGCCGATTAGCTATACATGCTATTTAAATGTAAACAAATTAAAATTAAATACAATTAAAAATTCAGTTGTTAAATCACACTAGCCACATTTAAAGTTCTCAGTAGCTATAGGGCTGATGGCTAGCACAGATATGGAAGTTGTACCAGCTTATTTTTAGATGTGTTAGTTAGGATATAGACTAACCAGCTCTATTTAGTGGCTCACTCAGCTCAGTCGAGAAAGAAGTTCCTTTCTTTCTTAAGTCTAGATTTGTGGGTGGTCCCAGCACAGGACTCGTAGGTAGAAGGCAAGTTCATCCTATGAGGTCTCCATGAACCTACGTCCTTCTTTGATGTTTTGTTGTCCTTTTGTTATCTCCTTTGCAACCCCATTAGGCATGACTGGAACGGTCTCTGCAACATCTTACTTGCATGTTCCAGAGTGTCAGAAAAGGAAGAAGAGAAAATGAAGGGCAAGAAATTTTCTTTACAGAGAATATGACAGAATGTTGCACACATTACTTCCATTTACGCTTCTGCGGCTAAAAGATGACTGCAGCACACGTCTGGTTGTTACAGAGGCTGGGAAACATGGCCAAGTTGTGTGGCTGTATGCCCATCTACAACTTGGGCCAGGGAGGTGTTATTTCTAAGAAGAATGGGAGAATGGTTACTGGAAAACCATTCTGCCACGAGGGAATAATGTTTCATGGATTTATGGGGGAGAGAAGTAGAGATTAAACAACATTTAAACAGTAGATGTTTTCCTCACTCAATAGTCTGTGGAAAGTAAAATGCCATTCAACACCCCTTCCACCAGTTATATAAATTCTACTACTAATACATTTTGTTCTAGATGAAGTAATATAAACTAGTATTAGAAAACTTAACAGTTTCATTTAAAAACTCACTAAAAAGAAAGCTTTACTGTCTTGGCTATTATAAAATAAATATTAGCATTCACTTTTAACTCAACTTCTTAACAGGGAAAAAAATATTTAAAGAACAGCGCTACCCATAAAATCTATAAAATAATGTACTCAAGTCAACACTGCATAATTATTTGGTCATAGAACACTCCAGCCAAAAACAATAGTCATAATACATATATAAATAAATTTAACAATACTAGTCATGTTTTATAGATTAAACTTAAGTTACAAAGTAAATGTTTTTAAAAACTTTTTTTTAATGTTTTATTTATTTTTGAGAGAGACAGCATGAGCAGGGGAGGGGCAGAGAGAGAGAGGGAGACATAGAATCCAAAGACAGGCTCCAGGCTCTGAGCTAGCTGTCAGCACAGAGCCTGACACGGGGCTCGAACCCACGAACCATGAGATCATGACCTCAGCCGAAGTCGGACACTTAACGAACTGAGCCACCCAGGCGCCCCACAAAGTAAATGTTTTAATATTTGATTTTGTGCATGAGGAACTGAAAAGGATATTATTAAAATACACTAAAATAAAATTCATTCTTCTTTAATAAAAGATTATTTGCTATTAAGCTTCAATCCTAATCATTTTTAACCTTTCAATGAAAGTGGAATTATATAATAGTGGTTTATATACTAACCTTCCATTTGTGAAAAATTGTTTCTTAAAATCACATATATTGCATGTTAGATATTTAAATTATATATTTTAGACAACAGAAATTAGTAAAAGGACAATTAAAATTACAATGTGATAACCATCTTTCAGTAATTGCATCTAAAAATTCAAAAACATGCTTCATAGTTGTTGACAATAATCTCTTCTGTATGCTTTTACTCAAAATAAAAAATGTGTGAAGAATTTTACTTATAAGCATATTTTAAATAAGAATAAATTTCAACTGCTGGCTGAAAACATTTCAAAAATCAAAACTGATAATTTTGCATCAATAATAAATTTTCTGAGACCAATGATTCCCATGTGATGTTAAATTATATTGATCGGCGACCCCTAGTACTGGCAAGTCAATGTTTACATTAGTCAACAGCATCTGTAAGACATTGTGGTACATTTTATTATTTGTTAAATTGACCTTAAATAATATGGTAAGTGCACTATTGCTAAAGAAAATAAATTCTGTCTTAATTTCCTCGTCATTGGATTGGATTTAAGCAGGCAGTTTGAGAAATCAGTTTCAATAGCAATCAAAATATTTTTCCTTCCTAATTCCTCTTATCAACATTTAAGAGGAAACAGTGCAATATGAGGGCATCCTCTCAAGAAGCTTTCCTCATTGTCTATTATTAGTTTTCAAATATTTTCCCTTCTTACCCATATGGCCCACTCACATGCACATTTCTAATCTCTTAGGATTAACACCAACAGTTTCCAGCCCATTCAAGACATAACATAAAACAAGGGAGAGTGGCATTTTATAATGGTGTCTGTTCTATGGCTTATTTAAGAAAAAGAAGATACTTCACTTCTTATTGCACCATACAAGTCATCAAATATGCAAAATCTTCAGAGAAAAGAATGCTTATTTAAAAAGCTGGATTCAGTAGGGGGAGGAGGGGAAGGCAGAAAAAAAGTCTCTATAACTGCATAAAAGAACGGACAAGATATTGAAAGCAATCCTGAGAGGCCAGAAATGGCAAGCAGAATCCAGAGAGAGAACAAAACGCTGATGTCAGTATCTGTCATGGGAACATCTGCTGATCCCGAGAGGCCTACAGCTTCATGCTTACCAGGCTGTGTGACTAAAGAACAGGGATAAACCCAGGGACTAAACCAAATGGGAAGTTGGATCAGACTCTCAGAAAACAAATTAAATCCCTGAGAGCTGACATCTTAGTGGAAGAATGAACTGAAATTGTTAAAAGACTCCATACTGTACAGGGAGAAGATAAACATACTTGCCTATTCTGTTAGCTCTGGGATGAGGAAGAATGACCATCTCTTCTGAAAATTCTTAACCAGAAGCCTAATCTCAATTGAAATGGACCTGAAATCATACTACTTGCTTCTGCAACTCTCCATAAGCCTTAGCCAATAATTTAAAGCAGTCTTGAATTATGCCTCGACACCAACCAGAGGCAAATTTGAGTACTCTGGAAGAGAACACCTTAAAACCAAAACTTGAAAGAATTTTCACAGATAAACCTCAAGGAGCATGAATTCACAATCAAAAAAATTGAAAACACACAGGGAACCAACCTACCATGAGCAAAAGTCAGTGGAAATAACAAGATCAGATCCATTTAGATGGCAGATATTAGAATTATCAAGTAAAGATTTACATATATATGTTTACTCTGTTTAAAGATTTAAGAGAAGTGACATAGAAGATATATCTAGAAAGGATTTTAAATTGTTTTAAAACTGCTAGAAATCAATGTAAAGACAATCTGGTTTTAAAATTAAAAAAAAAGAGGAAGAAAAAGAAAAAGAAACACAAAGAGCCAATTAACACATCAAAAGGTGTTCACTCAGGAAAGTAAAAAGTAAAATCAGATGGGGCACCTGGGTGGCTCAGTCAGTTAAGTGACCAACTTCAGCTCAGATCATGATCTCACGGTTCACAAGTTTGAGCCCTGCATTGGGCTCTGTGCTGACGGCTCAGAGCCTGGAGTCTGCTTTGGATTCTGTGTCTCCTTCTCTCTCTGCCCCTTCCCTGCTCATGCTCAATCTCTCTCTCTCAAAAATAAATAAACATTAAAAATTTTTAAAAAAGTAAAATCAGAGAAAAACTGCATTATACATCAAAATTCACTGGCAAATTTTCAAAAATCTGACAAGATCAAGTTTGCCAAGTATGTAGGGCAAGGGGAATCTTAATCTCATATATAACTGGTTAGAGAATAAACTGATACAGAAATTTGGAAAAGTTTGGTATTATCTATTAGAATGGAAAATACCCCCTACCCTATGTAATTCCATTAATGTATGAATACTCAAGAAAGAGTACTCTTTGTATTCATGTATAGTTGTATGCTATACATTAATGGTTATGGCAGCATTATTCAAAATACAAAAAAAAAAAAACCCTGGAGACTAAATGTCCATCTGTAGCTGACAAATGGAATGAACAAATTACAACTATATGCAAGAACACAGATGAATCTCATGACATAATATATGTCATAATACACACAACACACACACACACACACACACACACACACACACACACATACACGCACTATATATATAAAGTCCCAAACAAGCAAAACCAAACTAAATTATCTAAGGATGCATTCATAAATGGAAAGCCATTAAGAATAATAAGAAAATGGTTATTATATGTCAGGATAGTAGTTATCTTTGGGGGTAGAAATATTGTGATGAAGAGAAGCAAATGATATGCTTTGGAGTGCTGATAAGGTTTTTAATCAGGGTGGTGGTTATATGGAAGAATTTCTTATAATCATTTATTAGCTGTACATACAGCTTTATTTTGCTACTATGTTTATATGGCAAAAAAACACTATAAGTTAACGCAGAAATAGAAATTTAAAACTTAGAGTTTTACAGAGATCATTATTTTTCACTGATTATTCCATGTGTTCCTTTACATTTTCCAGTTTCCTTTGAAATTCAGTTGTAGCTAATGTGACTATTTCTGGTTAATGGGCTATCAGCAGAAGTCATACGTCTCCCTTCTGGTCTGAAGCACTTAAAAACAGGCATAAGTTCTCAATACTCTCTATTCCCCTGCCATAGCCAGCTTTGAATCCTCATTTTGAAATAGTAAAACCACAAAATGTAAGCAAACCGTATTCCTGGATCCTAGTGTGGAACAGAGCTGTTCTTTAGAAACACTGGACCCTCAAAGCAATTTTCATGAATGTGAAATAAACATCATATTTAAAGTCATTAAGAGTTTAGGATCTAAGTGTCTCTGCAGCATAACCTAGCCTACATGACCAACACAAATGAATTCACAGCAAGTAAGATAACAATAGAATTAAACATATTAACAGTATTGTCCTCAAGAAATTTTTTTATGGAAAATGTGAAATAGAGGTAAATGATATGGATAATAAGATGAGAATTACAGCTCCAGAAAATTTTCCACAGTGAAGAGGGGAAGAGGTAAAATTCAGAGATATTGGCTCTGGGTCTTTTTGAATTATTTAAAGAGAGCATGCCTCAAGATCTAGAAACACTATAATGTCAAGATGAAGAAAAAGAAATCCATACCTAGACATGATATGTGGAACTGCATAAACTTAAGGACAAAAAAAAAATAGATATAGAATGTAGCCAAAGAGCTAGAATCAAAACACAAGAAATGACAAGTGTTGGTAAGGATATGGAGAAAAAGGAACCCTCGTGCACCGTTGGTGGAAATAAAACTGGTGCAGACACTGTGGAAAACAGTATGGACGTTCTTCAAAAAATTAAAACTAAAAACATCATATGATACAGTAATTCCACTACTGGGTATTTACCTAAGGAAAATGAAAACACTAATTCCAAAAAATATATGCACCCCTATGCTAATTTTAGCATTAATTATAATAACCAAGATATGGAAGCAACTCATGCCCGTTTATAGATAAATGGATAATGAAGATACACACACACACACACACACACACAACACACAATATAATATTACTCAGCCATAAAAAAGGATACGATTTTGCCATTGCGACAACATGGATGGAACCTAGAGGGTATTCTCCTAAATAAATCAAGTCAGATAACGAAAGACAAATACGATATGACTTAACTTACATGTGGAATCTAAAAAACAAAACAATTAACAAACAAAAAGCAGAAACAGACCCATAAATAGTGAGAACAAACTGATGGTTGCCAAACGGGAAGGGGGTAGGGAATTGCCAAAATGAGTGAAGGGGAGTAGAAGCTATAGACTTCCAGTTATGGGATGAGTAAGTCACAGGAATAAAAGACACATATTAGGGGGGCACTTGAGTAGCTCAGTAAGTTAAGCATATGACTCTTGATTTCAGCTCAGGTCATGATCCCACAGTGAGATCAAGCTCCATGTCAGACTATGTGCTAAAAGCATAGAACCTCGTTAGGATTCTCTCTCTCTCCCTCTCTTCTCTCCTTCCCTCCCCTGCTCTCACTCCCTCTCAAAATAAATAAATAAACTTAAAAACAAAAGATGCATATTAAGGAATATAGTCAATGATATTGTAATAGCATTGTACCATGACAGGTAGTAAGTACACTTGCTGTAAGCATAGCATAACATGCTCTGTGTAATCACTATGTTGAACACCTGAAACTGATGTAAATGATGAAAATGATGTAACATTTTGTGTCAACTATACTTCAATTTAAAAAAAAAAGTAGCCAAAAAGTCACACCATCTATAAAGGAACAACAATTTAGTCTGTCAGCTGACTTCTACAAGCTACAATGACATCTAAAAGACAGTTGGATAATGTCTTTAAAATATTAAGAGAAACTAATTGCCAAAGTATAATTCTATAATCAGTGAAACTATCTTCAAGAGCAAGGGTAAAATAAAGAAATTTTCAGACTTTCAAAAATAAAAAATTTACTGCCAAAAGATTTTTAGTAGGCTTTTGATCTGTCACAGATGGCACTACTAAAGGGAACAACCTGGCAATGCCTTCAAAATATCAATGACCTTACTCTTAACCAACAATCTCATTTCTAGGAAATATATATCTTACTGGATGGTTAAAGCCAAACTCTGGACTCATCTTTGACCCCTTTTTTCATCTCACATCTCATATTCAATCATCTGGAAATCTTTTTGTCTCTACCATCAGAATATTTACAGAAGTGGTCATTTACCATCATCTTCACTGACTCTACTCTCAAGTGAGCCACTTTATATATCATCTGAATTATGGAAGTGGCCTCTAAACAGATCTCCCTGATCTACCTAGGGCTTTCTAGAGACCATTTCCACCATGGCAGCCCCACTACTCGTTATAAACCTTACAGCCAATCAAGTCACTCCTCTTCACAAAACTCTCCTGTGGCTCCCCATTTCACTCAGAGTAAAAACCAAAATGCACATAATGGCCTAATGTGAACTGGCTCTACTTACCCTTTAAACCTCTTTTACTACTAATTTCCATGTTGCTTATCCAGCCACACTGTGGTCCCTGCGGTTCCTCAAACATACCAAGTATATTCTCCCCCTTAGCCTATAGGCAGACTGGTACCTCCAGCTGGAATGCTCCTCCCCCAGACAACCACATGGCTAAATATGTCACTTCCTTAGTCTTTGTTCAAATGCCACTTCTCAGTGAAGCCCACCCAGACAGCTCAATATGAAATTGCAAATCCACACCTATTGCTCCAAATACTCTTTACTCTGCTCTTTTTTCCCTCCATAGCACTTACCCTCTTGAAACTACTGCATTATTTACTTTTTTATCTATTGTTTGTTATTTTCCCCAAACCTTAGTTTGTTTTAAGCAGGCCCTAAAATAAAGATGTGACTGCAAGTAGTTCATTTGAAAGACAATGCCAGAAAGCACAGTGATAACTGATAATGAAAGAGGAAAAAGAAGGAATCCAATACAATGTGCAATACTGAGCAGGCTACCTCTGGAGGAACAAGCCCCATCTACTGGGGACCCTCAGAAAGACTGGGTAGGTGTGCTCCAGAATCATTCATACTTCACTGGTTGAAGATCAGTCCTGGGCTCTAACTCTACAGCATTTCTGGATTGCCCACATGACCAACCTTGCTTATGTGCCTAGAGAATATCCTTTGGCAGATAGATGCAGGAAGGCATTTGCATATATGGGCACTGATTCTGAGACCCCAAAGATAAGCCAAAGAGATGTGGGTACCAATAGCTTCACTACCATAGAGATCTTTGTCTGTCTGTGTATTTTTTTTAATTGATATATCCTGGAGGTCTAGAAAAGACCCTGGCACATAGTGGGTACACACAAAAAAATCTATGTTGAATGTTGCTGAATAAAGGGTCAAAAAGAAATTACACAAAATTAGAAAATACTTATAACTGAATAAAAGAGAAAATCCCACATATCATATAGCCCATGGAGTACTGCTAAAATGTTACTTTGAGATAAATGAGTAGACAGAAATACTGGGATTACTGAATAAGAAAGGCTAAAAATTAATAGACTAAGCATTCTATTTAAGTCATTAGTAAAAGAGCAATATAATAAGCTCAAAGGAATCCAAATAAAGAAGTTAAGGGCAAGAACAAAATTTAAGGAGCAATATAAGTATAATAAAGAAAACTAAATAAGCCAAAAGTTGGTTTTTAAAGAATAATACTAAGCTGATCATATTAGCAATATTCATTAAGGAAAAAAGAGAGAAAGAAAAAATACAAACTAAAATGTGATTAGGGGCGCCTGGGTGGCTCAGTCCGTTAAGGGTCCGACTTCGGCTCATGTCATGATCACACGGTTCGTGGGTTCGAGCCCGGTATTGGGTTCTGTGTTGACAGCTCAGGGCCTGGAGCCTGTTTCAGATTCAGTGTCTTCCTCTCTCTCTGCCCCTCCCCCTCTCATGCTCTGTCTCTCTCAGTCTCAAAAATAAATTAAAAAAAAAATTAAAGAAAAACCAGAACATAACTGTAGATACAATAGAGAATGAAAAATAAAAGAACATTATGGGTAAAATTATACTGACCTGGAAATTCCTTTAACAAAATGAATTTAATCTATAATTAAGCATGTTCATACAAAGAAAATGCCAGACTTGGATGGCTCTGCTGGCAAATTTCTACCCAGTGCTCAAAGAACAAATCTTCCCAATTTTGTGCAAACTCTTCCAAAGACGTCAAAAAAAAGAGGCGGAGGGGGATTATTTAAAGAGAGTACTTAATTAGCTATTGATGCAATAATGTTCAGTATTTTACAACCACAAGTGATTATGTGATATTGGTACAGAAAGAGAAATATAGATTAATAGAATGGAGCAGAGTCTACGAACAGAAGTATGCATTCATACAATCATCATATGTGATGGAGACACAGGAACAGGAAGGACCATGCAGTAAATTGTGCTGCAGCAAATGGCTTTTCCTATGGAAAAAAAAAGTGAGAATGAAGGATATAAGTAAAAAGAGAGAAAATGAAAACATTTTAGGAAAAAAATGTAATTGAATCTCTTTATGAACTTTTGATAAGGAAGACTTTTTTTTAACAAGTCAAAAAAGCACAGACCCTAAAGAAAAAGATTGGTAAATTCAACTACTTTAAAAATTCAAGAAGTGAGATATGTCATCTGCAAGACATGTAATCCACAAAAGATTTGTTTTTTTATTTTTCTTAATTTTTTTTAATGTTTCTTTTTATTTTTGAGAGTGAAACAAACTGTGAATGGGGGAGGGGCAGAGAGAAAGGGAGACAGAATCCGAAACAGGCTCCAGGCTCCGAGCTGTCAGCTCAGAGCCTGACGTGGGGTTCGAACCTGTGAACCATGAGATCATGACCTGAGCCCAAGTCAGACGCTTAATTGACTGAGCCACCCAGGTGTCCCACAAAAGTGGTTTTAAAAGAAAACCTACAAATAATAAGAAAAAGAAGAGCCTATTAGAAAAATGAGCAAAAGATAGACACTTCACAAAAGCAGAAACATAAATCTAAGATATGAAAAGATTCTCATTAGTATTCAGAAAAAATGTAAATTAGACCATGAGATTTCCTTTTAAATGTACCAAACTGAAAAAACTAAAGAACCAACCAATAAAAAGTTCTGGCACAAAGGGACTTTGTATACACTACTGCTAAGAATATAAATGAATACGATTACTTTGGAAAACAATTTGTCATTATCTAGAAGTGTAAATCCACATATCCTATGACCCATCAATTTCTACTCCAAAGATTATACTCTACAGAAAATTATGCATCTATTTACCAGGATATATATATAAACACATTTGGAACATCATTGTTTTCGCAGCAAAGGAAAACTAGAAACGACTCAATTTTTTACCAAGAGAAGTGAATGTATTACATAATGTTCAAAGAACAAATGAACTATAGCTACCTGCAGCAATATGGATAAGTGTAATACAAAAGTGAATAAAGCAAGTCTCCGAATATATACATGTTTCCTTTCACACAAATGTCAAAAACATGTGAATCTAAGCAATATTTTATTTGAAACATAAAAGTTAAGGCTATATAGAAATGTAAGGAAATGCTGATCACAAAATTCAAGATTGTAGTTTTACTCCTGAGAATGGAGAAGAAAGAAGGATATCATAGGAAAGAGGCACACTGGACACTTCAATAGGTGCTGTGACATCTACGTACATACATTACTATCTTAACTATTATTAATTTTTAAAATTCCTAACTCATAAGTATTTTCAACATAATACACAAAACAGAAGTCATGATCTTGGCATTTGTCTAACATCACATGCAATTGTCAAATTGCAACAAATGAAGGAAAGAAGGGGAAAAGAAAGCCCTGTGTTCCTATAGTTCTCATTACATAATGTGGGCTCAGTCTTCTCAACTCATCACTGGTAGAGCTCCATTAAGTTCTGGGTGTCATTATATATGGAAATCTCTATTGGCTGGACTCTTCCTGACTACAATGGTCAAAATAATGGGACATAGAACAACATCCTTCAGACTTGTCTTAACCAGAAGTATGCTCTGTAAGGATACAATATATTACACAGACTCATCAAAAGATATTTACAGTTCTTTTTACCCTGGATTTGAATTAAAATTTATGTCTATTTGGAATAATACCTCAATTAGATTAAATTTATTTTTTAAAACTCCTCTCAGAAGCCATTAATTAAGAAAAATTTCTACATCAAAATCTGGCTGTTCAATGTAGCTATGCAGTTCTCATTTTATCATAGAATAAAAAGGCATTAATGAGGGGCACTTGGGTGACTCAGTGGGTTAAGCATCCAACTTCAGCTCAGGTCATGATCTCATGGTTCATGAGTTTGAGCCCTGCATCAGTCTCTCGGCTGTCAGCACAGAGCCCACTTCAGATCCTCTGCCCCCCTCTCTCTCTCTGCCCCTCACCCCCTCTCAAAAATAAATAAAACATTTTTTTAAAAGGCATTAGGCTTGTCAGTTTATTTTAAAGTTAAGTTTAGCAGTTGCTTATAGAGCTAAGTATTCACCTACTTTACAATTGCAGTTCCACATCTATGTGTTTACCTAAGAGAAATGAAAAACTATGTCCACAAAAATTTGTACATATGTCCACAAAAAGACTTGTTCAAACAGCTATGTACATAATAACCAAAAACTGAAACAATCCAAATGTCCATCAACAGGAGACTAGATAAACAAATGGTGGTATGTTTATATGATGAAATACTAATCAAATTTTTTAAATTAGCTCCTGACTCATAAAAATGTGAGTGAATCTTAAAACTTTATATGCACCAAGAGAAGCCAGATATATTACGCATTATATAATTCCATTTATATGCAATTCAAAAGAATTCAAATTTAATTTATAATAATTGAAATCAGAGCAGTGGTTACCTATGGGTATAGGAATTAACTGGAAATGAGAACAAGGGAATTTTCTGGAGTGACAAATATTTAGCACCTTGATTTTCACTGTGGTCACACTGGATTATACATTTATCAGAATGAATCATACACTGAAGTTCTGTTCATTTCTCCATATTTAAATTTTACCTCAAAAAGACATTAAGCTTTGAATGTTACACAGTAAATGTAAAAGAAATGAAATGTTTAATTTTGGTAAATGGACATCATTCAGTCTCTAATCTCAAATGAAAAAATTTTTTTCTGCTGTGTTTGGCTCATTACAAAGGTATTTTACAGGCAGCCTTTTAAGAGAGACGGCACCTGGGGAAATTATATACTGAGCACGATGGCTTATTTGAAAAAGCAGACAACAGTTTTGTAGATACATTAAAATTTATAGTAAATAATAGGTTCAAGAGTGTTTCACTGTTGGCATAAATCATCAGAAATCTTCTGTCATCAAAGTTCTCAACTAGTCATGAAACTGAAATGCAAAGGCGAACTATATACATGTTTACTCAACAGTGAAAGCTAAAAGGAACACAGAATAAAATCACCATAAGAGAGGAGAGACTAAGGCCTAAAACCTTGGTTTTATAGTGTAGTTAAAAAACTATTCTCCATGTGAAAAATAATTAGTAAAATATAATAAAGACAATATAGTAGGTAGAATCCACTGTAAGCATTCTCTTCAAGAGTTAATAAGCTGCACTGTTAAGATAAAAACACAATCTAAAAGCAAAATACAAGATACTGGGGAAGTCAACATGTGACCCTGTGTTAATATGAAGGAAGCCACACTAAAACTGGAATTTGGCCTATTTCCACACCTTCCTCCACCTTCAACTGTACACATAAATACACACACACACACACACACACACACACACACACACACAGAGCTAATTAGGCCTTTCCAGATCCAGGCAGGAAATTTAGTGACTTCTTATTGAAAAATGAAAATGAGTATAAAAGGCCCCAACTTTTTAACAAGAGAAATAAAATTAAGCCCCACAGTGTACTTTGAAACTGACATTTTGCTGCAGTCAAAAAGCACTGTGAAGATTGTTAGTGATGATTTGTGTCTGTTGCTAAGCATTAGGTTGATGTTGTTCTTTTCCAGATTCATCCCTCTGTGCCACTCTGGACATTGACAACGGATAAGGAAAAGAGAAAGGCCCCATGGAAGACAATTAGGGCCAGTGGACAGAAGTTAAGGGTCACCAACATCAGTGTAGATAAGGAAGACAATTCTCACACTCAAAGAGAGAATGAGCTGCCCTAGACTGCCATGACGTCACGAGTCAAACCTAATCCATATGACAACTTTCAGGATTACTGTAGAGGCAAGAAGTATAGTGGTTAAGAGCATGTTCTTTGGAGTGACGAGGTCCTCTGTTTAAACATTTAATGCCATCGTCTACTAGCTATTTCAATTTGGCTAAGAAATGAATTTACAACTCCAAGTGTTGTCCTATCCCTGTGCAATTCTGGGATGGATTAAATGAGATGGTATGTGTCAAAGGTCTTACCACAATGTGTGACACTCAGTAATCAGCCAGTAGTGTCATGATCAGAGGGAATGAATTCCTTACGTGAAGGAGGACCAGCAGGTGAGGAGATAAGGCTACACATCTGATAAAATCCCATCCAGTTCCAAGGAAAATGAGTCTGTGAAACAATGCCTCATAGATGAAGTTCATATTTTGAAGAGTGATGACAAAGTAGGCTTTTTATAGCTTATTAATAATATTTTATACTTCAAAAAATAAAAAGATGGTTATTTTATTTAGAAAGAGAATTACGTGATCACGGTCGTTGTTTTACTGTGAGAACTAATCTTTTGGTCTTCAGTTTACTGAAAACAGAAGTTTGCCCAAGGTCGTGTTGGACAGAGGTTAAATAGTTAAAGGATTCTAAATGTGCAATTTTCATATAGTCAAACCTATGCATCCAGTGGCAGAGACCAGTATGGCCAGAGGGCTAAGTAGTTTAAGAAAGAGACTACAAAGAGGCCAAGAGAAGCAGAAGAGATTCATGAGGAGCCAACTTGGCCTCAAGGAGACTTCCGCAGAGCTTGACTTCAGCTTCCGGATGCTCTCAGCATAGCCTCTCCTGGAGTACCAGGGCAAGTGACTTGACTGTTCTAGGCTTTTCATTCTCCATGAGAAAATTGACTTGACAAGGGCCACTTCAGTTGCCTAAGGATGTATTTCATAGAACACAAGCTAATGTTGCTAGATTTTATCTTCTTCTCCATTATAAGATTTTTCTTTTTTGGAAGCAAACATGTTAGTATGTCTTAGCAAAACTAGTATTGTCTTTTTTGCAAAATGGTGGTCTCTGGTTCTACCAGGGAGACAGAACTGGCATGATCAGATTGCTTTTATGTTCTTGACTGTAATTTTCTTTCAGAGCAATGGAAATGTTAATGGGGATCCTCTGTAGATTAACTTGCAGACCCTAGGCAAACTCTGCCTTCAAGTTCATGTCTGGACAATCCTTTCTACTCCTTTTCCCTTAAAAAAGGCTATGCAGTTTATGTTCTGAGTCAAGATCCTTCACTCTCTCATGTCAATTCGCCCAGACCTACTGTCATTTTAAATATTTTATGGAATACATTATGAAATACAGGGCTTTATTTTTGGTAAGGGAATATGAAGCACTTGGCAAAGATGCTAGTCTGTGTGTTGGGATAACTGTATCATAGGTGGAAAAAGAGGGATTTATGTTCCTCAGCTTTCCTTAAAAAAAAAATCACACTATCCCTAGGCTGACCCTGAGAGATATTGCCTTGGTCACCAGCAAGAAGTTATAAGGCCCAAATCAAAAGAAAAAAATGTTTAGTTCTTTTTCTCCATGCCCCTCTCCTTCCCTCATGGGACCACATTCCTTTTTCCTATGAAGAATTATAAGCTCCTGTTGGCTTCTTCTTCCAGGTATTTTCTTTAATGTTTGAGAAGCAAGATATTCTTGTAAAAGTGCTTTCTCTGGTCCCTGTTTCTCCCCTGCTTAATTGATGCCATTGCTCATTTCCCTAAGATCTCAGATGCTGGGAACACATTGCCAGTTCTCTGTCCCTTATTCCAATTCTCTCAGGCTGAATCTCCCCCTGCACTCTCCAGTCCTACTGCCACATGATAACGAAGCATTGACCCTGAAGCAAATGGCCCAAAGCTTCACAGCCCAAATTTCAGCTGCTTGAATTTTTTCAAGGCACCAGAAAACCAGAAACAACAGGAGAGCTAAAAGAAAAGGGAGGGCCCCAAAGATTACCTCATCTTAAAATAAAAATCAGCTCCAGCCCTGTCCATAATGACTCATGACTTTTGAAAGAAAGCGTTCATTCTAATTATGTCTTTTTCTTTTTGTGAATATTAAGAGTTTTGTTCTGCCGCAGCCTACCAAAGTCAACAGTATTTCTTCCCTAGAGACTGGATTAATTTTTGAACCATCTGCACCAATCAAGCCTGTGAAAATTATGTTCACCATCACTCATCATCAGGGAAACACAAATCAAAACCACACTGAGATACCACCTCATACCAGTCAGAATGGCTAAAATGAACAACTCAGGAAACTACAGATGCTGGAAAGGATGTGGAGAAATGGGAACCTCTTGCACTGTTGGTGGGAATGTAAACTGGTGCAGCCGCTCTGGAAAACAGTGTGGAGGTTCCTCAAAAAATTAAAAATAGAACTACCCAATGACCCAGCAATAGCACTACTAAGAATTTATCCAAGGGACACAGGAGTGCTGACTCATAGGGGCACATGTACCCCAATGTTTATAGCAGTACTATGGAAAGAGCCTAAATGTCCATCAACTGATGAACGGATAAAGATGTGGTTTGTATATACAATGGAATACTACTTGGCAATGAGAAAGAATGAAATCATGCCATTTGCAGCAATGTGGATAGAACTGGAAGGTATTATGCTGAGTGAAATGAATCAGTCAGAGAAGGACAGATATTATATGTTTTCACTCATATGTTGATCTTGAGAAACTTAACAGAAGACCATGGAGGAAGGGAGGGGGAACAAAATAGTTACAAACAGAGAGGAATGGAGGCAAACCATAAGAGGCTCTTAAATACAGAGAACAAACTGAGGGTGAATGGGGGATGGGAGAGAGGGGAAAGCGGGTGATGGGCATTGAGGAGGGCACTTGTTGGGATGAGCAGTGGGTGTTGTATGGAAGTGATGAACCATGGGAATCTACCTGAAAAACCAAGAGCACAGTTTACACACTGTATGTTAGCCAATAAATTATATTTAAAATAAATAAATAAAATATTAATAAATGATTAACAGAAGATCAACTCACAGATAGATATTAGCTTGTCAATCCTGTTAAATAACAGATTTGTGTTTATTGCATTGAAGTAAAATCACAGAATAAGTAAATCATAATAATAATAATTAAGAAGAAGAAAACTCATAAGAACTTATAACTGCTTTCCTAGAAAATAGTACCTTCTTACAAATACTAAATCATTACTAATATGTCAGTTATAGCTCAGTTTTAGAAAAAGAAAAGAAAATAGCACCTTTAAGTGAATTAAACTGGAAATAGAATTCTCCTCATGTCGAGTGAACACAGACCAGACACCAATTATTATGGTGTTTATGCAGCAAGAGGACAGCATGCTGGTATCTCCTATGAAGATGAAATTCACCAGTGACAATTAGGAAGGAGATTACCTATTTAAAACATTTCAAAATATTTAATTTGAAAAATTTAAAGAAAAATGTATCCATCTTACCAGTGGGATGTTTCTATTTAAACAATACAGGATATGGGGCTCCTGGGTGGTTCAGCAGTTAAATGTCCAACTTCTGCCCAGGTTATGATATGACAGTTCATGAGTTTGAGCCCCACATCTGTCAGCATAAAACCTACTTTGGATCCTCTGTCCCCCTCTCTGCCCCTCCCCAGCTTGTTTGCTCGCTCTCTCTCTCAAAATAAGTAAGCTTCTTTAAAAAACAATATATGATAATAGGGAATTTAAACTAATTTTTAAATGCTCCAGTCAATATTCAGGCCCACAAAGATCAGACGTATCCTATATTGAAAGATATGCTCATTTGGAAATGGATTGAAATGGTCCAGCTTACAAACAGTGTCTTACACAGAGACTGACATTAGAAGGAAATATGTTCTGCGACTTCTCACATAAAACTCTTTAGACAATCATACTTCTCTTCAAACACTCTATGTTCCAATGCTGTTTCAGTGTTTCTCACTATGTTAGGGATCAAATCTTAGTACCATATAATTTCACTTTTATCAAGGAAGGTATAACCTCAAGCTGAATGGATATGAGGAACCTGAAATGATAACTAGAAGAGGTAACAGAACTCACATGAGGGCACACAGAAAATCCTGTGCCCTCAAAGTTAAGAATAAGAGGGGGAGGGAGGGAGAAATTTAAAGAATTAAATATATGGAATCAGTTCATTCATTTATTCAATAATGATTTGTTGCACATCTACATACTATTAAACCAAGTACTCTTCTGTAGATAGTACATTCTGTAGAATGTAGTTTACATTCTAGCTGAGGACAACAGATGATAAATAACAAACAATAACAAACATAAATAATGAAACTGCAGAGAATGTAATATAATACAGTATTCTGCACCTATGGGGGGAAAAAGGAGAATAGGGTGAGGAGACTGGGACTGTCAGATTTCGGTGGGAATAAGAATGTTGGTCAGGGTGGTGCCCATTGAGAAGACAAAGTTAAAGATCTGATCCAAGTTTCAATCCTCAGTAATAAATAATCACTGAATAGCCAAAAAGAGATGAAAATTGTAAGATCAGCGTTCTGTCATAAGAATTGTGCTTATAAATACAGATCTAAATATATTTTTTCTCTCAATAAAACAAAGCTTTTGCTGTAAGCATTTTTAAAGCTTTTTTTAAAGTTTTATTTAATTAAGTAATCTCTACACCCAATATGGGGCTTGAACTCACGACCCACTGATCAAGAGTTGCATGTTCTACCAACTGAGCCAGCCAGGCACCCCAGCTGTAAGCATTTTGATATAAATGCTCTTTTTTAGTTTATATTTTTAAACTGATGTTTTCAACCTGACCTTTTATTAATAGATGCTTGTTATATCACAGAATGATCTAAAACTGAAATTTTGGTATCCATTCACATTTGATTTTTAGAAAATCTGCTATCCAGAAGTAGGTGATATAAACATTCAGTCTACACACTTAAGCTTTACTATGTGCCATACTAGATACTGTGGATACAGTAATTTGAAACATACATTTATCTCAAAAAGTTGAGTCTAGTACTTTGAATTGTTGATACTTATTAAAATGCCATATTTGTAACCATACCAGGCACTAATCCAAGTGTTTTATCCATATTAACTCACCTAGCCTTCGTGACAAGATTACGAAGTTGTTCCTATCATTAGCCCCCTTATTTAGATGAGAAAACTGAGGCCCAGAGTAGTTCAGTGACTTGCTCGAGGCAAAAAAGCTAGTTAGCGGAAGAGCCAGGCCATGTTAATTCTAGAGCTTGCTCTCCTCCACTCCTCTAAGAGGACATAGATCAGTTAACAAATACATTCAACATGATGACACCTACTTAGATGTGCCTAACATGGGGCAGGTGTCAGCTTCTTCTTTCAAGTTCATGTGCCAGTTTTCACTTCAGCATTTTATTTAGCGCTGGTTCGGCACCAGAAGTGGAAGAAGAGACAGAATTTTAGGCAACCTAACGCAGAAGTAAGGAGTGTGGCTCGGATGGCATCAAGAGCTACAGAGTCTGCTGTGCCACCTCTTGCCAGGCTTGTGCATCTCTACTGCCCTCGGGTCCCCCCAGAAATACTCTGCCAGGAACCGTGTTTAGGTTACGACATTACATCTTCCTGAGTAATAGGACTTTGCTTTTCTTCACACATTTACATGGCCTTGATCGTTCTTTTTAAAAACGTTTTCAGTTAAAATTCTCCTGGATATTATGAGTACATTATATATCCAATGAGCTATTTCATACAAAGTTAAGAAATCTCCTCCCATACTACTGTTTCAATATTCTTAGTGAGAACTAGTAAAGTGCCTAACAGCTTTAGAGGAAAAAAAACACACATTAGAATTTGTGTTCTAAGATTAACATATAAACACTATTGATCTGCTCACCAAATAACAAATTAGTACTTTTTTTTATAATAGCAGAGCAAACCATAATTAAAGATTATTAAGCCTTGGGGCACCTGGGTGGCTTAGTCAGTTAAGTATCCAACTCTTGGTTTCAGCTCAAGTCATGATCTTATGGTCCTGGGATTGAGCTCCGCATCGGGATTCACACACTGAGCATTGAGCCTGTGTGGGATTCTCTCTCTCTCTCTCTCTCTCTCTCTCTCTGCCCCTCCCCCATGCACACGAGCTTTGTTTCTCCCTCTCTCTTTCTCTCAAAATAAATAAATAAACAAACTTAAAAAAAGATTATTAAGCCTGGAATAAAGAACTTACAAAAATAATAAATTAAAACAATTTTTTATTAAGTTGACATTATCTTATTCCTTGTTGAAATCTGCTATTTAAACTGTGTTACTTGGTTGCTGCTCCAGAGAAGAAAATCTCATATGCGAACAAATTCCAAGTTGCCACATTTGTCATATATATTTGCGTGTTATTTAACACTTGTCATCAGATTGATAAGAGATAAAACTGGAAGTAATATTTTTAAAATAAGCTTCCAAGACTTTTTTTAAAGAGCACATTACTTATATTTCTATAGTAATATCCAATGTGTTTAGGAGTCAGATTTCTGACAACTCAAACCATCCAGAATATACCAAACATCAAATTCAAGAGAGGAGGCTGTTTAAAGACCAAGCACTTTGCTCCACAGGTAAGGTGTGTCCCCCAAGCAACTTTCTATGTGAAGAAAACAAGGAAGTATTAGAAGCCAGTGTATACTGAGGAGGCAAAAAAAAATCAAAGAGAAAGGACAATAAAATAAACTTTAAAAGTCTAGTCATGTAGAATCACATTGCAAAAGCACCAATAACTAAAATTTCTTATGAACCTCACAATACAATAATTAACATTCATAACAATACACACTAGCCATCAAGAAGTGGTTAAATTGTATCCATTAGTCATTGTTTACCAAGAGATGGAGGAATTCTTGGAAATGTTTAAAAACTGGGAGCTCTAATGTATCAGTGCTACTAAACTCACATAGGTCATTTTCCCAAAAGCCATCACACAAAGATGGAGCTTTTTAAGATATCAGGAATAATTGGTGAAGATGCTAATTAAGAAGCAGATACCTTGCATTCTAGTTTCTGGCACTCACTTTGGGCAGACCTAGTAACCTCTCAGCGTCCCTTGTCATCTGCAAGAGTTCAAGGTATATGTAAGAATTTTAAAAAATTTTTAACATCAGAACACCATCAAAATTAGAGAGTTTCCTCAGTACAAGACATTACTATTACTGAATACATTTATCCTTGATATTATTCATTAGATCAATCCAATGATGTCCTTCATAATAAAAATGATAATGCTTCATTTCTATTTGAAGACCATATGGCCAGCAGTGTACTTGAGAAACACTGATCTACTCAATAGAGATACAATACAAAGAAGCTTACATCCACATAGCACTGCCCATACATTTCCAAAATTTATTAAAAGTTATTTGCTTGAGGGGCACCTGGGTGGCTTAGTCAGTTGAGCGTCCGGCTTTGGCTCAGGTCATGATCTCGCGGTTCGTGGGTTCGAGCCCCGCATCAGGCTCTGTGCTGACAGCTAGCTCAGAGCCTGGAGCCTGTCTTCAGATTGTGTGTCTCCCTCTCTCTCTGACCCTCCCCTGCTCACACTGTCTATCTCTCTCTCTCTCTCTCTCTCAAAAATAAATTTAAAAAAACATTAAAAAAAAGTTATTTGCTTGGCTCCATATTTCAGGTTGCACAAATTAAACCATTTTCCTTTGTTGTGATAAACCCAGAGTGTATTAATCACCAACTTTCCATCATTTAATACCAGCAGCTACGAGATGATGCATCTGCTTTAGCATTTTTAAATGAAAACTAAAAAGTGAAAGGAACTTCTCCCCCCACCTCCATTCTCTTCCTCAAATTTCCACAACTTAATTCTACATCCCATTTTGACAATGAAAGAACTCAGATTGAATGGGCCTGAATTGCTAGTCACTTGTACAGGAATCACTCAAGGAGGGTACCGGATGTCCGGAATGGGAACCAGACACACAGCAGCCAACAGGAAGGAGCAGAAGTTTCCATGGGGAAGACTTGGTACAGGAAGGACAGATGAGAGCACTTAAACCCACATGTCATGTCAACATTCTGAAGAGATCTCGGAGGAGTGAGGGATGAAGACAGGTTTAAGAGATTACAAACTTGTCTCAGTTTTCTATTGCTGCCATAACAAATTACCACAAAGGTAGTGGCTTAAAAATGACACATTCAGGGGCACTTGGGTGGCTCAGTCAGTCAAGCATCCAACTCTTGACTTTGGCTCAGGTCATGATCCCAGGGTCATGAGATTGAGCCCTGGCGTTGGGCTCCATGCTGAGCATGAAGTCTGCTTGGGATTCTCTGTCTCCCCCTCTGTCCCTCTCCCCAACTTGTACACACACTCTCTCTCTCTCTAAAATAAAACTTTTAATTAAAAAAAAGAAAGAACTTCAAAAAATATAAATAAAAGTTTGTTTTCAAAAAAGACACATTTATAACATTACAGTTCTGCAGTCCACGAGTCTGACACAGATCTCACCAGGCTAAAATCAAGGTGTCACATTTCTTTCTATAAGCAGTAGGATCCACTTCCTTGTCTTTTCCAGCTTTAAGAGGCTGCCCATATGCATTGACTTCCTCCATCTTCAAAGCCAGCAATGGCCGCTCAAATGCTTCCCACATGCCATCACTTCAACCCCCTCTCCTGATACCTCTTCCACATGTAAGGACTCCTGTGATTAGAGTGTGTCCATCCAGATAATCCATGATACTCTCCCCATATCCACCTCACATCTCATCAATTTTTTATGTATTTATTTATTTGCAATCACATCAGCAAAGTTCCTTTTGCCACGGTACCTAACATGTTCACAGATTCCAGGAATTAGGACTTGGACATCTTTGTGGGTAAGGGAAACATTATTCTGCCTATAACAGTGCTGTAGGTAACAGGTAAATTGGCAAGATGTTATCACTGCTTTCTTTCACTCTTGCTCCCCTCAGTCAGCTTCCCACACAGTCAAAGCACTTGAAAACACTGATCACATTATGCCTCTCTTTTACTCAGATTGCTTCCATGGCTTCTTGACATTCTGAATAAAACCACACTCCTTAACAAAACATACAAGGTCTACATAATTTAGCCTAGTGTATTTGAAACTTTTTAAACTGGTCCCCATAGTAACAGATCCATTTTTAAATCATAACCCAGCATGGGTGTGTGTGTGTACAGTTCCACAAACCAGTATTCATGCTTACTATATACTCTAATACTTGAAATTCTGATCCATCCTTCATTTAATTTATTTAAAAAATTGTTTTTTAATGGTTATTTATTTTTGAGAGAGAGAGAGATAGACTGTATGTGGGGGAAGGGCAGAGAGAGAGGAAGACACAGAATCCAAAGCAGGCTCCAGGCTGTGAGCTGTCAGAACAGAGCCCGATGCTGGGCTCGAACCCATGTACAGTGAGATCATGACCTGAGCTTAAGTTGGATTTTCAACCGACTGAGCCACACAGGTGCCCCTAATTTTTGTAATGTTGCTTGCAACCCACTAGTGAACTCTGACTCTTGCTATGGAAAACACGTATCTGACCCTGCTTTCTCTCATACATTGGTACATCATGCTCTCTCAGACCTAGACACACTGACCTCCTGTCTCAGGAGAACCACTGATTAAATGTTTTCCCTGGAACTTCTCAGGGCCGGCTCCCTCACCTCAGCTGGGATTCTGCTCACCTCTCCCTTCTCAAAGAGGCCTCCCCTGACCACCCTCTCTCAAATAACCCTTCCTCCACCTCCCACATCATTTTCTTTTATCTTGCTTTAGTTTCTTACTGCTTTTGTGTATTATTTCTCTGTTTCTTCTCTCCCACTAGAAGAAAAGGTCCACTGGGACTGTCTTGTTTACAATACTAGTGCTTGAATAGGGCTGCCTAATACACAGGAAAAACTCAAACATTAGTTATAGAATGAATGAATAAAACATGAGTGAATGAATAAATGGATTGGTAGACCTAAGACTATATGGGTTATTGATTGAAATTATAAGTATTATTACATTATAATTTATATAATTAACTATAAACATTGGTAATTATCATTTCTTAATTATCTATGCCATGCCAGATACTATGTAGGCCTCTTGAATAAGTTATTTCTAGTTGGCACAACAGCTCTGTGGGGTAGTTATTTTTACAGATGGGGAAATTGAAGTTCAGAGAAGTTAGATTTTTGGTCCAGGGTTAATATGGTCTGTAATAACAGCCAATTTTTATAATACTTGACATTTGTTGTCAGGCATTGTTCTGAGTATTTTACATGGGGGGCACTGTTATTATTCTCATTTTACAGATTGGGAAATTCAGGCATTGGACTTGCTCAAAGTCAAACAGCTAGTAAGTGGTGGCACCAGAAATCCAACTCAGGCAGTCTGGGACCATAGTCAGTTCAAGGCCTACACATTCTTGCTGCCCAAAGTAGAGTCCAAGCACCAGCACCAGCACCAGCACCAGCACCACTTGGGGGTTTACTAGAAATGCAGAACATCATGCCCCATCCCAGGCCTGCATCCCACTAAGATCCCCAAGTGATTCATAGACACAATAAAGTTGAAAATCCTTGATCTAGGGGTGCCTGGGTGGCTCAATTGGTTAAGCATCCGACTCCTGATTTTGGCTCAGGTCATGATCTCATGGTTCGTGAGATCAAGCCCACATCAAGCTCTGTGCTGAATGTGGAACCTACTTGGGATTCTCTCTTTCCCTCTCTCTCTCTCTCTCTCTCTCTCTCTCTCTCCCCCACTTTCTCTAAGTTAAATAAATATTTAAAAAAGAAGAAACGAAAAGCTTTGTTCTAAACCATACTGTCTCATAGGTAGACAAGCAGAAATGATCAGAAATAATTTTATGACAGGACAACCATACAAATAATATTTAATTGGATGTATTAAATGTCAATTTATGTGAATTTAATATAAGTAAAACAATCATAAATAAAACTAAAGGAAATTACAGAGCTCCAGATAAATAAATGACTATTTGCCCCTAAAATGTTATATTCCTTTAGGTAAGAAAAAAAGATTATGAAGTACATTAAAAGATTGGAACCATTATATTTTCCTTATTCTTAACCTTATGGTTCAGCTTTAGATCATATCAACTGACTCCCTGCTATGAACAATAAGCAGTCAAATTTTCTCCCTTTTCCCTTCTACCCCTTTCCCCTACCTCCACATTTATCTGGGTCCTTTACTATTTTTCTTCACTAAGATGTGTAACATTTCCATTCTATTGCTCCACCGTAATCCTCTTGTTTAGTCTTAATTCAGCATTTCTTTGGATTCAATGATCCTACATGAGCCTTTACCACATATTCCTCATCTCTGAGTACAATGTTGACTCACCCTTTGTTGGCTAAGTTGTTTTGTTTTGCTTTGTTTTTTTTGTCAAATAGTGCTTTTTTAAAGGAATCATGGGCAACATATTCCATATATCCTTTCATCTTTGAAAAGTTTTACTTACTGCCTTTATAAATGAATGAAAACTTGGCCATCTATATTACTTGGGGGTCTCACATTCCTTCAGAACTCTGTAGATGCTGTCTCTAGGCACTGAATGCTGAGAAGTATGAAGCCATTCCAAGCACTGACCTCTTGTAGGTGCATTACTACTCTCCCAGAAGTACTTCTTTTTTAATTTTTGACATAATTCATAACTTAAGCAGAATACAGCTTGATCTCGATAGCTATACACATTTTTCTCTGGTATACAATGTCTTTTCAACATCCTTATTTAGTTCTTTTTTTTAACCTTTTTTTAATGTTTATTTTTGAAGGAAAGAGAGACAGAACATGAGCAGGAGAGGGGCAGAGAGAGAGGGAGACACAGAACCCGAAACGGACTCCAGGCTCTGAGCTGTCAGCGCAGAGCCTGATGCAGGGCTCAAACTCACGAACCATGAGATTATGACCTGAGCCAAAGTCGGTTGCTTAACCGACTGAGCCACCCAGGCACCCCTCTTTTTTTTTTGTTTGTTTTTAAAGAGAGAGCTAGCACAAGCAGGGGAGAGGAGCAGAGGGACAGAGAGAGAAAGAGAGAGAGAGAATATCCCAAGCAGGGTCCACACTCAATGCAGAGCCTGATGCGGGTCTCCATCCCATGACCCTGGGATCATGACTTGAGCAAAAATCAAGAGTCAGACACTCAACCAACTGAGCCACCCAGGTGCCCCAGTTATTTTTTTTTTTTATTTCAGGAGGATATTCTTGAATTTTTGTTCAGAACACTTTTTCTCTTCCATTATATGGTTTCTTAATTTTAGAGGCATAATCTCCTGGGAGGAATCCTTTGTCCACTATACAGAGTAATGTTTCTAATTGTTTTAGTTTCTTCTTTCTTTCTTTCTTTCTTTTCTTTTTTTTTTTAATTTTTTAAATGTTTTATTTATTTTTGAGAGAGAGAGATGGCGTGAGCAGGGGAGGGTCAGAGAGAGAGGGAGACACAGAATCCAAAGACAGGCTCCGGGCTCTGAGCTAGCTGTCAGCACAGAGCCTGACGCGGGGCTCGAACCCACGAACCATGAGATCATGACCTGAGCCGAAGCCGGACGCTCAACCGACTGAGCCACCCAGGCGCCCCACTTTCTTTCTTTCTTTTTTATCTTCACTGCTATTGAAACTCAAGCTTCTCCTTCATGCTAGTGATTTGATTTTAAGCTTTGTCTATTCTGTCACTTCTTATTCAGGGTTTATTCGTTATCTGTAATGGAATTGTGTCAGCACTACAATCCCTCCTTCCTTCTAATTCTATTGTTTCACCATAATACCTTGAGGCTCCGGTTTTATCAAATTCATATCCATATTAGATTTTTCCAGAGCATGAAGCACACTTACATACATATTCTTTTCCTTATATTATGCTTAATTTCAGACTCTCTTCAGCTCTCTTTTACATGTTATGTTCAGTTTGTTTTCTTTAGACTATTTGATAATGGCATCATTGTCCTGCCATTTCTTTTCCTCTGCCTAAATCTCTAATGATTAAGTATAGAAATATCTTTGACACCCATCCCATCACATCTAGAACCTGCTTCCCTCTACCCCACCTCTGGTCTTTCTAAGCTACAATTTGAGGATTAGGAGTTTATTATATTTATTTTTGGGCTGGATGCGCAGGATTGAGGAGTCGGAGAGTGAACTCAAGCTAAGTGTAGTCTTTAATGGGTGACTAGCACTGAACTCTTGAGAATGCCTTTACAGGAATGGCTGAAGGATGAGTCCATGAAACTTTAATTATTATCCGTGTATACATCCACCTTCTAATGGATAGAGCCTCATTTCCCCACTTGATCTGTGGGATGGTTTCCATGCCATATTTTGTTATGAAATAGCCTTCCCTAGCTGTACTGCATTGGATTGGATTGGATACCAGGGAATTAGAAGCTCGTTTATCTTTGAGGTGTTTTCAGAGAAAACTGCCAACAGGCATGCATACAGATGATAACCCAATCTTGTCACCTCTCTGAAGTATACAAGTGGTTCCTTGAACTCAGATTGTTTTTCTCAGTAATGTCTGTCAATTTGTCTCCTTCTCTCTGAAGCCCATGACATATCCCAGTGTTAACTGTGGACATTATGGCATGTTTCCTTGTATCCTTATCTCTTTTAAGAACAAGGACTTTAGAGTCATAATTTCCTGGGTTCCAATCTCAGCTCAACTGCTTACTCTCTGTGTCACTACAAGCCAGGTAAAGCCTCCTAAGTCTCAGTTCTCTTGTCTACAATCTGGGGTTGATGATATCTATATAGAGTTATTATGGAAATTATATGAAATAGCATATAAAAAGTACAAAAGTCCAATCTCAGCTCAACTGCTTACTCTCTGTGTCACTACAAGCCAGGTAAAGCCTCCTAAGTCTCAGTTCTCTTGTCTACAATCTGGGGTTGATGATATCTATGTAGAGTTATTATGGAAATTATATGAAATAGCATATAAAAAGTACTTGGTATATGCCTGGCATTTTGGAACCACTCAATATATTTATATAGCTATT
Organism: Cryptoprocta ferox; assembly: GCA_028646485.1. NCBI lineage: Eukaryota > Metazoa > Chordata > Mammalia > Carnivora > Eupleridae > Cryptoprocta > Cryptoprocta ferox. The sequence continues at coordinate 100,109,873 of CM053576.1, read as the reverse complement.
ATTCCTACACATGAGTAGGAAAGTATCATGGAGGTACTAAAGGGGAACATTTTATACGGATTCTGTTGGAGGCACCCTGTCACCGGGGAGGCTTTCTGGAAAAGGTAGCATTTAGCTAAATATTACTGGATAGAGAAGAGTAAGCCCAGAAGGAGAAAGGAATGTCAGACAGAAGGGAGAGACTCCACTCATTTATTTATTTATTCAGTTTAAGTATTTATTAAACACCCTCTCTATTCCAGGCCCTATTCTATTGGGGGGAGGGGGAGGGGATGGATACAGCAGTGGGCAAGGCAGACAAAACACACATTCTAATGGTGAAATAAACAATAAATCAATAAATGCATACTCCAAGGCAGATGTTGGGAAGCATCAAGAACATATAAGGTAAAGGGAGAAGATAAAGGAAAGAAAGGGATATTTTAGATAGTGTGGTTAGGGATGACTTCTTTCAGGAAGCAACATTTAAGTAGGGGCCAAAATGAGGAATTAGTAAAGCTTTCAGGTAAGATAAAACATGAGGGGAAAAAAAAGCTCAGTATTTCAGGACACCACGATCACTCAGTGTTGCTGGATTGTGAGAGGAAGCTAAGGCAGGTGCAGATATCAGCTATGCTAAGCTAATTGATCTTTACCCTGTGCCGACCAGGAGCCACTGAAAGGTTTTAATCAAAGGAATGGCACAATTCTACCTGTGCTTTAAAAAGATTACTCCAGAAATGGTTTGCAGGATAGATCTGAGACAGTCAAACTGGTAAGGTGGGGGCAGAGAGGGGAAGCCTATTTGGAGGCTGGAGAAGAAATAAAGAATTTAAGTTATTCAGAGGTAAAACAAGGATGAATGTAAGTAGATGGATTAGCTCAGCATATCAGGTTCTTAGCTCTAAGAACCAGTATTTAAGTTTAGATCTGGAAATTCCCAAGGAAGAGAACTGGGGGAACACGTAGGTCGCAAGAGCTCATTCTAGGTCTGACTGACAGGAGGAAAACAATACAGGGACCAAACAGTAATAAGTAGACCACGAGACTCCAAGTCAATAAAAATTTAATTCCAAACCTTGCCAGAAGACAAATCAAAACTATTAATATGAAGTCTGCTCTCTAGTTCTGTCCAGGACTGGAGTAAATCTGAGTTTGTTTCTAAGGACTATTATTTGATTTTGTTTACAGAAAATGAGAAAGGAACAGGTGGAGGAAACCAGAAAAAAAATGACAAAAAAAATTCCTCAGGATCTTTAAAAATGCATCCCCTAATTGACATCTAATTTTTACATGCACCATGACATCATCTTGTCATTTACCCTGTTGATCCAATGATAAATTTTATATTCTTCCCCAAGATGTTCTCCAACTTTTTCCCTGACAACACATTAGTAGAAAGAACATAGGGTCTGGGGTTCAGAAGACCTGACTTATAGTCCTGGCTATGCCATAGATTAGCCATGTGACCTAGAAGTCAAGCCACTTCTCCTGTCTACATCCCTGTTTCTTCACTAGGAAAATACAAATTCAGAGTGGTTTCTGAAGATTAATTAAGGTAATGAACATGACAGTACCTGGCACAGAGCCTGGCACATAGTAGGTGCCCTATGAATGTTTGTACAATTTAGGTCAAGCTTGGGATGCATGAGGAATAGGGGAGGGGTGGGAGATGAGGAAGGATCACAAAAATGTACATGTCAAATTAAGGCTTATGGGGGAGTAATCTAAGAACTTTAAGAAGGAAAGAAACAGATTTTCTTGCAGAGGCCAAGCTACAGCAAGGAAATCAATTAGGAAATATTATAATCCAAGTAAGAAATAATGAACTCAGGCAGTGCAACAGGAACAAGACTGAAAATAAAGGACAATTTCTTTAGATATTTAGAAGATAATTAATTAACGTGGAACTGAAGGAGAAAGAAGAGACTAGGGGGCTCCCAATTTCTGGCCTGAAGGACTAAATCTATGGTCCTACTCAAAATATAAGGAATGCAGGAGGAGAAGCAAGAATAAAAAAGAACATAAGGAAATCACTCACTGGGCATTCACTCATTGAATAATTCCAATCACTCAACAAAAATTTGTGGAATGCCTACAATATAAGAGCATGGAGCACACAGCAATGAACATACAAAGATGATCCTTCCCTTCATGGAGCTTACGTTGCAGTGAAGAGTAAACTAGATAAGAAGGATTCAAGGAAAATGATCCAGGTAGAGAAAAGAGCATATGTGAAAGTCTTCAGACTGAAAAAAAATATCACCTTCATGGATGTAAAGGAGTCAGTCTTAGGCTCAAGGGAAGAGAGTGAAGCACAAGATGAGGATAGAGGCATTTTCTAAATCATATAGGTCCTGGCAGATTATTTTAAGGAGGTAAGCTTTACCCTTACATTTTGTGAAAACACTGATGAATTTTGACCAGTAAACTGAGATATGGTCAGATTCATTTTTGGAAATTTCACTCTTACTGCAGTGTAGAGAATGCTTTTTAAGGATATCCATTTATCAGACTAGAAGTTCTAAAAAGCCCATTTGCCACAGTACATCCACGTATTGGAAAAAATAATGCAAACATACATTTAATGCATTGCTGGGATAACAGGAAAGAAAGAGAAATCCTCAAATACCATGGAAAATAACAATGTGCTGAAACCAATGGTAGGCAAACCCTGAAGCCAGAGCTGTCCTGGGAATAAATGTTAATAACACAAAACTATAGAGTTTTGGAGACTAATGGCTGTGGCAGAACAGGAGCTTAAACCTTGGGTCCACTGAAAGTCCCCTGGAACTTGGGCCCAAATTGTAACTTTGAAATTATCTTTTCTACCAGACAGAAATCATTTGCGTCTCCATCAAGCCATTCTTTCTTATATAGCGAATTTTCCAAAATAAACATAAAAGGGGAGCATTAAATTTAAAAGAACTACACCCAGTGAAAAAGTGAGCTAGAAGAAAATCCATCTGCTTCCAAAGGAAAAGAGAAGGCTACCTATTTATTTCAGTTGTAGCTCCAGATGGGGTAAAAATATAAATTTCAAAACTGGTAAAAATCCATGACTCTCTACAAATACAGATTTCACATGTATCAAATATTTACTTAATTGATTAATAACAAGGTCAGCAGGATGGACCCAGGTGGAATAGGAGTGCTATGTTAGATACTGGTTAATATCCTACAAGACAATAAAACTGTAACTCTGGGGTTATCTTTTCTACCAGACAGAAATTATTAGCGTCTCTACCAAATAACTGTTTTTTATATAGCCAATATTCTACAAATAAACAGGTAACTCCACAGAGCCTGAGCTCTAATCAATAGTAAATAGTATGTCAAACAAAGGTACAGAACCTAGAGCTACACGGTCCAATGTAGGAGGTACTACACACATGTGGCTACACAAATTTAAATTGAAATTAATTGAAATTAAATAAAATTTAAAAGTAAAATTAAAATTCAGTCCCTCAGTTTCATATGTCACATTTCAAGTGTTCAATAGCCATAGGTGGCTAATGGTTACCATACGGCACACCACGGATTTATAGACATTCCTATCACCACAGCCCAAGAGAACTAAATCATCCTTGGGCAGGCTCCAGACAATGCTCCAATATGACACTGAAAGGACATGTAGTCATCCTTTTATCTTATTTCCAAGTTTTGGATAATTTTTCTTAACAGTGGAAATATTAATAACGATAATTATAGACACCCTGAGACTTTGTAATCTTATATTTGTTTCTGCTTTCTTTCACGCCTCATTTTCACACCACCCTCACTGCAGGTGATATTCTAAACTGAGAAATTAAAGTGACCCCGAGTTGGTAGTACTCAGCAGGGTCTGGCAGAAACAAAATAATTCTTTTTGGAATTTTATTTTTTAAGCCACTTTATTGGGGTATTATTAACATACAAAGAGCTATACCTATTTAATGTATATAATTTAGTGAGTTTGGGAGAAAGCATATACCCATGAAAACATCACCACAATCCATTCCATAAACACACCCATCCCCTCCAAAAGTTTCCCTCCAGCCTCTTTACTTTTTGCTGTTATTTTTGGGTACATGACAAAAACACTCAACATAATATCTTAGCAAATTTTTAGGTGAGCGATTTTTACAGTATACAATACAGTACTGTTATCTCACTGTAAAGTTTCAGGTGCACCACCTTGTTCTATTCTCTAGTCCAGGGACATACTGAGTATCTCGTAATAAAGTTCTTGTGTCACTCTTTTGGCACACATTATGTTATCTGAAAATTTATTGATCAAATAATATTAATTTTTTCCATAAAGTTTCCAGGAAGCATAATGACTTCTGGGCAACATATAAAATTAATGATAATAGCTAACATTTGTTACATGATTTATAGTTTATTAAATACTTTTAGGAACAAGAGATAGAGCTATTCTCTCTTCTGGGAAAGCTTGATTATCTAGCATCAACTCTTTAGAGAGGTCACACGTGGCCTCCTCTACTTGTTGCCTCCCAGAAGAACTGCCAAGGAATAACTAAATCAACAACACCTCTTTCCCTTGGATTTCTGGTATAGATCAACCATTCTATCTCTTCTCTTTAGAGGTCATTTCCTTTTCAACATGTATATATCTATTCCAGAGTGAAAAGAAATAGATGTGAATTTTCTTTCCACAACGTTTAAGTTGTATGACTCTGCGCAAGTTCCTGACCCTCAGTTTCTTCACCTGGAAAACTGGGAATAGAAACATCTACCTCAGAATTGCTCTGAGGGCCAAATAACATAAAGATTTGTTTATTCTCACATGGATTTCAGTATGTTTTTTGCCCTCCTTACCATTCTCAACCTTATCCATTATTCGAAAACGGAAAAGTCCTTCCATGGGATCACCATTTTAGGTGTAAGTATATTATTTTTTCAGTTTATGTATAGAGTTTTTGCTTTTGAAGATTTTCAAATTATAATTTTGATATATTTTTTTGTTATTGGTACCTAAAATTATTATATTAAAATCGTAGAACATGATCTGTAGGATCAGCATTCTTTGGAATACTGACTTAACTTTGGACTAGGTATGTGGTTAGTATTTATGAATATTTCATCTGTGCTTAGAGAGAATATCATAAGTGTTTTTCTACTTATAGATTTAAGAAAAAGTCTATTAAATCACTCACTATGACTGTGAACTTTATCAATTTACGGTTGTATTTCTACCAGTTTTCAGTTTATATATTTATATATTTTGGAACTATGTTATCAAGTTCACTGTACCTAATAATCCAGTGTATTTGCGATGCCACTATGTTGGGATAGCCTCCTGTTAAACACTCTCTTTTTATCCATAATTATCGCTTTCATTTCAAATATTGTTCTAAGAGTTAGAATCTATTTCGTTTGATATTAATTATGTTAATAATGTTATACCAGGTTTCTCTCAATTCCTATTGTGTGATATGTGCTCTTCCAGCTCTTTACTTTCTGTCAGGTGTGAGCTATGTCTCTTAAAAAGAGGAAAAAAGTTTTCCTTTTGTCTCTTAGCAGATTGAATCTATTTACATTTATATGATTATTGATATTCTTGAATTTATTTATTTTATCTGATTTTGCCTACACCACAATTTGAATTGGATCTCAAGTGCAAAGAATTGAGTTAATCACATTTTTCACTTTATAGCAAATTATCACTAGTAGTACACACTTCATTCTTGTTTTGTTTTTTTCTTATTTCCCTCCTTCATACATCACCCATCTCATGTGATTGGAATACATCATTAATATGCCTAATGTGATTATAAAATGTGTACCTATGTTTTGAATAGGTATTTCTCAATTTACATAAATACAATAACTCTCATTCTGTTTCTTGCATGTTTGACTCACCATTGTTTTTAAGATTTATCTATGTGGTTGTGTGTATATCTAGTTTGTTTATTCTAAATGCTCTATTATTTCATAATATGCAACCATTATATTTTAGGCATTCAAGATTGGGGACCTCAGGTGTCCTCCACTTTCCACTTCCACAAACAACACACAAAAAACATTGCATTTTCATCTGTGTCCTCTTGTAATCTAGAGTAAGAATTTCTCTGAGGACTGGCATTACTGGGTAATACAATATCTGTGTGTGTAATTTCACTAAGAACTAATTATGAATTATTTTCCAGAATGGCTGGAAATATTGAACTTGCATGAGAGGCTTCTGTCACTCCACATGCTTGTTAACACTGTCTGGTAGCCACCTGTGTAGTGTTTACAATTTGATAGGTGTAAAATAATCTTATTATTGTCTTCTCATAATTCTCTAATTACTAGTGACTTTGAGCACTCTCTCTTTGTATATTTATAGTAATTCAGAATTTTTCTGTGAGTTGCCTATTCATGTATGTTGCCTATTTTTCTCATTGATTTGATTTTTTATATACTCCAGATATTAACATCTTGTCAATTTTAGACATCACAAATAAGTTTTTTCCTGTCTTTCAGCTGTATGCATAACTTTGTCTATACTGTCCTTCATAGAACAATCTAGCAATCTATTTTACAGTTTTTGCTTTCAGGAGCTTTCCTAAAAGGCCTTTTTAACCCTAGACAAACAGAAATATTCCCTTACATTTTCACCTATTAGTTTTATACTTCTACCTTTTCCACTGAGTTCTTTAAGCCATCCAGTGTGCAAGGATTCAGCTTTATCTTTTTCATGTGGTATACTAGAATAATTTTCCCACATCTACAAAACAAATAAAAACTTCACTGGAATCCTGACTAGGACTGTGTAGCACATAGATAATACTTTTAGGAAACTGGACATCTTTGCTACATTAGGTTGAACTCTCCTTGAACATGCTATCTCTCTTCATTTATAAAGGTCTCCTTTTATGTCTTTTAATATAACCTGAATGTTTTCTCTATAAAAGTCTTGTGCATATTTTTGTAAGCTGTTAGATACTTTATCAACTTAGTTGCTATTGTAAATACTGTATTTTCTGTTATATTTTATTTTATACTTGCTGCTGTAATATAAGGATACTACTGAAATTTGTAAGTTGGTATTATGTATGACAATCTTACTAACCTCTACTTTTGTTATAATAGATTTATGCTGGTTGTGTTGGTTTTCTAGGTATACAGTTAAATCAACTACAGATAAAGACAGTTGTATCTTTTTCCTTATAATTTTATGTCTCTTATGTCTTCTTATCATAATCTTAGTATATCCACTATGATAATAAACACTGGTGATGATAAAGAGCAGTTTCCTTGTCACTAACAATGAAACTGTGTATAAAATTTCTCCATCACTATAATGTTCCCTGTGGTGTTAGATATATAAGTTTTATCAAGTTAAAGAAGTTTCTTTCTAGGGGTGCCTGGGTGGCTCAGTCAGTTAAGCATCCAACTCTTGGTTTCTGCTCAGCTCATGATCTCATGGTTCATGAGTTCAAGCCACGGTTCATGAGTTCAAACCACGGTTCATGAGTTCGAGCCCCACGACCAGCTCCATGTTTCCAGTGTGGAGCCTGCTTGGGATTCTCTCTCTCTCCCTCTCTCTTTGTCGCTCTCTGTCTCCCTCTCTCTCAAAATAAATAAATAAATAAAAGAAGTTTCTTTCTATTCCATGTTACCTGAAAGTTTAAATCATAAATAGAAGTTGAACTTTCTCAAAAATGCTATTCTTCATCTACTGAGACAATCATATGATTATTCTATCAGTACATAAGAGGATAAAGTTGCATTAATTGATTTTCTGAGCTTGGGTTATCTTATACTTCTCAGATAAATTCTACTAAGCACACATTAATTCTAATTTATTGTTAGATTCAGGCAAAAAGTATTTTATTAGGATCTGTGTACTACTGATCATAAGTAAAACGGACATTACTTTCTTTATTGCATAATTATTTCCCAATCTTAAAATCAAAGTTTTACTAGATCCAAGAAATGTGGTAAGCAGCTTTTCTTCTTTTCTTAGCTATATTATAATTTGTATAAGTTAGGATGATCAACTCCTTGAAAGTCTGGAAAAATCATCCATGTAACCATATGATCCCCTTTGTTTTGATTTTTTTTTCTTCTTTCTTTCCTATCGTCTGACAGAATTTCTTAATTCCCTTTTCTCCTGTTACTGCTTTGATGACTTGATTTCTTTCTACTTTTTTTAGTTATTATCTTTATATTTTGAACTTGCATATATGACTTAACAAAGTCTGAAATGAATAGCTATGTCATCCTCCTAAATAATATAGACTCGAGTCTTCCTTGGTACCAAACCCTCATTGTCCACAATATTGCTGTGGAATGTTTTCCTTCCAAGTTAACTGTCACTCAAATCAATTTTATTTTTACAGTCAGTACTTATTCAAATTTACAAATATGCTCAGCAGTATCTTACCTCTCCACTGTTTTTTATTCTAACTTCTTCTTTCATAGCTCAATTTCCTCCCTCATGAAGTACATTCTTTTTTTTTTTCTTTCTTTCTTTCTTTTTTAGGCTTCATGACCTGCACAGAGTCTGACTTAAACTCACAACTCTGAGATCAAGAACTCAGCTGAGATCAAGAGTCGGACACTTCACTGACTGAGCTACTCAGGTACCCAAAAACAGCCCTATCTTTTTATTTTCACTATTGGGTTTATGTTGGGCCTTCTCATCCTCTCATGTTTCTTAGCCATCCTTCCCTATTTCCTATCTTTCTATATTTTGAGTCAGCACATTAGGTAACTTCCTCAGATCCACCTTCTACTTCATTAATTATCTCTTTGTTGTACTTAACATGCTATTTAAGGCATGTATTAAGTTTATAATTTTAATAAATATTTTTTTATTTTTAGAAGTTCCACTTGACTTTTCAAATCTACATGTTCTATTTCTATACCATCAGTTCATTTATTATGGTTTCTATTCCTTCATTAAGCTTTATAAGCTCTTTAAATACACTTCCTGTATAAAATCTTTCAGATCATTCTACTTCCTCTACTTAATGGAGTACTAATTCTCCTATATCTTGCATCAGTTAATTTTCTCTCATGATGCTCAATTTTCCCACATAATTTGTACTTTTCATTATGAGCTCATTTTCAGTGAGGATAGTATTTTCTAAGATGTCTCAAGATTCTGATTTATGGAATTATCCATATAAAGTGGTTTAACATTTGCTTCTCTGAGGACTTCAAAAGTATCAGAATTAGTTTTATTAATAATTTAATAATTTATTAATAATTTAATAAAACTGTAATCCCAATACTAAATACTAAAATGAGTTAAATTCAGGGATTTGATTTCTCATAACTGACTGTGTTACCTCACTTACAGTCCCCAGTCCCCAGAAAACTTCCTTGTTTCTTCCTTAGTTTTCACCAGTCTCCTTCCATAGATGAGGTAGCTCTCCAGTCTCTCATGCTTTATGCAAGAGCCCCCCTCAAATTCTCTTCAGCCTAACTCTGTATTTCCTACTCTTCCATGGCTTGGCTTTGAGTTCCTTCTTTATTTTGCACTTAGTTATTTCATTTTTTTAAGCTCAGCATTTATTATTACATTGTTGTTGCTGCTGTTGTTATCTAGCATGTGCCTGTGTTTGTAGTATTAGGGATACCAGTCTATACCAGGTTGATCCACTTTGCTTCTAGAAGTTTCCATTTGGGTGTCTTGTTACATGCAGGGTTCAGATTCTTTCCTAATTCTCTTGTCCTGACTCTTAGTTCTCAAACCCAGTCTTGATTTGAAATCTCTCACTCACTCATTCCCAGCATTCGCTCATCCAATTTAAAGGCATGCCTGGAGAACAGCAAAGCCAAGTAATTCAGGTGTTCTTTGAATTCTTTCAATCTGAATTTCTATGCACTCTTCGGACTCTAAGGTTTTCCATTCTTCTAAGAAAATAACGTCATACAAAGGAACTGACTGCTCATTTTTAAGCAGAAATATATCTTGCTTGGCTTACCCAGTAATACCTTCATTAAGTCACATGCACAATTATTGAATATTTCTATTTCTCTTTCATGATGTTGCCTGCCTAATTAAGAGCACTTCACGACCTAGAACACAGGTGATGTGCTTTACAGAGGGGCCAATTAAATGACTATTTTTGCTATTTCATTACAAACACCATCAAAAATAAAAATGAGGATCTAATCTTACATGCAAAGGAAGTTATGTTGTTTTCAATATTCCTTTAAAGTATGATGCCCTTTGGTCAATAGAAGGTAACATCTGGTGCAAAATCATCTACAGTAGTCCCCACTTAACTGCAGGGGATATGTTTCAAGACTCCTTGAGGATGCCTGAAACCACAGATAGTATTGAACACTATATACACTATATTTTTCCTATACATACATATCATAAACTTTAATTTTAAAAGTAGGCACAGTAAGAGACTAACAATAACTCATAATAAAATAGAACAATTATAACCATATACTGGTAATGGTCCTTCTAATGTTACATCAGGAGGACCATCTGCTTCCAAACCAGGTCCAATTACAGAAAGTGAAACTATGGACAAAGGGAACTACTGTATTTAAAATATTAACCACTCAACATAGGCCCCTTTGGGAGAGTGGGGGAAGGCCTTTGTCAATATTCAATAAGTGAGAAATAATTTTATGTTACATATATTATATATTTCATATGCATACATACATATAATACCTCATTTTTAAAGTTGTATTCTATCCAAGTACAAAAGTAAGTTGGGTTGTGAACAAATAATATTGGTAAGAAGAAGTATGAAATAAACAGATTACTCCATAAAACCAAGTCTATTTTTCTTTAGGATGGTGGTGAAAGACTGCATTTCAGTAAAACATCCAATGTTTACATCTGTTATTTAATTATTCGTTCATCTTTAGCCTTCCTACTATTTTAGCAAGGTCTTATTTTAGCAAATAATATGAATAAAGCAGATTTATCTTCTCCAAATAAATAATCACTATGTATTATGGTAAGACCAAATATTATATTCATGAATAAAGAAAAGATTCTTTAAAAAAAATTCAGATGTCTTTTTTGTATTCTTCAGAATTCTTTACCCCCTACTTTTACTAATCAATATAGAAAGTGCAAGTTGCCCAGGAATTCTTCAGCTTCCTTACTTTGTAAGTGATTAGTGTATCACATAAGGACTGCCTCCACTCACCTATCCTTCTTCTACCTGCCTACCTTTTAATAAGAACGTCAAGTGCCCAAATTTATCACCACCAACAAAGACTTCTAACATCAGCCCTTGGCCTGTGCTTTGTTCCAGCCAAAGTGGAAAAGGGATTACATTCAAAGGCATAGTCAGATTCCTTCTGTGGGGTGGAATGGAAAAAGAAGAAAACTGGATATGCCTCTATTCCTCTGCTCTGCACAGTCGCCTCTCTCCATTTCATCCCAATATGCCTTCTCTTCTGCAACTGCAGATCTATTAATAGTGACTCGAAGGATTAAAGATGGATTGACTTTTGGCTCCCTACATGTCCCTCATTTACAAACTTTCAATGTTTACAATGAAGAAGGAGATTCTTTAACTAAACACAGCAGAAATTATACTGCTCCAATAAAATCCTGTCATCCAATTATTCAAACTTTATGATCTTTCCAGAAGAGTAGCTCCTCATATACATTTTCTAGTGGCAAAGATATTCTCACTGCTGATTTGGCAGGCGAAAAGGATGACAGCTATTATAAATAACAGAGAAATCTTATATCCTGGATCAACATACAAGATAATAGAAACTCTTCGTTTGAGCAGCATGCCAGAATTCCAACACTTAAATGATTTTTTATCTCCTTCAAAGCAGTCAGCTCAAAATGTATCTTCACTACTCTCACAAGCAATGCTGTCCTTGCTCAGAACATTCTGGAGTCTCTCTTTCAGAATTGTGTTCAGGGTTTGGTACCTGTTGCTTCGAAAACCCTCTGTGGTAGCAAATCAGCATCACAGAAGAGTTGTTCTTATTTCATTTAGTTTTCAGGATATAAACATTAGTTGGAGCCAACTGAAATAGGTGTTAAAGTTGGATAACATAGTTGGGTTTCCTCAAATACCAGGGTAGTGAGACTATGAGGTAATGGAGGTTATTTCCCAGTGTACCTTATAAACTGATCCTGAAGCTATGATGAATTCCAAAATTAGCGGAGAAAACAACAGCCTCATAGCAACAAAACCAAATTCTTTCATAGCAACCCCTTTGAAGGGCAACACTCCTTCCATTTAACAGGTTAAGTACTGTTGTGTTTCTTGTGTGAAATTGGTTTTTGTTTATGACTCATATATTCATTCTCTTTAAAAATATTTAAAGAGATTTGCTGAAGATATTTTTATGTTCAAGATGTATCTTTTTTTTAAGATTTGTTTTCAAAATATGCTTGGACACTATTCAAAGAAGGTAAACATTTTCTGGGGGAAATGCCTAAGATGTAATCATTGGAGTTTTATTCACTTCACACTAGGATTCTTCAGTCACATAAAGCATGCAAACATTTGTGCAATGTTCCCTTTCTCGTGGCACACAGATGGAATGAGATAAGAGGAGACACCAGGGACTTGAAATTGAGGGGTGTCACTTCTAGTCTTGGCTGATCTTTTGGGTAAGTGACTCAAATATCAGTCTATTTTTCCCTCAGTGATACTTATCAGCCTCTGAGGATTCAGGGAATTCAGTGAAGTGACTTTTGAAGGCCCTATGGAATCAAATTGTAGCAGAGACAAATCCCTAGAACTCTGAATGGGGAAATCCAAAAATACTGTTGTGAACCAGTCATTAGAATTTAGCTCTCTTTTAGCCTCTGACCCATTCACTGAATTCTACTTTGCGGAAAACACTGAAATGCTAGATGAGCACAAGGATGGCTGGAGCACCAGACTCAAAGGATCACAATGGAAAGCCAAAAGCACAGAAGTTTTTTGGAATTGTGATTATGATCAGTGACCATAGTAAATATGGCCACAAGAGACACCAGCTACTAAGTGAGGAAAAAATACATATGACATAGTACATTTCTTAATTTATCTACATGTGCATTTTTTAACTCTGGAAAGATATATATATATACATATTTCATATATATGTATGTATATATATACACACATCATGAGGAAAAGAGGCCATCTGTGAGGTGGAATTTTTTTCCTCTTTTTTGCTTATCTGTAATTTCTAATTTTTCTAAAATGCACACATGGGAATATGAATAACTTCAATTCTCATAAAAATAGAGCAGTCAGTGTAAGGAGGACAACAGTGGCGAAGTGACACCAGAGCACAGGTGTGTTACCACTATCTACACTCCTTAATGTACAGCACAAAACTGCCAAGAACATACAGTCCCAGGCAGCAAATTATGGATTATCTTGCTTAGCAGAATTTTCAAATCAGTCAATTGTCCACATAAAAACTGATTAAAAGTCTCACCCATTATACTGAATTCAAGGTCATTTCTCTCTGTGCAACTAGAAAAACAACACAAATAAAACATAAAGTCTGCACTGCTTTCGTCATTTATATCTCTCCAAGGTAACTAAAAGTAGGTTTTTTCCATTGTTTTATACTCAGAAAAATGAAGATTCTTGCCTGTTCTCTTTGTACTACCAAGAAGTGGCAGGCATATGACAGTTGCCAACCTTAAAATACGGTGCATTTAAATCTTAGAAACTGGAACTACATTTAGTTTCTCATTTTTCCATCTTTATTGTCATTCTTCATTGCCAAAATGTTCTTTGGAGAGTATATAGAATGAAAGACCACCTTCATTTTCAATAGCTTACAGGAGAGAGTGACTCTCAATGAGCTTTTTTTGCAAAGGGCACAGTGGAAGAGAAATACTTTTGAGTGAATTACTATGAAAAAAAGTTGCCATATGTGAGAACTTCTGTTTGACAGTTTTTGACTAAAAAATTATAAGGTATCCATGTTATTTCTCAAGGTATTTATTTTCTTCAAATTAGACATTGGTTCAAAGACTCACTAAGTGGCATTGCTTGTAAGTATGCTTTTTCTGAGGGGGAAAAAAACCACCACTGAACTGTAATCTGGCATTATCATTGGCTTCATTGTGTCCATTAGCTTTACACTCCAGAATTTAATGAGAAGAATTTTAGAAAACTTTCAAATCAGCATGGTGAGTGAGGAGGTGGGAGGGTGGGTGGAGGATGTGGTTGATAAACGATGCATGCTGCTTCTGGATACTATTTTAGCATATTTTCCAAAAGAAGTTATTTTAGCTTATTCTTAGCTTTCAAGTCATCATTTGGAAAATATATGCTGCCTTTGAATGGAACACAGAATTTCAGAGTAATATGTAATTCCTTCTATAAAAAAACTCTTGGTTTCTGCAAATATCACATATCTATAAAGCTGGTGTTTTTAGGCCACTAAGTCCAAGAGCTTTTGCCCAAGGTCACTGTGGTAGGTAGAATTTTGTCCCCATGATCTTTGCTCCCTGATCTTACTCTTGTGAATATGTTCTCTGTATTGTTACATAATCACATGACAGACGTACTTAAGGTTACTAATCAGTTGACCTTAAACTAGGAAGATCCGGGTGTATCCAATGAGCCTAAGCTAATCAAATGAGCCTTTAAAAAGCAGAATCTTTCTCTGGATAGTAGCAGAAGAAGTCAGTGATTCAAAGAATGAGAAAGATTTGATAGGCCCTTCTTTCTTTGAAAATGAAAGGAGCCATATGTTTAGTAAATAAGACCCTTAGTCTTATAATGGCAAGTGAATTAAACTGAATTCAGCCAACATCCTGAATGAGCTCAGAAATGGAATCTTCCCCAGAGTCTATAGATAAGAACATCTTGATTTTAGTCTTGTGAGACCCTGAGTAGAGGATGCTTCTAAGCCACACTTTACGGGGCACCTGGGTGGCTCAGTTGGTTAAGTGTCCGGCTTCAACTCAGGTCATGATCTCATGGTTCGTGGGTTGGAGCCCCACGTCGGGCTCTATGCTGACAGCTAGCTCAGAGCCTGGAGCCTGCTTCGGATTCTGTGTCTCCCTCTCTCTCTGACCCTAATCTGCTCGCGCTGTCTCTCTCTGTCTCTCAAAAATAAATAAAAAACATTAAAAAAAATTTTCTTAAAGCCACACTTTACATAAACTTCTGACCCACAGACCTGTGAGATGATAAATGGGTGTTATTCTAAACTGCTATTTATAGGAATCTGCTACCGCACCAACAGAGAAGGAACACAGTCACACAGTGAACAAGGGATCGAGTCAGTCATATGGGTCAGCCCTAGGATGGTCTGACTCTCAATCCCACACTCTTAGACATCATACTACACTATTAACCACCATCCCTGCCAGGTGGGTCACCACACACCACCTACCCCATCACTGCCCACGGTGCCTCTCTCAGCCAAGGCTTCTGCCCCCTTTTAGGTGGCCAAGGGCATCATTTCAGCTGATTGCCCAGGGAACCCCACAGTGTCCCATACCTGAGGGACAGCCACATGCTCATGAGCCTCCACACCACCACTGCCTTCAACCACGATGGCAGCTTTAGTGTGCTGGGTGTTCAGCTGCATCAACAATACATTCTTTAGGGGGTGGGTTCCATTGTGGGGGAGTGTTCTAGGCTCTCCCCGAACCCCCATGTTGGGCATTATAGCTTCTCCAGGATTGGGCAATAATATTTCAGTCTTTGTAACAGAGCAGAAAGAATATAAGTTCTGTCTTCATGCTGCCAGGGTTCAAATATGGACTCCATCCTTTATAGATATGTGACTCTGGCAAGTGCTTATTAACATCTCTGAACCTGTGTTCCTATCTGTAAAAGAGAAGTAAAAATGGTTCTGCCTTAAAGACTGTGGTGTGCATTAAATGAAATAGTCATATGATGCTTAGTGCAGTTACTGGTATGCAATAAATGCACAATTATGTTACTTACTGTTATTTTCTTTCTATCATTCATCAGAAATATTATGCCTGTTTTTCCAAGCTAGTCAATTAGTTAACCTAGTGAAAATGCATACCCCTTATTACCTTAGAATGTGTTTTAGCTGTCCCTTGATTCAATGATACCCAAACTTCCTTGATTTTAAGAAACACCTAAAGTACTTATTAAAAGTACAAATTCACACGTCCTGTCTCCAAATCATCTGTTTTAGGAAACCTTGGATAGGAAGTCAGAAAAGTTCCAGAAATCTACATTTTTATCAAGGGCCTCAGATAATTATGAACTGTCCTAGTTAGGCAGTAGGATCTATGTAATCCTGCATGGTTGTAGTCACTGATACTGGTTGTTGGTAAGGGGTGGGGGAGGGGGGACCCTGTGCCAGGATATCCAAGAAAGCCAGGAAACTTCTGGGGCTACCATGGTCACTGTCACAGGATGCCAAGATCTTATAATGAAAAAATCATCCCCCAGCTAATGGCAAAGGTTGCAAAACAAATGCATAGCCCCTTAAGAAAGTGTTATCCCCACTCCACTCTCTGTCATTCAAGTGGCTGGCTAAGAATAATGTTGAAAAAGCTTGAACAAAATGGGAGGTATTACTAGCCTAGATTTCCAGGTATACTACAAAGCTGTAGTAATCAAAACAGTATGGTAATGGCTGTATTTATTTGTATAAAAATAGACAAATAAATCAATAGAACAGAATAGAGAGCCCAGAAATAAACCCACAATTAATCTACAACAAATGAAGCAATAATATTCATTGGGAGAAAAGACAGTCTCTTCAATAAATGGTATTAGAAAAACTAGACAGCTACATGCAAAAGAAAGAAACTAGACTGCTATCTTACAACATACACAAAAATAAACTCAAAATGTATTTAAGACATAAATGTGAGACCTGAAACCATAAAATTCCTAGAAGGAAACATAGGCAGGAATCCTTTCACACACCAAAGGAAACCATCAACAAAACAAAAAGGCAACCTACCAAATGGAAGAGGATATTTGCAAGTGACATAGCCAGTAAGAGGTTGGTATCCAAAATATATAAAGAACTCCTATAACTACACACACACACACACACACACACACACACACACACACACAAATAATCCAATTAAAAATGAGCAGAGGCACTTGTGAGGAAAGATGATGAACCAAGCCAAGGGCCCAACCATACCTTATTTGAAGTCTCTTAAAAATATTACCTAGAGGGGTGCCTGGCTGGCTCAGTTGGTGGAGCATGCAACTCTTGATCTTGGGGTTATGAGTCGAGCCCCATGTTGGGTGTGGAGATTACTTGAAAATAGAATATTTTTAAAAAATCTTTAAAAAAAAATGGACAGAGGACCTGAATAGACACTTTTCCAAAGAAGACACACAGATGGCTAACAGACCAATGAAAGGATGCTCAACATCACTCACCATCAGGGAAATGCAAATCAAAACTACAATGAGATATCACCACATACTTGTCAGAATGGCTAAAATCAGAAATGTAAGAAACAACAAGTATTGGTGAGGATGTTG
This sequence comes from Cryptoprocta ferox, assembly GCA_028646485.1. Taxonomy (NCBI): domain Eukaryota; kingdom Metazoa; phylum Chordata; class Mammalia; order Carnivora; family Eupleridae; genus Cryptoprocta; species Cryptoprocta ferox. Next base: position 100,092,492 of record CM053576.1, on the reverse strand, counting down.
AGAAAAAGGAACAGGCACTGTTGGTGGGAGTGCAAGCTGGTGCCGCCACTACGGAAAACAGTATGGACAGTCTGCAAACAATTAAAAATAGAATTACCGTATGACCCAGTAATTCCGCTACTGGATATTTACCCAAAGAAAATGAAAATACTGATTTGAAAAGGTATATGCTCCCCTCTGTTTATTGCAGCATTATTTACAATAGCCAAGATATGGAAGCAACCCAAGCATCCATCAATAGATGAATAGATTGGGGCGCCTGGGTGGCTCAGTCGGTTGAGCATCCGGCTTCGGCTCATGTCATGATCTCATGGTTCATGGGTTTGAGCCCCGCATCAGGTTCTGTGCTGACAGCTAGCTCAGAGCCTGGAGCCTGTCTTCAGATTCTGTGTCTCCCTCTCTCTCTGATCCTCCCCTGCTCACGCTGTCTCTCTCTCTCTCTCAAAAATAAATAAAACATTAAAAAAAATTTTAATAGATGAATAGATAAAGAAGATGTGGTGTGTGTATGGAATGTATATGGAATATTATTTGGCCATAAAAAAGAATGAGATCTCACCATTTGCAAAAACATGGATGATCTAGAAGATATAATGTTAAGCATAATAAGTCAGAGGAAGACAAATATCATATGATTTCCCTCATATATGAACTTTAAGAAACAAAACAAAGCAAAAAGGACAAACAAAAAGCAGACTCTTAAATACAGAGAACAACCTGGTAGTTGCCAGAGGGGAAGTGGGTGGCAGATGGGGGAAATAGGTGAAGGGGATCAAGAGTACACTTACTGTGATAAGCACTGAATAATGTATAGAATTGTTGAATCAGTATGTTGTACACCTGAAACTAATATAACACTATGTTAGTTACACTTGATTTAAAAAAAATTAATTAACTTTAATAAAAACAAAGTGGCTGGCTCTGGTTAGCATTATTTTGGAAAAGGACAGAATGAAAGATTATGCCAGTCTGTGCTAGACCATACAGCAACAAAGCACCAGCGGTGCTGACAGTGCCTGGCATGAAGTAAACAATCAATGCCTGCTGATTTATGTAAATCTCAACCAAATGTGTATAACTTAGTGAGTGACAGGCTACAGATGCTGCTTTACCTTTCTGTCATGGCATTTGCTGGCTGCACGTGGTTCATAAAAATCTGATAGTCACTACACATGTTGCAATTGCATAGACCCCAAAGGTTGATGATGAAGGTGGATTTGTGTGAAGCTAACTTAAGTCTCACAAGGTATTCACGTGTCATATATCTTTATAAAATTTGCAAAAATAAAATATCTTCATGCTCATTTCTTTGGAGGATTCCGAAAATTCTTAAGCTTCAGGCTCCATAAAATCTAGATTTGCCACAAAGCTCCTCAAAGCAGGGCTCAGAAATGCTGAGAGCACAGGGAAATAGAATGCTTGAAATAGCCATGTCTTCTTGGCAGCCTGGGTCCCTAAACACCTATGCGTTGTGGTCTGAGTAAGTTAAAAAAAGAAGAAGAAGAAGGAAGAAGAAGAAGGAAGAAGAAGAGGGAAGAAGGAAGGAAGAAGAAGAAACCTGCAGTCTGCTGCCTCAGGCATGGCTGACACCTTCTTCTCTCCACACCTGGCCAAGAGTATAGAGCTCCCCTCCTTTGCCTGATACCAGAAGCTGCGTGGAGCCAAGGAAAACCCTCTGCAGCCCTGCAAATCACTCAGGCTCCTATTCATTATCCCAGGGCTTAGAGTTTCTCACTCCCAGTCTCCCCGACATGTGCCAATTCTATTTTGGCCCCAGCCAATGGGTCCCCCCACTCCATCCCCAACTCAGTGACCATGTTACCTAACCATAAACAGAAAGGTAGCAATAAAAAATGTTGATGCCTTATGCACAAACAGTGCTTTATAAACACTCTATGATTTAATTTGAAATATTTGCTTTTATATAATTTGTAGATTTTAGCGATTGGACTAAGATCATTCACAGAAATAGATTATAATTTACTGCTGTTTCTCTGGTTTTTTATTACTGCATAATTAAAACCTACTGTTCGCTAGCACTGTGGGGAAATGCTGGTGTTATGCAGTATGCATTTTAATCGTCTACATAACCACCACCCCTTCTTCCAGCATCCCTGCTTCTCTGCAGCTTGTGTGCATAATTCTTAGATCCCATTAGGTGCCTGTAATCCATAGCCTTTCAGTAAACCTACACTCTGGTTCTCCAATGCTCAGCCCTGCAAATGTTTTCAGAGTGAAAGATGTCAAAGTGAGGGTACATGGGTTTGGGGAAGTTGGGCATAAGTGTAAGCAGGATGTCTGGAGGAGGCTCAGCATGGAGCATGGGTTGTATTCCTTTGGTTGTATTCCCGGCAGCCATTGGGGTTGATGTCTGGATTACAAAGATGGGAAGACTTGGGGCACTCAACTGGGCAACAGGATGAAAGACTTCAGATTTTTTTTTCAGTATGGCTACACACAATACCACATTAGTTCAGGCATACAACATCGTGATTCAGCTTCTCTATACTTTACGCTGTACTCACCACAACTGCAGCTACCATCCGTCACCATACAACATCATTACAATACTACTGACTATATTCCCTATGCTGTGCCCTTTGAATATAAAAGTCCTCCAGTGAAGAGGACTTCAGATTCTTAATGAATAATAAACCTCCATCCAGTCTATAGGGTCTTTTAGTCAACAAACATATATCTACTCTGTGACAGCCACTGTGCTTGGCACTGAGGGTTTAGCAATAAATAATACACAGTCCTTGTCCTTGGTAAACTCACATTTTAGTAGGACAAGGAAAATATTCATATAAATAACTGCATTGCATCACTAGGTTTTACTAGAGATATGAGGAACTATTTGAGGTAATGGAAAGAAGAAGTTCTTTGGAATCAGAGAGACTAGGGTTCAAATCCCACCTGTACAATATGTTCAGCTATATTGCCTTTGGAAAATCTACTTCATTAAAGAACTGTGATGTCCTGGTAGTGAAGGAACACTACCTGCAGGGTGCTGACAGGCTTCAGGGCTGCAAGGATGATGTGGCTGGTAAAAGCTTGCTTCCCCCGTGCTCTTCCCAGTTCCAATCCCCCCTGGGGGCAGGAGAGTGTCCTGTAACAAAGATTAGAAATGACAGGTTGCAGGGGCGCCTAGGTGGCTTCATCGGTTAAGCATCCGACTTTATCTCAGGTCATGATCTCGCAGTCCATGGGTTTGAGCCCCACGTCAGGCTCTGTGCTGACAGCTCAGAGCCTGGAGCCTGCTTCAGATTCTATGTCTCCCTGTCTCTCTGCCCCTCCCCCACTTGTGCACTCGCGCTCTCTCTCTCTCTCTCTCTCTCTCTCTCTCTCTCTCTCTCTCTCTCTCAAAACTAAATAAACATAAAAAATTAAAAAAAAAAAAAAAAGAAAAGACAGATGGCAGGTACTGGGGTATGGTGGTAGCCATCATAGGCATCTGATAAATGGCAGTGATCATTACTGGCAACTCTTTGGGCAATGCCATTTCTTCATGCCCCTGGACTATTTTGGTAGGCACGAGACTCCACCTTATGCACCTCCCTGAGCCTCCTGATGGTGTCCCAGGAGGGCTCCTTCTGCATGCAATGCTGATCTGTTAGAACCTGCTCTGAATGCTTAATAGCTCCACCCATCAGGCAGAAATTCTATCTTCTTGGCTTAGACTGTGGGCACAATAATGTTCCCTCCCTTCCTTTCCAGCTCACCACCCAGCTCTCCTCCCCTGTCCCTCCCTCTGCCTCTCACAGAGCCAGTTCCCCTGCCATGGTCTGCTTCCTCCTGCCTCCTGATTTCGGACATTCTGTCTCCATCATTGTCCTTCTGGTCCAGCCATGTCTGCCCTTTGAGAAACCACACTCCAGCCACCACCAATGTCTCACACAACTACTAACAGAATCCCCCTCACTGCTCACTCCACTTTCCGATTTTCCTCTCTTCAATCCACTCTCTAAAATTCCTACACATAAATCCCATCATGGCACTTGCTTTCTGTTATATGGTGACAGATGGCAACCACGTATCAAGGGAGCACTGAATGTACAGAATTGTTGAATCACTATGTTGTACACCTGAAACTACTATAACATTGTATGTCAGCTATACTTTAATAATAATAATAATAATAATAAACTTCAGTTGCTCTCCTCCCATTACACTTGAGTGAAATCCTTCTCCCGACCATGACCTGCAAAGCCCAGCTTGATCTGACCCCCAAGCTCTCCCACTTGTTCACTGTGTCCAGCCACACTGGCCAATCTGCAGTTCCTTGAACCCCAATCCCTTCACACCTTCCCATGCACACCAGCCTCTACTTCGAGAATGCTGGCACCCTGTCCATTCTGGCAGACCCTATCTCCCACTCAGCCCCAGGGCCACTCCCTTGGGAGCCCTTTCCTACCTCCACAAACCGAATCATGACCCTCTTATTCTCTTTTATCATACCCTGCTCTTCTTCATAGGAATTATCTCTTTGTGTATTGAGGCATTTATATATTTTTTACTTAATGCCCTTCTTTCCCTCTAGATTGTAAATTCCACGACAGGGTCTTAGCTCCAAGCAGGAGGCTCAGAACCCGCACAAATGTCTGTCAAGCAGATGTCTTTCTGAAGGTTTCCTGCAGCTCCTCCCCTCCTCCTCCACCACATTTCAGTCCCGAACCAACCTCTATGATGCAATGCTTTATAGTCTTTTGCTTATAGGTCAATCTCTTTCCACAACAATGTGACCTTCTTGACACCAGGGCTATTCTGTGTATCCCCAGCATAACAAAGCATAGTTTCACTCCATGTCTAGCATAAAGACTAACTCACTAAAATTCAGGACTCCAATACCTGCATATAAAAATAGAAAAGCCCTGACTTCAGACAGCACTGTGACAAAATAAAAAAAAAAAAGAAAGAAAGAAAAGAAAAAATTAATTTCCTGGACTATACTAAAAATTTCTGCAATCATGATGTGGTCAAATAGAGTATTTCAGTAAAGTAATATTGGTCCTAAATAGCAATCTCCCACCTTACTTTGGAGAGGGCTTAGCCAGGGTTTCAACTGATTTTGAAGCCTCTGATACCATAAAGAATAGAGGACCTTGTTTGAGAACTTAGAAGAGAAGAACAAAAAATGTTAGGAGAAGCGTAAGGAAAGGCGGGCTAAAAGGACAAGAGACCACACAGGGGCGTGCAAAGACCTTGAGCTTTGAAGTCAGTGTACATTCACACCTACTGGGTACTCCCCCTCCTCAGCCCTGGCTTCAGGCAGGTCCCCTAGCCTCTAAAGACCTTCATCTCTTCAGGTAAAAAATGAAGAAAAAATTGCCTGGGTTGTCATGAGGATCAGATTATGTAAAATACATCTAGCATAAATGTGAAAGCACCTAGCAGTCAATGTTCATAGCCTCCATTTATCTGTATTTGCTCATCCTAGTATTTATTAAACTTCTACTGTGTACCAAAAACTATATTAAGCTGTTCTGGTTATAAGGGAGAGCAAAACAATCATGTTTTCATGCTCACAGACTTACAATCTCTTCAGGGATATGAACATTCAAATAAACACAAACAAAGACCTGTAGTTGGTGCCATAGAGGAGATTATACTGTGAGCACATGTAACCATGGGGGAAGGCAGTGACCCAGCTGTAGCAGCTAGCCTAGGTTTGCTTTCAAACACTACCACTTGCCAGGCAGGACCTTGGGGAAATCAAAGTACTTCCTTCCTTATGTTTCTGTTTACTTACCTGTAAGAGAGGGGCAACAGTAGTATCTACCACACAGGGTTGTTGGGAAGATTAAATGGGTTAGTTAATATAGAGAGGACTGGCACTTGATAACTGCTATATAAGGATTTGCTCTTTCATTATTATAACTTTGCCTAATTGGGGCGAAGGATTCCTAGGAAGTAACATTTGAGCTGAGATAGTCAAAGATTAGTAGTGCTATCTAGATGAAATGAGAGAGGGAAGAGCAGAGGCAGGTATCTAGAGGTGGGAAGGATGGTAGCAAATCCAAGGAACAAAAAGCAGGCCACTAACGCTCCAGTCGAGAAATGAAGTCAGACCAGGCAGGACTTTGTAAGTAAAGTCAGGAGTGTTATCTTCAACCTACAGGCAATCAGAGGCTGTAAGGAGACTACCACTCTGCCTTCAGAGTAGAGCAGAGACCTCTGAAGGGACAGTGAATGCACGTATGCCAGCCAGAAGTTTACTGTAGAAATCCATAAGAAATTAGGATAAATGGACAAGAGGGGTGGTAATACAGATGAAGAGACATGGCACAGGTTTGATAAAACTGACAAGACTTGGTGATGGGGCAACAGGCAGAGAGAAACATCAAGAATGGCTCCTGGATACCCGGCTTACAAAACTGGATGGAGAGTGGAGCTGTGCACTGAGACAGAGAAGCATGTCACAGGTCCATGTAGCAGCAGCATGGAATGCAACAGAAGGTAGGGAGCCGTCTACATAACAGTGTCCGTGAGTTATCGGAGGGCAAGGAATCTGGGTGCTCTTCCCTTGAAGAAGTCACATGACCTGTGTATCTCCTATTCTTTTAATAGTTCTACCAACAGGGAAAACAAATGATCATCCAAAGGTCATTCATATTTAGCTGTGGGATGCAGTGATGTAAGAACAGTGTATACTTAACCTTTCTAGCCCAGGCAGTCTTCCATGTCAGGCCCCTCCCAGCAGTCTGAGACCAGAAGGACAGAAAGGAGAATGTTCTAACTAGAAGGCCCACTAAGGCAAACAGTTAACTGAAGCAAAGGGCATGAGGACAAAAACATGTTCTCTTTGGTGTACAAAAAATGCAGGTAAATTGTCATAGGAACAGTCCATGGACTTTTAACATCATTATTATTTCTAGCTACCCTTGACAGAGCACTTACAGTGTGCCATGCATTTCATTTACATTGGCCAACATCTTCACATAGCACCTACAGAGACAGGAAGAAATATTCAGAGAGAGTTAACTTACCTGAATCCCACAGCCACTGAGTGAAAGAACAGTAATTTGGACCCAAGTTTGCATGACTCGGACCAATCTTTTTTTAACCCAAGTGAATTTCTTTGACGGAGCAAACACTTCAGCATTGACCCCCCATATGTACAACAGGCACTTCCAGGCGGTTAAACACATTTAAGGTTAAGTTCTTGGCCACACAATAGAACAAAGCTAATTGGCCTCTGCAGAGATCAAAACCACAACCTTGTCCTCATTTGATCATTATACCAATGGGGTGCTTAAGGCAGAAACATACTTGCCATCAAATGGCGATCAAGCGTTTTATTTCCCTTCATATTGTATAGGTTGCTCATTTATTAAAAGAGCTCAGGCTTTCCAAATAAGCCACTGGATTGAAGAGAGACAAGTGATGCTTCTATAAATTATCAAATGGAAAGGCTTTTAACAGAATTTGCCAATGACTTAGAAGGTAGGAGGTCAGGGACTGGAACCATACCTTAAGAGATATGCAGAACCAGCTCCCAGCCATGCCTTGCCACGTGCTCACACTGCCACCTGCTGGAAATGGCATGCATCTCCCCTTTCCCTAATGGTCCACCTGGAGCATTAGGCACAGCCCGTCAAGTGGATTACTCACTCTATATCACCTCCTTTTCTCATTTTAAGGTGTCATACTCAAGAGGAACTTTTCTTTTCAGACAAAAAATTCTTTTCAGACTGATAGCAAAGAAACGTAGGTAGGAATCCAAGCATATGTTGGTGGTGGAGAGGAGCCAAGAGCACAAGGGAACATTCCAAGGACAGGGGAGGGCAGTGGGGGAGGGAGGGAAGCTGTGTGGGCTTGTGACAGCAGCCACGAGAACCTGCTGCATCTGTGAATCCAGTTGTCTATTTGCAGAGTCCTCAAGGCTTTTTTGCCACTCTCGAACAACAAAATCTCTCCAAATCCCTTTTAAATATAATAAGGTCCATTCTTCCTTGCATATTTGCTTTTTCTACAAGCACAGCTTGTATATCTAAGGGCAGTGTGGGCTTCCAGCTTCAGAACATAGTGCTATTATTTTACGAGACCACAGGCAGCAGTCTTTCTTTTTAAAAGAATTTCAATCTTTCCCTTTCAATCACTCACAGCATGAAAATAAATCACTGCGCTCAAGCATTTTAAAAATTAAAGGCTTAAATGGCACATGCTGATCAAAAGCCAATCAAATACCTATTTCCATCGGCTATTACTTTTTTTAAAAGACTTTTTTTTCATTTTTCTTTTATTTACTTAGTGTGGCATTATAGAGGTGCAGCAGACTAAAATGGGTCCCTCTCATTGCAAACTAGATAGAATGCTAGACCCCATTCCTTCTGGAGAAGTGTGGAACAGAAAGATAGGTTGGAGAGGATTAGAGGTAAAAATCAGGGCCCTGTCTAATGACTTTTCTGTCTTATATTTAAGGTTCAACAACTCAATAAAAAATAAATTAGAATCATTCCCTGAATTCACTTTCCAAAGGAAGATATTCAAAGATTCTTGCTTGTCCAGATTTCTAGAGCTTCTCAGTAATAGAAGAGTACGTGGAATTTCTCAGCCAGTTTTCAGGTCTTCTGCATTGTTCAGCAAACTCCACTACTATCTTCTGAATTCTCGTGCAGAACTGAAACCATACAGCCAGTCTCTCCCCAAGGGGTCTCACTTATTCCCATGGCTTCAAGCATACCTGAGTGTCAATGACTCCCAAGTCTGTGTCTTCAGTTTCAAACACTCACCTCAGGTCTAGATCCATCTCTCTAAGTGCCCCCTAAATATTTCACCCTAGATGTCCTACAGGCATCTTAAGCTCATTGTGTCTAATCTCAAGTCTTGGTCACCCATCTCTCAAATCTACTCTTCCCTCATGTAATCATCCCAATTAATTGCAAAACTATCCTCAATTGTGTAAACCCAAGCCCCAAACGTCACCTGTTACTCCTACCCTCTATGTATGATCATGAAGTCCTATTACATCTACTACCAACAGAACTATTATTCTCTTCTCTCTCGCTATACTGACTCTGCCTCTTCATCTGGGCTATTGAATCAGCCTTGCAACAATCTACCTTTCTCCATGTTTAATGCTCTCCTTTTCATCCTCCACACTGAAAACACAAAACTGACATCACAATCATAATACATAAAAGGAAAAATTGATAAATTGGACTTCCTTTAAAAAGATTCTATTAAGAGGGTAAAAAGGTAAACTATAGACTGGAAGAATGTATTCACAATCACATATCCAACAAAGGACTTGTATCTAGAATGTATAAACAACTCTCAAAACAACATTAGAAAAACAAATAATCCAACTCAAAAATGGTCAAAAGGCATGCACAGACACTGAAAAAGAGAATATATACAGATAGCAAATAAGCATATGAAAAGGTGTTCAACATCATTAGCCATTAGATAAATGTAAATTAAGCCTACAATAAGATACAACTCCACCTATCAGAATGTCTAAAATAAAAAACAGTGATAACACCAAATTCAGGGAAGGATGTGGAGATATTGAGTCATGCCCTAGAACATAGTTTCACATTTCCTTTTATTTTTTTAATAAAAAATTTATTTATTATTTATTTATTTATTTAATGAGAGAGAGAGAGAGAGAGAGAGAGACATGTGTGCTCAAGTGAAGGAGGAGAAGAGAGAGAGGGAGAGAAAGATCCCAACCAGGCTGCTCATTGTCAGCACTGAACTCAAGCAGGGCTTGATCTCACAAACCAGGAGATCATGACCTGAGCCAAAATCAAGAGGCAGATGCTTAACCAACTGTGCCACCCAGGTACCTCTAACATTTCCTTTTAAAACTAAAAATGGACTTACACCATACAAACCAGCAAATGCACTGTTGGGCATATATCCCAGAGAAAAGAAAATTATTTTCACAAAGAAATTCATACACAAATGTCATAGCAGCTTCACTTGCAATAGCCAAAAAACTACCCAAATGCCCTTCAATGGGTGAATGGTTGAATGAACTCAGGTATATATATCCCATGGAATATTACTCAGCAATAAAAAGGAATGAACTGATACAAGCAACATCTGGAATGAACCCCAAGGAATTTATGTTGATTGAAAAAAGCCAATGTCAAAAGGATGTACTTTGCATGATTCCATTTATGTGAAACTTATGAAATGACATAATTATAGAAATGAAGAACAAATCAGTGTTTGTCAGGGGTTAGGAATGTGCAGAGGAGGAGATGAGGGAGGTTATAAAAGGCTAACATGAGAGAGTCTTACAGTAATGGTACACTTAAGAATCTTGATTGTAATAATGGATATATATGTTATGCATATAATAAAATTGCATACCACTAAACACACATGCACACACAAAAGAGATAAATGAGTGCTTATATTAACTGGTAAATTGAATAAGCACATTATACCAATGTAAATTTCCCAGTTTTCATATTATACTATAGTTATAACAGATGTTCACATTAAGAGGCTGGGGAAAGGGTGCATGGGGCCTACCTACACATTTCTTCACCTCCTCCTGTGAATCTACAGTTATTTCAAAATAAAGGGTTAAATAATTGATTTTGTCACTCCCTTATGAAGTTATTTGTAGACCTCATTATTCATAGAATAAAATGCATTAATCTCATTTTAACATATAAAATCCTCCATTCCAACCTCATTACCTACTAGTGTTACAGTTAATTGCAGCTCTGTTCTTTCGTCTCCTTATTGGGTGTGCTATAATGTCTATCATTATTTTAGACATTTGCCTTTACTTCTAAGATTATAGAAAATGTACACAGACAACCAGAAAATTCTCAAACTCTCTAGAGTTGAACATTCTAAGCACATTCCATGGCCATTTAGTAAATCTCTGCATGCCTTTACCAAATTAATCTGTCAAATAACCATCCATTCTGGATACTACAGACATTATGCAATTTCTCTAAAGGGAAAGGAAAGATGAGATACTGGGATAAAATCAATGAATGAGTGAGTATCATTACAGCACATGAAGCATGGGAAATGGTGAAAGGAGTCCACAAAGCTAGAAAATATTACTTCGTTGGAGATCTCACTCATTTCACAAACACAGTGTATTAGTCTCCTAGGGCTACGTAGCAGTAACAAAGTAACACAAACTAGATGGCTTAAACAACAGGAGTTTTTTGTCTCACAGTTCTAAAGGCTAAAAGTCTGAAATCAAGGTGTTGTCAGGGTCAGTTCCTTTTGTGGACTGTGAGGCAGAATCTATTCCGTGTCCCTCCTCCTCAACATGATATTCTTTGCCTTCACCTCAACATGCTCTTCTCCCCATGTGCATGTCTATGTCCAGATATCCTCTTTTCATAAGGATACCAGTCATATGGGATTAGGGGCCTACCCTCCTCTAGTACAACAACCTCATCTTAGCTAATTACATCATCAATAACCCTATTTCCAAATAAGGTCGCATTCTGAAGCACGTGGGGTTAGAATGTCAATATGTAAATCTGGGGGAAAACAATTATACCCAGGTAGCATCAGTATCCCAAAAAAACCATGTTTCTTCTGTCTGAATGAATTGATAGTCTATATGTCAATAATGTGCGTGGTACCAGAGGGTACACAGAATTTGATGTGGACACTGATGGAGGCTTATTGTGAAGATCCTTATGCTCATCACATACAAAGACATTTAACAACCACATGAGAGTGTTTGACACTCTATTAGCAGAAATTTGATGGCTTGCCAAGTATACAGGTTGGATCATTCTATAATCAAGCTGCTAATCACATGATCATCATATTCCAGTGTATATAGTTGACTCTCCTTATGAAAAGGTTTAGAGTCATAAATTATCCATAAAATTTTGTGGAAAAAATGTATTTACTGGAAACAAACTATAGTTGGTGGATAATTCATTTAATTTTTTAAAATTGTGACAAGGCACTGTGAGAAAAAAGTGGATGTGGCCATTCTAAACACTGCCTAGGAATTGTTTTGTGGCTTTTGCGAGATGAAACACACTCTGTCCAAGGAAATCCTCTGCACCATCATCCTTCATCTCCAACAACCCAAACCTTTCATATATGTTCAGTGCATGCAGTTAAGAAAATCTAACCAGTTCCTGTCACCAAATCTGAAGCCATTGTCTGATAACTTCTGGTATCTCCTATCTTTTGGATCTTAGCACCTTAACTTAAATTTCTAATATGACATCCTATATGTATGTCTATTTTCTTCTGCATGTGATGTAAAATTATTTGTCTTTAGAAACATCCATCCCCTACTCCGGAGATTAAATTTGTATCAAGATGTCATATGAGAAATCCATTCAGGGAAAATTAGAATATAGTGAAGTTTTGTGGGAAGGGGTCATGTGAGATAGAACTCAGCTGATATATAAGAAACTGACGTGCAGAGATTATAGGAAATGACATTCCAAGGAAAGTAAAGAGTAGTCATTGTTTCATAAATGGTACGGCTCAGGCATGGAGCCCACAGCCCACTGAGAGCTCCCTGAGAAAAGAAGAAAACAAGAAGGCCCAAGTGGGATAGAGAGTGAAAAGTCAATCATAAAAGAAGGGGCAGGAAGGAGCCCAAATCCTAAATCTGCAGAGAAGAAATCCAGGCTGGTACCAATATCGAAGAGATCCAATCTGAGAGAAGTAACTTAGACTCTCGGCACAAGGTAGATATCCAAGTCACAGACCAGAATGCCCTAAATCTGTGAAAAAATGCTGAGTGGGAACAGTTTTGTGTCTTAGTGCTGGAGACTCTATACATTCCAGATTACAAGGAACAGGAATTTCCCTCCTTTGAGCCGGAGTAGGATAGATGGACCCAAGTTGCTCAAGCTGCCTGAGATGGAACTAAGAGGAACCTTGGGAAAGAAACATGATAACACAAGTATGTCCAAGTATTTGTCCAAGTACATGTGAAAAGCCAACAACTGTCATCATTATCACTATCACCATCATCGTTGCCATTGTCACTAATGCTTACAGAGCATTTACCACTTCTCAGGCACTATTTTAAGTACTTTATACAATTCATTTAAACCTCACGATAACTCTATTTAATATCTTTTTTAAACATGAGGAAAGTGAGGCAAGGAGATGTTAAGTAACTTGCCCAAATCACCACCTGAAAAGTAGCAGAGCCAGGGTTCAAACCTGGGCAGTCTTGTTCCACAGTCTATAAGAAACCACCCTAGCCTGCCCTGTTTCCCTCACAGAGCATCTGCTTTGACTTCAGTGTGACATCCTCCCTCTCATTTCTCTGCCTCTATCCCCTGAATTCCTGCCTCCTTCTGGTACTACCTATGCTAACCAACCCTGCACTTGGTAACAAAGCCAGATAACCTGTATTCTGCAGCCAAAAGGATAAGAAGAGGGGCACCTGGGGGACTCAGTCAGTTGAGCATCCAACTTCAGCTGAGGTCATGATCTCACAGTTCATGAATTCAAGCCCCACATCAGGCTCACTGCTGTGAGTGCAGATCCTGCTTCAAATCCTCTGTCTCCCTCCCTCTGCCCCTCCCCCATTTGTACTCTCTCAAAAATAAATAAACATTTAAAAAAAAAAAAAAGATAAGAAGAGGACTAGGGCAGGGCTGTGAAAGGGATTGTGGGCTAGAATGAAGGCCCAAATGGGTAACCAGCCCAAGCCCATTTCTCCTTCCTCTTTGCTATAAAAGCAATAAAATTATAATGATGAATGCAAAAAGGTCTACAAGCAAATGAATGAATGCTTCACCTTTGTACTGAACACAGCACAGCACAATCTCTCCAAGACCGTCAAACAACTCTCCTCCTTGCTGGATGTATTAGTCTGCTTGGGCTGCCATAAAAGAACACCACAGATTGTGTGACTTGAATGACAGAAGTGTATTTCTCACAGTTCTGGAGGCTGGAAGCCCAAGATCAAGATGTCAGCAGATTTAGGTTTCTTGATGAACACACATCCTGGTATCTCTTCCTTTTCTCATAAAGTCACCAGTCCGAACAGGTTAGGGCCCCACCTTTACGACCTCATTAAACCTTTTTAAAGACCCTTTTGCCAAATATAGACATATTAGGAGTTAGAGCTTCAACATATGGATCTGGGCAGGTGGGGGTGGAAGGCAAAGTTCAGGCCATGACACTGGAGTTAAGTCATGTGACTACAGAGCTTATAAATCCAAGGCTGCCTTCTAGCCTGGCTGAAGGCCCCTCTAGAGGGAGAGATTATGAACTACCATAAACTTTATGCAGGTAGAAACCACAATTCTTTACTATATTTTTCCTCTACATTTATGTACCATATGATGAAATCAGTCATCAATCAGTGTGTATTAAATTAAAAGAATTAAAAGTCCTATATAATTAAAAGTCCTTTCTCTACGTGAATGTAGTTCATTGGGAATGTAGACATAGCCCCTTCTCTAGCACAACTCCTTTGCACCCAGCAGCAGAAAAAAAGTATACATCTGATCCTCAATATTAAGCAATACCAAAAAATCATATTGCTTGCAAATACAAAGTACATTTGTTATTTCACATGAAAGAAGAGAACTTTCCTCCTTAATAGTCTTCCATTTTTACAAGCCTTGAGAGAGAGCGGCAATTTTTAAACACCACTTAACTGATTTAAATGGCATATTACCTGGGTTTCACAGCTTTCCCACCTTTGCTGATTCCCACAGGGTGCCTTAAAACCGAGCTGTGAGGCACAGTGACTGCACACATGAAGGATAGCAGGGAGTGCACGTGAGGAATGTTACAAAGCCAAGCCTGCAGTACAAACAAGCTGCTTATCTTTGAGGAATATGGAGCTCGCTCTCAATTTTCATTCATCCTCAGATCAATCACTGAGCCCACAAAGGGCACTGAAGATAAGTGGTATCACCACTGCGGCCACATTTCCCTTTGAGTGGCAAATTGATACAAGCAAAATGTCTTTTAGATTCAAGAGTAGATCTGAAGCACAAAAAGTCCCTTAGGGCTAATGCCAAATAGCTTAACCATAGGGAAAAAATTGGTAATAAATTATACATGCAGTCAAATGGGAAAGCAAAAGCGTAATGTAAATTTAAGGTTAAAAAGTAAACTCCGAATTGTCAGGGAATTCCCAACTTTATGTTGCATGTAAGTTTAGCAATTTGACTGACCAACCTGCAGAAACTGTTTAGCGATATAGGTAACTTTATAAATGTAAATAATCCTAACCAATTTAATTTTTCTGGATAGAGTCCTTTTAATGGACCTGCCCAATGCTTGCCTCTGCCCACTCCAAACCATTTAACACATGCTGATGCCATAGTAGTTTTCTAAAAACCTGTCCAATCAAATTACTTCAGAACTACCACTAACATCTTTGAGCAAATTAGAAATATGGCACCCCCGTAAGTTAAAAGGAGAAAAAGGGTGTGTGCTTGTGTGTGTAAATTAGTGTATGAATTCACAACCTGAGCAACTTGCCATAGCCATATAGTCACCTGGTCACCTGCTCACATGTCCCCATAATGTCAAGAAGTAAATGTTACTGGCAATAGATACCCATGTGCATGTCCACATACACAAACACACACACTCCAATCCTGAAGTGAGATGCTATGGCAGGTTTGGAGTTTGGCAGGGTTTGAAATCTGGCCACCAAGATCAGCAGGTGACAAGAATACCACATGCTGTCAGACTGGACACAGGGCATGCCAGTAGGTGTGTAAGGGCTTTTGCTGGAAGTCTGTACTGCAGCCTCTTGCACTCAAGCAGAGACTAAATCTCCACCCCGGCCCACCTGCTCTCAAGTCAGCTACTACAGTGGTTCTCAGTGTGGTGCGGAGCCTTGGAGATCTTCTGGGAGCTTTCATGGGACCATGAGGTCAAAAGTACTTTCATGATAAATTAAGACATGTTTTTCACTCTTTCACGAGTGTACAGTGGAGGTTTCCAGAGGCTATACTACATGTGATAACCTCATCACTCTGAGGGCTAATGGAATATGTGCTCCTGGATTATAAAATTTTCAGAGTTAATTTCTAACACAGTAAATACTGAAAGATAATCCACACAAACAAAAGCTCTTTGGAATCCTCAGTCATTTTAAGAATTTAAGGGGGCCTTGAAACCAAAAATGTTGTGAACGACCAGGTTACATGTCCACAGTGTGACAGGTACTCCCTAACAAGCAGCAGCCACATGTGGTGAGCATGACCACTCCCCTGCTTATAACCTGCAGTGGTTCAGAAGCAGAGAAGCAGCGTGGAATGCATCCCCATTTTGGAGACAGAGCTATGTTCAAACCCTAGTTTGATCACTTATTAGATTATGTGAACAAGGCAAGTTAATTACTCTTTCTGAATATGAAGACCTAGGGGGTTTTAGAGTGGCATTTTAAATCCTCCCGTTCTCCACCTATCACTCTGGGATTCTCAACCAAAAGAAACATGCCCACAAGAACCAACAGCTAAATAAGAAACAAATACCAATTTAATCAATAGTTGGGCAAGTACTCAAAACCCCAACTCTACTAACAGGTGGATGTAAGAAAAAGGTAAGGAGTTCTCCCTGTTCTCTGAACTTTTTAGAACAATGGCCTGTCTGAGCAGGTTCCTAGTCTATTACCAAGCTGCCTGGACCGCATCCCTGGCCCACCTTACCCACACAGGTGCAGGGAGAAGCCCATGGACTCAGAGTGCAGAAAGAGAGGGGCCAAATGTGAGCAGAAAGCACCTCAAAGTCCTGTAATTCAGTTCCCAAGGGAAGTGTGACCCAAGGAATATTTCAGACACTGACCAGTGAAATGAGCTATTTTCCCTTCAGTGGGGAGTAGTGAGTAATACATCAGAAGTAAAAATACTAAGATACAAATGGAAGGATCTCCTATTCTCATTAGAGATAGAACACCTCATGACCTGGCACATATCAGTCACTCAAGAAGTGATAATAGTAGTATAAGCTGCAGTTAATAGGAAAAGAGTCTGAAAAATAAGAGCCCTAAAACTTTTATAGCCTTTTCACCCTTACATACGGAAGCATAAGGGACGCTGGAAGCTAAAAAGTTCTACCTTCCCCCAAAGCCCAGTGTCCCTTTCCAGATTTCCTCCAGCCTCTGATTATTCATTTGAAGTCCTAGGTGCTCAACATGCTTTGGAGCTTCCAATTCAGTTGAAAGTTTTACTGCAGAAGAGGTGGTTGGGGGGGCGATGGGCTAAATGGGTGGCAGCCATTAAGGAAGGCACTTGTGATGAGCACTGGGTGTTATATATAAGTGATGAATCACTGGGTTCTACTCGTGAAACCAATACTATACTGTATGTTAACTAACTTGGAAGGAAGGAAGGAAGGAAGGAAGGAAGGAAGGAAGGAAGGAAGGAAGGAAAAGAAAGAAAGAAAGAAAGACAGAAAGAAAGAAAGAAAGAAAGAAAGAAAGAAAGAAAGAAAGAAAGAAAGAAAAGGGAAGGAAGGAAGGGGACACAGAAGGAAGGAAGGGACAGGGAGGGAGGAATTTATTTAGTTCATTTGTTCATTTGTTTGTTTGTTCTACTGTAAGGTCCAGCACAGTGGCCATGTTCATGACATACAAAGAAAATCATGACTTCCCAATTATTTTCCAAAACCAAACAAAACAGTGACTGAAAAGCCAGGAAAAGATATGAAACCTATAGAATCCACTTAAATACCTATGAGTCCTAGCCTTGCCTGTTAGAGGGCGATGAAGAAAAAAAGTAAGGATAGACTCAAACTTCAAATTGGTAATTGACTCCCATCTAATGATAAGGCCATCTGGAAAGGAGTTCTAGGATTTCATCTACCCAAATCAAGCAATAAAGTTGACATATGTCACATAATAATTAAGGTCTTAACTTGGACTCCAGGGACTTAGGCTGCAAAACAAATGGCACTTTATAGGTCAGGGTCTTGAACAAGTCTCAACACAGTCACAAGGAAAACTGCCCCAGTTTTGCCCCAGCCCCAAATCTCTGGTTAATTAGCCTTCTCAGCCCACTGACAAGTAGCCCCAATCTGCTCAGGATGATGACCCTATCTTCAGTGGGTAAGGAGTTTTTAAATGGCCAGAAGACTGAGAGATAAATAGAGATTATAAAGTAAATAAATCCAAGGTATCAATATTTTTAAATTGCTTAATCTGCAGCGCCTGGGAGGCTCAGTTGGTTAAGCTTCTGACTTCAGCAGATCATGATCTCACAGTTCGAGATTTCAAGTCCCACTTCAGGCTCTGTGCTGACAGCTCAGAGAATGGAGCCTGCTTTGGATTCTGTATCTCCCTCTCTCTCCCCCTCCCCCATTATGCTTGCTCGCTCGCTCGCTCTCTCTCTCTCAAAACTAAGCATTTAAAAAAAAATTTTAATTGCTTAATGTGGCATTTCAAAGCATCTGACAAATTAAAACATGTAATTGAATAACTGATTTTTAGACTTACAGTTTAATTTAAAAGACATAAATGGATTTGCCTATATTTATATAGTTTTAGAATATATAAAAGAATGTGATATTTACAATACTTAACAAATTTTATTTATTCAATTAACTAGAGCAGTTTAAGTACTTGGTGATTTACTTGTTATAGGCATTTACTTCTTAAGAAAAGCAAATCCATTAAAGTTTAAAATATTTAAAAGACTACAATTAATCAGGTAATCAATGTGGTTTTTTATTATTCATTTTTGAGAGACAGAGAGACAGAGAGACATAGTGCAAGCAGGGGAGGGGCAGAGAGAGTGAGAATCTGAAGCAGGCTCCAAGCTGTTGGCACAGAGCCCAATGTAGGGCTCAAACTCACAAACTGTGAGATCATAAACTCAGCCAAAGTCAGACGCTTAACTGACTGAGCCACCCAAACACCCCTAATCAGGTAATTAATAAACTTTTTAAAGTGGTTGATAACATTTACTAGATTTATAAATAGAATAATAATATTCAGAAATTGAATCTAACAGTTCAATTAAAAATATTTTTTAGTTTATAATTTTAATACATCAAATTTTAATTTTAAAAACAAAAGTTACAGCAAATACTCTTTTCTGTGAATGATATCAGCCCTCCATACCACTAAAATACAATATGACACTTCTGATTCTGTGTTTCTTTGATTCCAGGCTCTCAGCATTTTGTCTTTTGCAGAACATAACCCTGATCTATAAAGAATCAACTTTTCAGAAGGAGGAAAAATCATTTACATATCAAATGTGAATCTATTTCCTTACTATATTTAATCTCCAGGAATGGCCTCATAAAATAATAAAAGTCCCAGTTCAAATTAGTATCTGCTACTTCATTCCATTATCAAAAACCATTACTACATAATTTATAGGCTGGCAGAAAGGAAACTCCTTTTCTCTTTGGTCTCCAGCTCTAGGTAGATCAAATTCTGGTTGTCTGTATGCCCATCAATATTAATCAAAATTACACAGAGACTCACTTCCTGTCTATATAATTTTGTAGCGAGATTAAAACACATGAGTGCAGTTGTAAATATTTACAACTTGGGCTTTATAGAAGTGTGGCTGCCAAAAGAAGGAACGTACAGAATGTGGTAGAAATGGTAACATCATAAAGTGAGGGGTCAAGAGAAATAACTGAGATATTACTGAAGCTGAAGAATCAGAAGTAGAACATTAGGTATATTGTTTCATTACTTATAAAAGTGACCACTAAAAGAACTGAAATTATAATATATATGTATATATATATATATATACACAGATACACATATGTATGTTTTTGTGTATGTATAGATCTAAAATCATGAGGAAGAGGAGAGAGTAGAGTATAAGCAATCTTATATTTCATATCAAAAAGAAATTATATATGTTATATGTTATATTTGATAAGTATATATATTACATATCATAAATTTTAAAATATGATCTGGCACACATTACTTGCAGCATCACTGTCCAATTTAGTAGTCACCAGCCACATGGGGCTATTGAGCACCTAAAATATGTCTAATCCAAATTGAAATGTGCTGTAAGTATAAAATCCACAATAGATTTTGAAAACCATATAAAAATGTAAAATATCTCATTAATAAGCTTGATTTGATTATATGTTGAAATAATATTTTTGATACACTAGGTTAATTAAAATGTATTGTTAAAATAAGTTTTATATGTGTACTTGTAGCTACTAGATAATTTAAAATTACAGGGTGCCTGGGTGGCTCAGTTGGTTGAGCACTTGACTTTGGCTCAGGTCATAATCTCACAGTTCATGAGTTCCATCGAGCCCCACATCAGGATTGCTAATGTCAGCACAAAGCCCATTTTGGATCCTCTGTCCCTCTCTTTCACTGCCCCTCCCCCTCTTGTGCTCTCTCTCAAACATAAATAAAACATTTTTTTAATTTTTTAATAAAAATTTTTAAAATTATATAATGTGGCTTACATTATTTCTATTAGACAGGACTAATCTAAAGTTTTGGCATTGAACATCAGGACTAAAAATACAAATAAAGGAACTGGCCTCAGGGAAACAGAACTGAGGGAAATACAAGGGGCAGGAGCCACTTCCTTTTTTTTTCCCTTCCAGAAACTTTTCAGTACTACTTGAATTATCCTAGGCACACATTTCTTTGAAGAAAAACTGAAATGTTTAAACAAATTTAAAATGGAAGAATAAAGTCATATAAAGGGAGAGAGTAAATGAGGCCATAGACAAAGGTTAAAAAAATAAAGATGGAAGGACAACAGAGGGAGCAGGAGAGAATGTAGCTGAACAATGTCCACTTGCAGGACACAACCACAAGGACACTCTGTGGGTCAGAATGACTCACTCATCAGGGATTGTTGTCAGCAGGTCTCTATCAGTAGCTTTCATGAACAAAACATATTCACCTTGTCTCATTTCGGTTCATCTCCATCTCCAGTCCTTACTCTTCTAATGTCTAGTAAGACTAGCTTTCTCTGCCCTACAGCCTGGTAGTCACAGCGTCTTCAGCACAGTCATGCTCCTGACACTCAAAGTGTTCATGAGCTCCCAAGTCAACATCTTTCCCCCATCACCTCACCCTCTTCACCAACAGAAAATTCAGTATTTCTAAAAGTGTCTTCCTTCAGCAAGCTCTCCATTGTAGATAGCTAAGTGTGGCTACCTCTGAACACCTAACATTTGGACCTTTTGACATTTTCTCACATGGTAAACACAGTATCCCTGTGCCTAAAACAACCAGAAGGGTGATCTACACAGTAAACACATCCATGCAACAAGGATTTTGGAGTGCCTGATTGTGTTGAGTGCTGTTCTAGGTTTGAGACACAGCAATAAGCCCAAACAATATTCTCTGCTCTTGGAACTTCCAGTTTAGTGGGAGAGACAAGTAAGAAACATGGGGTGCCTGGGTGGCTCAATCAGTTAAGTGTCTGACTTTGGCTCAGGTCATGATTTCACGGTTCGTGGGTTCAAGCCCCGCATCGGGCTCTGTGCTGATGGCTCAGAGCCTGGAGCCTGCTTCAGATTCTGCCCATGTTTCCCTGCCCTTCCCCCACTTGTATGCTGTCTCTCTCTCAAAAATAAACATTAAAAAAATAAAAGAAACAAGTAAACAAATATATACATACTATAATTTTAAGTAATTAAAAGTGCTATTCTATATTTTTATAATTATGTAAGAAAAATGTGCAGATTAATGGGATAGAGGGTGATAGGATGGAGGAGCAGGGGTGACTATTTAAGAGATTTCATACTGAAGAAGTGATATTAGAGGGAACATCTGGGTAATAGGAAGGGCCCAGTTATGGGGGAAAATCTGGGAGAATGGGGAAAGATGTTCCCTGAAGGAAAGGGCTTCAGGTAGAGATGAACTCAGAGTGTTTTAAAAACAGCAAGAGGCACCATGGTGGCTCAGTCAGTTGAGAGTCTGACTCTTGATTTTGGCTCAGGTCATGATTCCATTATTGTAGAATCAAGTCCTGATCAGGTTCTGTGATGAGTGTGGAGCCTGCTTGGGATTTTCTCTCTCTCTCTCTCTCTCTCTCTCTCTCTCTCTCTCCCCCCCTCCCCCGCTCCTCTTCCCCACTCATGCACAAGCTCTCTCTATATATAAAATAATACATACATACATACAGCAAGAAGGTGTGTGGGGCTGGAGAAAAGTGTGGAAGAGGAGAGGAAGGATGAAGTACAGAGGCAACCTGCCTCCTACCTTGTAGGACTTTAATTTTATTCCAAATATGATGGACTCCATCAGAAGAGTTGGAGCAGAGAATGACTGACAGGAGTTTTAGCCTTGCTGATTCATTTTCTTATGGAATTATAAGTAAATAGTCAAAAGATCCTTGCCTTTTCTTTCTCCACTCTTAAGGTTAGTGAAATAAGAATTAAATCAGAATTCTTTACTCAGCATGAACATTTTTGCATTTCTGTTTTTTACCTGGTAATACTAGACTCAATTTTGTCTCTCTCTCTCTCTCTCTCTCTTTTTTTTTTTTTAAGTAAACTTTACCTCCAACATGGGGCTCAAACTCACGATTCTGAGATCAAGAGTCACATGCTTTACCAACTGATCCAGCCAGGTGGCCCTATTCAGCATGAATCTGGAATCAACAAACAGGTAACTATTTACAGGACAGTGTCACTCTTCACTGTTCTATGCCATTTGTAAGAGAATTTAGGTTTCATACCTAATTTCTCCAGAGTTAACAAATATTTATTGAACCCTTTATATAAATCAGCACAACGCTGGACATTTGTCTGCATGATCTCATGTCATCCTCATAACAACCCTGCGATAGTGGTAAGATTATCCCATTCCATATTTGAAGAAGCAGGCCTAGAGATTAAACGACTTGTCTAAGATTTTAAGCCAATAAATGACAGAGCCTGGATCTGCACCCCGCTTTTCTGATGCAAAGCTCCACACCACATTGTCTTTTTTATAGCTCTCTTATCAGCCATAATGTTTTTTTCTGGCATTTTAAAAGACAAATATCAAAAGGAATAATCTACTTGGAGGTAAATAGTGGTAATTGCTGTCAGTTCCTGACAGTAAAACAGAGATTCAGCAAAGCAGAATAATTTGCTTGCAATTATGCAACTTGGTAGTGGCCAAGCTGGGATAATTATTAGATTTTCCCAAATGCTCCCACTGTTATCCAACCCCATCTCTGAAAATTCAAAAGCAGAAAGACATAAATTGAAACTAAGAATGAATATGGGTTTCAAAGTAATAAAGGTTAATTAAGCTCTATATATGCTCACCAAAAAAAAGTGCATAGCATCCACAAGAACAAGAATATTCAAAGAATGCTTCCAAAGTAGAGATGTGGGAGGGCACATTATGAACTAGAAGCAGCAACTGGGTGGGTGGATGGACGTGGATGAGCAGGAAACCTGCTACCATCCCAGGCTAGTACATCGATTCTATTGAGTAATTAACTTTCCTACAGATTAGTCATTACAAACTGTTTACCAGGACAACCTGTACTTTAAATGAAAGTGTGCTTATCTTGTGTTTCGCCTGTGATTTCTCAATAAGATTTGTGTCACATTGATTGGGGTATATCAATCTTGAAAAAGCTAGTAGGGCCAGCTGGGTGGCTCAGTTGGTTAAGCGTCCAACTCTTGGTTTCAGCTCAGGTCATGATACCACAGTTTGTGAGTTTGAGCCCCGCATTGGGCTCTGCGCTGACAGGGTAGAGCACACTTGAGATTCTCTCTCTCTCTCTATCTCTCTCTCTCTCTGCCACTCCCCCACTCTCTCTGTCTCTCTCTCAAAAATAAACTTTAAAAAACTTTTTTAGGCTGGTAAAAAATGTATATTTTTATTAATATTTTTAAAAATAACATTTTGTATATGGCTGCTCATACCATGTCACTGCAGCAATGTCACTATAGTAAACAGAGGGGAAAATTCTATTACAGTAGTACATGCTTTACTGCACCAATATTTTCCTTTTGATTTTAAGCGGTATTGTAAAACAAACTGGACCCGTCAGGAATCATTTGTCTTAGGATTTGAAGAAAGTATTGATTTTAACACTGGAGCATATAATCAAGCTTTAGAAACATTCACATTGAAATGATCTTTGAAAGGCAATTTGTCAGTGTTCCATTTGTCCAACCTCTGAATATTAAGCTTTTAAAGTCTTTTTCCCTGCTCCTGTATCTCATGTATAAAGTAATTCTCTTTACAATTATGTCATTATTTTTAAATTGCCAACTTATCATGTTTTTTTTTCCACTTATAAAATTAAAGTATCTATAGAATAAAGAAATGGGGAAGGGTTTTTTTTTCCTTTTACTTGCATAATTGAAATGATAATGGCTTTGATGTCAAAAATAATTATGGAATAATTAAGAACTTAATTAGGGGCACCTGGGTGGGTCAGTCAGTTAAGTGTCCAACTTCAGCTCAGGTCATGATCTCATTGTTCATGAGTTTGAGCCCCATGTCAGGCTCTGTACTGACCGCTCAGAGCTTGGAGCCTGCTTCGGAATCTGTCTCTCTCGATCTCTCTCTGCATCTCTCTCTCTCTCTCTCTCTCCCCAAAATAAATAAACATTAAAAAAATTAAATAAAAATTAAAAAATAAGAAGTTAATTAAATGACTCAAGGATTAAATCTCCTTATCTTTTGATATTGTCATACCCAACACATAGCCTTTCCCAAAAGGGAAAAGAGAACGTGGAAAATGGCACAGTGGGTTTTATGACCAGCCTACAAGTAGCATACATTAATTTCAACCATATTTCACCAGATAAAATCCAATATATGGTCCAAAACCACCCACAAGGGAAATCAGGAAATGTAGTCTTCCTGTGTGCCCAGGAAAAGACAATGGAATTTATTAATATAGAGAAAAGTAACACAGAGAAAAAAAATAAACTATGCAATGATAAGGTACTCAGATTTCCTTCTATAACTTCTAAAAGTAGTTCAAAGCTTCATCCCAGAATTCATTTATATGTGTATATCCTTTTTATCCTTATGAAGAAAACTCATGAGTAGTTGGCATGAAAGAAAGGCCTTTATCATTGACATTTGTAGAGAAAAATAAACCTCTGAATTTATGATTCAACTCATCTCAAGAAGCAGTTTTTTTAAAAGTCTGATGAAGATAAATTTCTGGATACACCAAACTTGTCTAGTGCCAAGTCAAGCCCAACCACAGACAGACATCCCCACCCCACTGTCCATTCCCATTCTCTGGTTAAATTGAACGAATAACATCCTCAATGCCCATCTATGCTGCTGTGGTCAAGTTCAGGGCCAAGAGGAACACTGCAGAAAAAGCTAAAATGTATGCTGATCCTATGATGTCCCTCAAATCACTTAGCAGAAAGGAAAAAAAGTATCAGATAAAGGCAGTGCAACCTGGTACCATCAAGACTGTGAATGGTGAACATAAAACAGCATTTAATTTCTGTCCTTGGGCCTACTTACAGATTCTGAATTATTTCGGTATCTGTGCCCAAACTGGTAAGGTGGCTTTCTGGAGCATGGAATTGGAAGCTAGTTACAACTTTTATAACAAAATGCGTGGTGCCATAATGGATATGCTGCCTCTTCTCCTCCCTCACTAGCAGTTCCAACAATGAAAGTGAGACCGTCTGATGCGATGCTGGAAAGGGCTTCTTTATTGAGTGTAAAGCCTGAATGATAGCCACATACCACCCAATGCTCAGATTTCAAGATTCTATGCACTTAAATCTGTCAGTTATTAAAAAAAAAAAAAAAAAAAAAAAAGAGTGACCATTTACCAAGCCACAACTCCAGCTCTGGCTATCAGTGTCCTTGGTTCAACAATTATGTAGGAAGGGCAAAAAAACAATCAAAACCAAAAAAACCTGATCTCAAATGACAACCTAAATGAGTGTTTTGTTTCTCTTTTCTCTAATAGATTGTTTTACAACTACTACTTATAAACAAATCCAGAACATCCCACTCAAGTCATTTTCAACTTAAAATAACATCCAGTTTTGCTACCTGAGAGGATATCAAAGGTAATTTATATTTATTCAGGTAATTTCCTGAATACAGGAAATGAAAATAAAAGTGTGGTGAGCCAGACTTCTGGAGGCATGGCTTTCAAAAATTATCTTAAAATCCACAACTGCTTTTTTTTTTTAATCTGTGTATGTAATTATACCCAGAGTACCATAGAATGAATCATCAGGGCTTTAATAGTTTAACCAAGTTAAACCTAGAAATGATAGAAAAGCTTGATCTAAAATAAATAGACCAGCAATCTCAGAAGGCTAGGGATTAGTTCTTGTTAGCATCATTGGAGTTAATAATTCCAAGGGAAAAATGGAGTCATGACCGTAAATTAAACTTAGTGTTTCTTGCTGACTAAACTCTGCATGTTGCTGTTAAAAATGCTTATTTCTTATCTGGCAAAACATCTGCTTTTTGATGCTAAAAGAAGGATCCTAAGGGAAGTAGTGATCTTTCCCAAGGCAACTTGATTAATAGTAGGCTTCCAAATTTTAGCTAAACGACATTTTGATGAAACCAGCAGTACCGAATAATTGTTTCTACAAATAATCTTGATGTATATTTCTTTCTCTCCACAATTTTAGACAGTGGGACTCTGCAACATAAAGGTTTTCTTCCACACAACTCTTGCTCTTATAGTTATTTCACAAGTCAGGGGTGTGCAGTGACCACCCACGCACCTGGGCAGTGCACTGCAAAATGTCCTTGCTTGCTGATTCCTAGGAGTCTGTGAAGAGAAATCTTATCTGAATGTGGAGAAACAATAAACAAATAATAAACAAAACAGACATAAGGCTTAAGACAAGGACTGAAATATTTATTCCAAGGACTTCATTTCATTGCAATGAAGTGGAAATCAGAATAAAACTGTATTCTCAAACGCAAAGAGGTGGACCATTCTTATATCTGGATAAGATATAAACATTATAGTGGAGGGTGAATAATCTGCATGCAAAGTAAGTAGAAGATGCTTCAAGGGCAAAGCAAGGTTTTTAAAAGGCAGGTAGAACCAATAATGGCTTGAAAATACAAAGTAAGTCCTTAGAACACACTACAGGAGGAGAGAAAGATGGAAAGAAGAGGGAAAAGGAAATGGGCCAGAAAAAGGAAAAAGAAGAAACAAAAAGTCTGCTGAATTAGGAATTACAAAATGTGCATTCATGTCCCTGACCCGTCCTAGCCATGTAATCCTGAACCACTGTCATCACCATCAACGGCTATAACTTACAGATAACTTACAACGAACTGGGCCCTTCACACAGGTTGCCTCCTTCAATCCTCACAGCGACTTTACAAGCATGTCCTGTTAACACCACTTTATGAATGGAGAAACAGATTCAGAAAACTTAAATATCATCCCAAGGTTTTACAACTAGTAGAGATATCAGAACCAAGGGTGTCCCCTGGTTTGAAAGCATGTGTATAATTTGAAAAAAACCCACCCTTTCCACAATTCTGAGATAACCTCCTAACTGTAACCTCTCAGAACCTCAGTCTCTTCATCTAGAAAGGAATTATTATAACTCCTTCTACTGTCACATGAGGATGTGTATCTGTTCTTTTGCCACAGTAACTTAATTTGTTATTTCTCTTGGGTCCATGAGAAAGCTAGGTCTGCTGATCTTGGCTGGATTTGATGGGATAGTTTTAATGGCCTGCCCATGAGGCTGGTGGTCAGCTGGTTGTTGGCTGACCTAGCTTGGCCTCACTGGGATGACAAGCTCTACTCCTGTGACCTCTCCTCTCCAATATGCAAGCCCAGGCTTGTTCCCATTATAGCAGCAGAGAAAGCATGTAAGTCCTCTTGAGTCCTAGGGTAAGAACTGGCATAACATTACTTACATCACATTGTTAGCTAAGTAAATAACAAGACCAGCCTAGATTCAAAGGCTGAAGACAGATTCCAAAATCACATTTCAAAGGGCCTGTATACATGAGAGTGGAGAATTGGGGTCATTTTGCAACCACTCTGTGATAGAATACATATAAATATGCTTTATAAAATGTAAAATGCCATACTACCAGGTCCCACTTGCCTTGAGAGCCTGGGGGCTCCAGTGGTTAAGCATCCGACTTCAGCACAGGTCATGATCTCACACTTTGTGGGTTCAAGCCCTGCACTGGGCTCTGTGCTGACAGCTCAGAGCCTGGAACCTCTTCAGATTCTGTGCCTCCCTCTCTCTCTGCCCCTCCTCTTTCATGCTTGCTCTCTCTCTCTCTCTCTTTCTCTCTCTCTCTCTCTCTCTCTCTCTCTCATTCTCTCTCTCTTTCAAAAAGAAATAAACAGTAAAAAACTTTTTTTAATTTTTTAAGCCCATTTGTTTAAAAAAGCACCAGGTACTGCCACCAATCCAAGGACAGCTTGTTTTCATAGCTGTCATCTCTCCCAGCTGAGCTTATAGACAAGAGCTGGACAAAACCATGTAATGAGAATCAGTGTATTAGGCTTTCCTTATGTTCCCTGGATTCAGATGACATTTTTCCCTATGCCTTTACCCTGAGACTCCATCCACGGGTACATTCTATTAGGTTAGAAATTTCTTCAAGAATTAAAAATCAAGGAGAATAATTTCCAGGCTTGATGTCATTTATTCTTGGCCTTTCTGAAATTGTACATTCCATCATTTTTTGTTATTCAAGTATCATACCTTATTCCTAAAGCAAAATCCCAAATGTTAAATCTCAAAATCACAGCTATTATGCTTTAAAATCACGTTCCATATGTCCCTAAGAGACATAGTCTGAGAGGGTATCAAACCAGCACTGGGATTCACGTTAAGCCATGAAATTGACTGCGGTTTGGACAAAAAGCTGCTGTAACCAGAAACTTCACAGATTATCTCTTTTCTGTCTCAGAAATATTTATCTATATTTTTAAGTCTCCCATGAAACACGTCCAGATGAGCTACAAGAGGATGTCAACCCTTATCATGTCATATAATAATCTCTCCAAGCCAGTGGTTCTCAGTCCTGGCTGGCTGCACATTAGAATCACCCAAGGAGCTTTTAAAAAATCCCCACGCCCAAGTCACACTCCAGGACAATCAAATCAGAATCACTGGGATGAGACACAAGTTTAGGCATTTTTTCAAACTCCCCAAATGATTCCAGTGTGTCCTCAAAGTTGAGAAGCACTGC
Source organism: Cryptoprocta ferox (assembly GCA_028646485.1). Lineage (NCBI taxonomy): Eukaryota > Metazoa > Chordata > Mammalia > Carnivora > Eupleridae > Cryptoprocta > Cryptoprocta ferox. The sequence continues at coordinate 100,063,454 of CM053576.1, read as the reverse complement.
AAGGGCCCTTACCTTCCCTGCCTATGAATGTAAGGCTTTGCACTAAATCCCAATTTGTACTAGAGTGCAATTCTATTTCTCTTTTTGAACTGCTGGAAAAATAGCTTGACTATTTCTCATTAAACTATTTTGAAGCAGTGTAGAGTAGAACGAGGTTTTGGAATCCAAGCTGCAGTTAAATCCCTGGTCAATTACTTATTAGGTACATGACTTGGAGCAGCTTATTTAACCTCCTTAGCCTGTCTGAGCCTTGATTTCATCCTAAAGCAAATGGTATAATAATCCCTACCACATAAAGTATTATAAAGATTGAGATAAAGTATATTAAATGCCCCCAAAGAAGGCAATCAGTAAATATCCATGTCTTTCCCCCTTTGCCTAAGGATTCTTGAACAGGCTGCTCAGCATCCTCAGGTGGCCTGCTGTTGACTACTGAAGCAAAAGGAAAGAATGACACTCAATGTGTAACACATGGGTCTGTACACAGTGAAGGGGTCCAGTTGCCTGACTTTCACATTCATCAGAAAATCCTGCTGCTAATTCACTTGGGTGAAATATCACTATATATGTTTGGTGGGGCCTACTCCACAGGAGGAGGGGGGTGTCTAAATGTCACATGCTCTTTGTCCAGACACATCATTGAAAGACTCTTTATTTTTTTTTTCTCCATCAGCCCCATAGACCTGATGCAGACTACGTTTGAGGGGAAAGCCACATATGAAGCATGGCCAAGGACCTGGCCTTGCTTCCTCTGCATCATACCAGCTCACCACAAAAACAAAGAACTAAAAATGACTGCAGAGTAAGACAAAATCCCCATCACAGCTATAGAGCAGCAAAATAATCTCTGGGTAGTAGACTTGGGTGCTTTTCTTTCTTTCTTTGTCCTAATCATAAGTCTCCAAGACAGGTCTGCAAATGTACTTCTGCAAAAAGGAGTATCATTAAATTGCTGTTGTTTTTAAGAAGGCTGGCACCACAAAGCAAATGAAAAAAAATTTTTGACCTCTGCATTGGTAACCAAGAAGAAACGCATTTAGATTCCCACCCCTCAAGTTTTATTAAGGTAAACTGGTATATAATATTATATAAGTTTCAGGTGTAAAACATTATAATTTAACATCTGCATGCACTACAAAGTGATCATCAAAAGTCTAGTTACCACCTGTCACCATACAATTTACAACCTTCATCCATTTCACTCAACTAGCCCCATTCCTCTCTGATAACCATCAATCTGAGTTTGCATGGGTTTATACAAATGATGAGTTTATAATTTGTATTGTTTTTTTTTTGTGCATTTGCTTTAATGTTTTAGATTCTACATAGGAGTGAAATTATATGGTATTTGTCTTCTCCATCTCACTTATTTCACTTAGCATATAACCCTCTAGGTCCAACCACGTTGTTGCAAATGACAAGATTTCATTCTTTTTAATGGCTTAGTAGTATTCTGAATGGTATGTGTGTGTGCATGTGTGTCTGTGTGTGCCCCTCATCCTCTTTATCCATTCATCTGTCTGGCTGTTTCTATATCCTGGCTATTTTACATAAGGCTGCAATGAACATAGGATTGCATATATCTTTTCAAATTAGTGTTTTTGTATTCTTCAGATAGATACCTAGAAGTGGAATAAATAGATCATATGGTACATCTATTTTTAATTTTTTGAGGAAATTCCATACAATTTTCTGAGTGGCTGCACCAAAAAGAGTTCCTTTTTCTCCACATCATCTTCAATCTTTGTTATTTTTTATCTTTTTGATAACGGCCAGTCTAAAAGTGTGAGACTGATCTGCATTTCCCTGATGTTGAGCATCTTTTTGTGCACTTACTAGCCATCTGTATGTCTTCTTTGGGAAAATGTCTATTCAGATCCTCTGCTCATTTTTTAATTGGGCTGTTTGTTTTCTTATTGTTGAACTGTATGAGTTCTTTATATATTTTGAATATTAACCCCTTAACAAATACATGATTTTCAAATATCTTCTCCCATTTTGTAAGTTGCCTTTTCATTTTGATGATGGTTTCCTTTGCTGTGCAGCTTTTTTGTTCAATGCAGTCCCACTTGTTTAGTTTTGCTTTTGTTTCCCTAGGCTTTAAAGTCAGATCCACAAACACATCACTAAAACTGATGTCAAGGAGCTTACTGACTATCTTTTCTTCTAGTAACTTTATGGTTTCAGGACTTACATCCAAGTCTTTAATCAATTTTGAGTTAGTTTTTATGTATGGTGTAAGATAGCGGTCTAGTTTCATTCTTTTGCATATGGCTATCCAGTTTTCCCAGCACCATTTATTGAAGAAACTGTCATTTCTCCATTGTACATTCTTGGCTCCTTTATCATAAGTTAATTGTTGTATATGTGTGGGTTTATTTCTGGGCTCTCAATTCTGTTCCAATAATCTATGTATCTTTTTTTATTCCCATAGCATACTGTTTTGATTACTATGGCTTTGTACTATATCTTGAAATCAGGGACCATACATCCAGCTTTGTTCTTCTTTCTCAAAATTGTTTTGGCTATTTGGGATCTTTGGTGGTTTCATACAAACTTTAGAATTATTTGTTCTAGTTCTATGAAAAATGAATTTTGATAGAGATTACAATGAATCTGTACATTTCTTTAGGCGGTATGGATACTTTAACAATATCAATTCTCCCAATTCATGAGCATGGAATCTCTTCCCATTAACTTATATCTTCTTCAATTTCTTTTATTAATGTCTTACAGTTTTCAGTGTATAGGTCTTTCACCTCCACAGTTAAATTTATTTCTAGGTATTTAATTATTTTTGATGCAATTGTAAATAGGATTGTTTTCTTAATTTCTCTTTCTGATAGTTCATGATTAGTGTATAGAAACATCACAGGTTTCTATATGTTGCTTTTGTATCCAACAAAGTTACTAAACTCATTTATTAGTTCTAACAGTCTTTTGGTGAACATTTTAGGGTTTTCTATATATAATATCATGTCATCGGCAAATAGTAACAGTCTTTCTTTTTAATTTGGATTCCTTTTACTTTGTTTCTTGCCTTATTGCTATGGCTAGGACTTCCAATACTATGTTGAATAAAAGAGTGGCAAGTGTGGGCATCCTTGTCTTGTTCTTGATCTCAGAAGAAGGGTTTTCAGGCTTTTACCACTGAGTATGATGTTAGCTGTAAGTTTGTCATTTGTGGCCTTTATTATACAGAGGTATGTTCTTTTCATACCCACTTTGTTGACAGTTTTTATCATAAGTGGATGTTGAGCTTTGTCAAATGCTTTTTCTGTACCTACTGAGATAATCATATGCTTTTTTATCCTTCATTTTCTTGATGTGGTGTATCACTTTGATTGACTTGCAAATGTTGAGCCACCATCCTTGCATCCCTGGCATAAATCCTGCCTGATCATGTTGTGTGATCCTTTAAATGCATTGTTGAATTCAGTGTGCTAACATTTTGTTGAGGATTTTTTCATGTATGTCCATCAAGGATATAGGATATTGGTCAGTAATTTTCCTTTTTTTGTGGTGTACTTGTCAGTTTTCGTATGAAGGTATAAAATGAGTTTGGAAGCATTCTCTCCACTTCAATTATCTGGAAGAGTTTGAGAAGGATAGGTATTAATTCTTCTTTGAATATTTGATAGAATTCACCAGTGAGACCATCTGGCCCTTGGCTTTTGTTAGGAGGCTTTAGATTACTGATTCAATCTCCTTACTAGAAATTGGTCTATTCAGATTTTTTATTTCTTCATGACTTAGTCTTAGAAGACTGTGTTTATAGGAATTCACCAATTTATAATAAGGTGTCCAATTTGTTGATGTATAATTGTGGTAGTTTCTTATGTTCCTTTGTAATTCTGTGGTGCCAGTTGTAACTTCTCTTTCCACTGATTTTATTTATTTGAGCACTTTCCTTTTTTCTTGGTTAGTATAGCTATAAGTTTGTCAATTTTGTTTATCTTTTCAAAGAACCATCTCCTAGTCTCGTTGATCTTTCTTACTGTCTTTTTAGTCTCTATTTCATTTTTCACACTCTGATCTTTATTATTTCCTTCCACTAACTTTAGCCTTCATTTGTTCTTCTTTTTCTAGTTCTTTTAGGTGTAAAGTTAGATTATTTATTTGAGACTTTTCTTGTTTCTTGAGGTACGCCTGTATTGCAAAAAACTTCCCTCTAGAACCACTTTTGCTGAGTCTTAAAGATGTCAGTGTGTCATATTTCTGTTTCTATTCGTCTCTAGGTATTTTTTTATTTCTCCAATAATTTCTTGAATGACTCACTGATGGTTCAGTAGCATGCTGCCTTATCTCCACATTTTTGTGGTTTTCCAGCTTTCTTCTTGTAATTGATTTCTAGTTTCATGCCATTATGGTTAGAAAAGACACGTGATATGATTTCAATCATATTTACTGAGAGTTTATATCCTAACATGTGATCTATCCTGGAGAATGTTCCATGTGTACTTGAGAAGAAGGTGCGTTCTGCTGCCTTTGGGTAGAATGTTCCATATATACCCATTAAGACCATCAGGTCTAATGTGTTGTTTAAGGCTGATGTTTCTTAATTTTCTGTTTGGGTGACTTACCCATTGAAGTGGGTAGGGTATTAAAATCCCCTACCATTATTATACTCCTGTCATTTTCTCCCTTGAGGTTCACTGATATTTGCATTTTATATATTTTTGTGCTCCTATGTTGGCTACATACATATATACAAGTGCTATACCATCTTGCTGGATTGATCCCTTATTCATTATGTAATGACCTTTTTTGTGTGTCTTGGTAGAGCCTTTGTTTTAAAGTCTATTTTGTCTGATAAAAGTATTGCTTCTCCAGCTTTCTTTCAATTTCCATTTACATGGATTATCTTTTTACGTGGTCCCTTCCCTTTCAGTTTATGTGTGTGTCTTTACATCTGAAGTGATGTAAGTACTTATAAATACTATACAGATGAGTCTTTTTTTAACCCATTCACTAACTTTATGTCTTTTTATTTAGTCCATTTACATTTAAACTAACATTGATAGGTATGTATTTATTGCCATTTTAATTATTTTCTAGCTCTTTTTGTAGTTCATCTCTGTTCCTTTCTTTTTCTCCTCCTCTCTTCCCTTGTGGTTTGATGGGGTTTTTCAGTGTTATGCTTAGATTCCTTTCTCAATTCCTTTCGTGTATTTACAAGTTTTTTCTTTGTGGTTACCATGATATTCATATATAACATCCTATGTATATAATGGTCATTTTTAGGTTGATACCAACTTAAATTTGAACACATTCTAAAAGTTCACATTTTTATGCCCCCTTCCAATGTTTTATATATTTGAATTCATATTTTTCATCTTTTTATTTTATATATCCCTTAACCGATTGCTGTAGTTTTAGTTATTTTCAGTACTATTTTCCTTTAACCTTTATCCTTGCTTTATAAATGATTGATTCACTATCTTTTGCTATATATCTACCCTTTCCAGTGAGATTTTTATACTCATAAGTTTTAATTAGTGTCATTCATTTTTAGCTTAAATAAGTTCCTTTAACATTTCTAGCATGACCAGATTAGTAGTGATGAACTCCTTTAGTTTTTGCTTATCCTGAAAACTCTTAATCTTCCCTTCAATTCTGAATGATAGCCTTGCTCGGTAGAGAATTCTTGGCTGGAAGCTTTTTCCTTTCAGCACTTTGAATATGTCATGCTACTATCTTCTGGCCTGCACAGTCACAGTTTCTATGAGAAAATCTGATGATAATCTTATGGAATTTCTTTTGCATAACATGTTGTTTTTTTCTTGCTGTTTTTAATATTCTCTCTTTATCTTTTTTTAATATAATTTATTGTTGAGGTGGCTAATATACAGTGTATACAGTGTGCTCTTCATTTTGGGGGTATATTCCCGTGATTCATCACTTACATACAACACCCAGGGCTCATCTAAACAAGTGCCCTCCAATATCCATCACCCATTTTCCTCTCTCCCTCATCACCCCCCGTTGACCCTCAGTTTGTTCTCTGTATTTAAGAGTCTCTTATAGTGTCCTTCCCTCTCTCTCTGTTTATAACTAATTTTTCCCCTTCCCTTCCACCATGGTCTTCTGTTAAGTTTCTCAATTTCCCCATATTCATGAAAACATATGATTTCTGTCTTTCTCTGACTGACTTATTTTACTTAGTATGATACCCTCCAGTTCCATCCATGTTGCTGCAAATGGCAGGATTTCATTCTTTCTCATTGCCAAGTAGTATACCATTGTATATAGAAACCACATCTTCTTTATCCATTCATCAGTTGACGGACATTCAGGCTCTTTCCATAATTTGGCTATTGCTGAAAGCTATAAACAGTGGGATACATGTGCCCCTGTGAATCTGCACTCCTGTATCCTTTGGATAAATTCCTAGTAGTGCTATTGCTGGGTTGTAGGGTAATTCTATTTTTAATTTTTTGTGTCTCTTTATCTTTAAATTTACCATTTTAATTGTAATGTGTCTTGGTGTAGATCTCCTTTGGGTCATCTTATTTGGAATTCTCTGGGTTTTCTTGACCTGGATGTCTGTTTCCTTCTCCAGATTAGGTAAGTTTTCAGCCATTATTTCTTCAAATAAGTTTTCTGGCCATTTCACTCTTCTCCCTCTTGGACTTCTATAGTGAGAATATTATTCTGCTTAATGTTGTCCCAAAGATCCCTTACGTTACCTCCACTTTTTAAAAATCCTTTCTCATTTTGCTGTTTTGTCTAGGTAAATTACATTGTTTTGTCTTCTAGCTCACTGATCTGTCCTTCTGCTGTTGAACCTCTCTAGAGGTTTTTTTTTTCAGTTCAGTTATTGTATTCTTTAGCTCTGTAATTTCTTTTGATAATTCCTTATATTTTCTCTTAGTTGAAGTTCTATCTTCCTCCTTTCTTCTCCTAAGTTCAGTATCTTGATGACAATTACATTGAGCTCTTTATTCCTTATCTCTGCTTCATTAAGGTCTTTTTCTGAGATTTTGTCTTTTTGTTTGTTTGTCTGGAACATATTTCTCTGTCTTTTCATTTTGCCTGACTCTCTTGTTTTTATGTATTAGGCAAATTAGCTACCTCTCCCAATCTTAAAGGAGTGGCCTTGTGTAGGAGATGTCCCATGGGGCTCATAAGCACTATTCCCCCTAGCCACCTGCACCAGGCACTCAAGGGGCATCCCTTGTGTGAGCTGCACATGCCCACGCTGTGGTGGGGCCATGGCTGCAGCATGGGGGTGAGTAGAGGTCTCACCAAGCCCAGCTGTGACACAATGGTGCAACATGGGGATGGGTGGGGGCCTTCAGTGGGGCACCCATCAGCACCAGCACCATTAAGTTAGAATGATATCACAAAAAATGGCACCTACTGGCATCACCATCCACAGACAGAATGTCAACAAATTCCTGCCTGTCCAGCAAATGCTTCAAGATTAGTATGTGTGCATCCTTCACATATGGTCTACGCACTCTTCAAACTGGTGTTTTTGCACAGGGTTCCAGGGCAAGTGAGTCCATGCACAAGTCCTTTAAGAGCATGTTCTTTATTCTCTACAGTTCTATAATTTCCCTGGACATAATCCACTTTGGCTTTCAAAGCCAAGAATTTTGGGGGCTCATCTCTCCTATGCAGTATCTAGGGGTTGGGATGCCTGATGTGAAACACAAACCCCTCAGTTCTCAGGGAAAAGTTATGTATTTTTGAGATTCCTCCTTATTGTGGATCTCACATCTAGGATGGGTTTGTTTGTTTGTTTGTTTGGCACGACCATGGCTCTGCCTCTCCTACCCGTTTTTTTAAGATTTTTTTTTAAATATCAGTTAACATACAGTATAATATTAGTTTCAAGTGTATAATATAATGATTCAACAATTTCATACAACACCAGGTGCTCATCACAAGTGCACTGCTTAATCTCCATCACCTATTTAACCTATCCCCTCACCCACCTCCCCTCTGGTAAACATCAATTTTCTCTCTCTCTCTCTCTCTCTCTCTTTTTCCTTTGCTTGTTTGTTTTAATTCTTAAATGCCATGTATGAGTGAAGTCATAAAGAATATGTCTTTCTCTCACTGACTTATGTCACTTCGCATAATACTCTCTAATTCCATCCATGTCTTTGCGAATGGCAAGATTTCATCATTTTTTATGGCTGAGTAATATTTCATTGTGTATACATGCCACATCTTTATTCATCAGTCAAAAGACACTTGGCCTGTTTCCATAATTTGGCTATTGTAGATAATGCTGCTGTAAACATCAGGGTGTATGTATCCCTTTGAATTAGTATTTTTGTATTCTTTGGGTAAATACCCGCTAATGCAATTGCTGGATTGTACGTCTCCTATCTGTTCTGATGCTACCCTTTTATCTTGTTGTAAGGACTCTGTTCCTCCAGTTTTTAGGTCTTTTTCAGAGGAAAGTGTCCCACATACAGTGGCTAAGTTTGTTGTGTCCATGGGAAGAGGTGAATTCAGGATCTTCCTATGCTATCATCTTGAATCCCTACCCCAAAATATATTTTTAAACATTTTTTTTTATTTTGGAAAGAGAAGGCACGAGCAGGGGAGAGGCAAAGGAAGAGAGAGGGGGAGAGAGAGAAAGAGAAAGAGAGAGAGAGAGAGAGAGAGAGAGAGAGAGAGTCTCAAGCAGGCTCCATGCTCAGTGTGGAGCCCAATGCAGGGCTCAATTCCATAACCCTGGGATAATGACCTGAGCCAAAATCAAGAGCCAGATGCTCAACCAACTGACCCACCCAGGCACCTCCCCAAAAAAACATATTTTTTAATGATTAAACTTGTTTTATTGGTTCTAACTCATTTTCAAATTACAGAAAATCTTTCAAGATTGATTGAACAGAAGCAAAGCAGAAATTGTAGTATTATTGACTAATTATATGTAACCAAATCCCATAACAGTAATTTCAAAATGACCAATCTCTGTGGAAATCCATCTGCCTTCAGCAGCAATTTAGGACAAGTCATGACAGCTTCCATCCTCAACCTGATGCAGATAAATTGCTCTAAACTGCCCTAAATTCTATCATGGCAAAGCCATGCCACAGGGAATATCTAGCCAATATTGAAGGCTATGCAAAATGAGAGAGTGTTTGGATCAGAAACACTGAGTTGTTAGAGGTTGTGGTATCTCTTGTTAATCTTGCAATTTGTGAAATTGACACTTACCACTTACATATCATACACCTATCTGTTTATATATTCTCTAAATGTCTCTACATTCTATGTCAGGAATCTACAAACTGTAGCCCATGAGCCAAATCAGACCACACCCACTTGCTTGCATATTGTCTGTGGCTGCTTTCCCATTACAAAGGCAAAGTTGGGTAGTTGTGACAGAGATTGTTCCAAAAATATTTACTATCTAGCCCTTTATAGAAAAAAATTGCCAACCTCTGTTCTAGACTCTAGGCTTCCTAAACAGGGCTTTGCTATCAACTCAGTGACCTGCACATAGTAAGTATTCAAATAAACATTGCTTGCATAAATAAATTATGTTATATAAGTTTATCATCTCAGCCACAAAGCTACTTTTGGTGCAGGTCTTCAGAAAAAGGAAAATCAGACATTTGTGCCTTATTTACAGATTTAAAAAGCTTGAAGAGATCCTGAAGATGAACAAACTCTTAACTTTTCAGCTGAGAAAACTGAGGCTCAAAAAGCTGAAGTGATTCTCCCAAGGTTAGCCCAAGGAGAGGAAAGAACTACTCCCACAGCACATTTGTTTTTCCTTTAATTAATAAGACACTGTGAAGTCAGCCTATTCCTGGGAGGACCGAGGGCCTGAGCACAACATGCATATAATAATAATTACACTTGTTTGGAACTTTCAATTCTGACTTATTCCCTGAAGTTCTTTAAATTCTCACCATCCCAATACATTTTCATAAATTTGGTTAGGAAATGATATTCATGCATTAAAGAACACCAAGTACAGCTCTGTGACAAACTTTGTTAATTAAACCAACGCCCAAAGAAAGTTTCAATGCACACTGAATGATTACTCCATCCACCTATCTGTTTTGACAAAAGTGTCTCTAGATCTGATATCCCAAACAAGGTACTGGATTAAATTTTAAGGCATCCACCCACTCCTTCAAGTGCAAAAGAGAATAATTTATTTTTGCCAAGTCACACTAAAAAGATGATAAGGATCACCCAGCACAGCTCAGTTCTCTGTCTCATGCCAGCCTTGGCGAAGGAAGAAATGTGGGGTGGCTTGGTGTCTCCAATGCACTAAGGCAATTTTTCTCTTATCATTATTTATTTTTTCCCCAAAAGTTCTTTGTAATTCAGTTTCATAAAAGAAATGTCAGAGACAGAAATAAATCAGGGAACAGAGACATATTAGCACTGCAAGGCCTGAAACCCACAGGTGCAGCTCCTTTCACTCATTTAGCAACCATCAGTTATGCTCCTACTCTGTCCCAGGCACTGTGATAGGCACTGAGGGAAACAAAGAGGCATTCAACATAGTCCTTGGGCCCCAGAACAAGTTGCATTTCATATGGGAGACAATTGAGGAGTGGGTTACAGACAGCAACATGAAGTGGGTCCAATGTGTCTGCAAAGCAAGCCCAGAGTGCAGTGGAGGACACTGAGGGACTCCCAGACCAGACTGTCATGACAGTCACATTAAGACTTAGCCAAATGAAAAGGGGAGAAAAGCAAACTCCATGAACCTGAAGTTATATGTTCAAAGACAAGGAAGTAAGGAAGAACAGGACATGTTTACAAGAATGAAAATAGTCCAGTATGTCCAGAGCCTCAAGTGAAAAGTGAGCCTGGAATAAAAGACTTGGGCCTTTAAGCTTTGGCAATATATACCCTACAACAAGCATTTGCTCTATGCCCTGTCTGTCCTGGGTGCTGGGATAGAGGTGCCAAGACATGCCTTTAAGGTGAAAAAAAAAAGTATCCTTGAGGTTAATCTTCTGTGTAGTGGGGATTTCAGGGGCTCTCTTCTTCCATCCAATACAGAAATCTTATTCCAACATCCTAAACAGAAGATTATCTACTCTTAGTTTGAACACTTCCAATGACAGGGAACTTAATGCCACACAAAGCAGCTTATTAGCAAGTTTTTTATGTTGAGTTGGAAACTGCCTTCCTCTAACATCTCCTGACTTCAATATGATATTGGCCAACAAATTTTCCCCAAAGAAAGCCTCAAACAAAGTAATCAGAGTCCAAAGGTCAGGTTTAGAAATGTATATAGTCTTGGGGTGCCTGGGTGGCTCAGTCGGTTGAGCGTCCGGCTTCGGCTCAGGTCATGATCTCATGGTTTGTGGGATCAAGCCCCGCATCAAGCTCTGTGCTGACAGCTAGCTCAGAGCCTGGAGCCTGCTTCGGATTCTGTGTCTCCCTCTCTCTCTGACCCTCCCCTGCTCGCGCTGTCTCTCTCTGTCTCTCAAAAATAAATAAAAAACATAAAAAAATTTTTAAGAAATGTATATAGTCTTAACCTGATTAACACAGTGTTCAATATCCCACCAACCACATTCCAAGATGAAGTTTATTTCTATCTCCCCAACAAACCCAAACTATGCCAGGACTAAAGAAAGATCTTCTGAATTAAGATACGTCTTAATACCCAGAGAAATTAGGCATCTGAACCCTGAGCTTCTAGACCCAAGAAACAAAGTAGCGCAGGAGGGAAGGGAAGAAAAAAAAAAAAAACAGACTATGAGCCAAGCAAACTATAGAAGTAAAAGCACATAGTTCCATGAGTAAGAGCTAAAGAGAGAAAACTGGAATCAAACAAGTTCTGGAAGGAGCACAGTCATGTTGTAGTGGTTCAGCTGCATGGCTCAGATTCACAGGGTGTAAGGGAAGCCTTGTACAACATGACAAGGACAACCATAAAGGCACATTTAGTTACATACAAAAGGGGAATGAGTATAATCCCCAAGTCAGAAAATATCATGTTACTCAGTTGCTGAGAGAAGGCAGAATTTCTCAAATCCTATTTTGCTTTCCTCTTTGCTATTAAGAAAAGTGACTGCTGACTCTACAGAGTAGAACGTGTATCGTCAATAAAGAATGGAAGCCAGGGATGCATGAGAAGACAATAAGATCCCATAATGGCTGCTTTTACATTTTTTCAAGGTTCTGACAGGTTAATCAATTCCAAGACACCAAAAGGGCCTGAAGATGTTTTCAGAGCCCCAGGGCCACAAATCTGTGAAATCATGAACAACGTGAGCAAAGTCAGAGACTAATACTAGGCTAATATGATCTCAGTTACCAAAAAGATAAGTAGCTGGATTGTGTGAAAATGGGAAACAGACTGAGAAGCTGTACTACTAATTAGTAAACAAGAGAAGCTTAGAACCAAGTAGTGAGAGAGAAAGAGGCAAGGAGCTGTGACTCATGCATATCAATAAGCAATTAACCGTGAGAGAGGCAAATGCAAAACTGATGAGAGCAAACTGTGCTCACCATGCCAGACACTTCTCAGCAATTAATCCTTAGACCAACTCTAAGAAGAGATGCTATTATTACCCTATATATAGATGAGAAAACCGAGGCACAAACCTTACATAACATGCCCAAGATTGCACAGCTAGTAACTGGCAGAACCCAAGATTTCTACAACCATACAGTGCTGCATCCCTGAGGAATACAAAGTTTGGTATTGAGGTGACCTTTGAGGAGGAAGTAGAAATTAGACAAAGTTGAAGGATGAATAAAAATTGGAGGATGAGATTGAAATGGGAATTGGTGAGGCAGATGGAGGCCATGAAAAAGAGGATCCATGCTGGAGCTCACGCAGCATCATGGGGACAGAGAAGAATATGGTAGGAAACATGAGGACAGATTCAGAGCACCTTGAATGGGATGAAAAGGAGGTTGGCTTTCCTTTCCACTCTCAGATGTTTATCATTTATGGCAAGTCTTTCAAGTTTGCTTCCTGCTCCCAAGATCTCTCTTCTTTTCTTATTAAAGGTACTTTTGATTGCAAGTAATATAAATCTCTTCAAATAAGCACATGCAAAAAATGCCTGGAGAAGGGAATTTTATTAGGGAAATCCAAGGTTAGGAAGAGCAGATGAGCTCACAAGGGTCTTGAATCCAAGATTCTGTGTCAACAGACTAAGCCCCAGTGAACTTTCATTTAGCATTGCTGATGTAACCAGTAACCAGTTACCTATAAAAGATTGAGACCTAGGAAAACTCCCATTACATGAATATATATCTTGTCTCTCCATCTAGACAAATATTTTCTAACTTCTTTGACCATAACCCAAAGTAAGAAATACATTCTGTACCACAACCTGGTCTACGCACATATACAATCATAAGCAGCATATTATCCCCCAGGATAATACTTACAGCCCAAGATTCTTATTCAAAAGTACTTGTTGGTTGACTGGTTGATATGTTGCTTGGTGGCTATATTGCTTTCTCAACATCTTAGAATAAAATAACCATAAAGATTAAGAGACAATAAACCAGAGATTATCTTGTCCAGTGACTTTCAACATTTTAGTAAGTAATTCTTTTTTCCAAGTGAAACTTTAGTTGAAGGCCAATATATAAGGTACAGGGTCATAAATTTACTTGTATCATACTCAGTGCATATACCTTTCTTTAAAAAAGATTTATTTTATTTTGAGAGAGAGAGTGTGTGGGGGAGGGGCAGAGAGAGAGAGAGAGAGAATCTCAAGCAGGCTCCATGCTCAGTGCAGAGCCCAAAGCAGGGCTCAATCCCATAACCCTAGGATCAAGACCTAAGCCAAAATCAAGTTGGAAGCTCAATGAATTAAGCTGCCCATGCACCCAAAAGACATTCTTTTTTAATTTTCTATAATGGATTAGATTTTTTAAAGCCCGCAAACCACCAAACTCACTCCTCAAAACCAGTTACCACACTGGGTAGATGGGGCAGAGAAATGGAGAAATACATTTCAATTTAGTAGACTGTCTCATTTTGACTGATTCAGCCTTTCTGGTTTTCTCCCTGTCCCCAGGTCCTCTCCAAGATGATATCCAGGTGTAAAGGGAGCGTATGTGGCCTTATAGCATTGGGGGTTGGGATGAGGAGAGAAGACGCCATCTTCCACCACCACCTTGTGCTAGTTCTTGGGTGTGTACTAACCTGGGTCCACGTGAGTGACATATGTTTGATAAACCCCACAACCCCAACCCAAGGCATTCCACTGGTTTCCACTGCTGACACTTATGGAATTCACAGACTATTCTTTGTTGGCCTGATGAGGCCGCTGGGTACCCCATTCTCTCTTGGCCCCACCTCAGCACTCACCCACCCTGCAGTGGCCCTAAAGTTTGTCAGTGACTCCTCTACAGTCCTAACCCCAATGCCCTACCCTGCAGCCCTGGCAACACGACCACCCACACTGCCCCACCCACTCCCACTTCTAGCAATCTTCCCAGTCGGGTTCCCTAAAGAAAGGCTCCTTCTGCTCTATTTGGGAGCTAAGGTCAGACCTTTACTCTGCCTAACCAAATGGCCACACCAGCTTGCTGTGGGTACACCTCAAGGTAGTCTCCCAGGGCTTTGAATAGGAAGCAGTGCAAACACCCAGCTTCCCTCAATCTGCAAACTTAGTCCCCCTTTTCAGCTTCAGCTGAGCAGAAACAGAACACATATGTCTTCCCTCCCATTCCTGGATCTCCCCTCTTCCCACAGCTCCTCGGGCTGGGAGAGACAGGTTTTCTTCCTTCCTCTTTCTCTTTGGTGAGAACATTCTTCTATCCTTCACCTAGCCCCTTCCTCTAAAGTTATAATGGTGAACAGGGAAGAGGGTTGCAGGGAGGGTCTAGTTTTAGGTTCATAAGGGAACCTAAATTAAAGGTATTCAAAATTACAATACCTATTTTATTTAAAATAAATAAAAATGAGGCCAGGGTGGGGGACTCAGAGCCCCACTTGCTTATTGAACTCTCCCTCACTCTTCTTAGAGCCCCTAAGGAATTTCTGAGGAATCCTAGAGATCCACTGACACACAGTTGGAGAACCACTGATGAGTGTAGCCTAGGGCTCTCCAATAGAACTTTCTGCAGTGATGGAAATGTGTTACATCTACACTGTCCATTATGGCACCACTAGCCACATGTAGCTACCAAGCACTTGTAACATGGCTAGGCAATTAAGGAACTGGATTTTTTATTTTATTTCATTTTAATTGATTTAAATAACTACCATACTGGACAGTACAGCCTAGCCCATCCATTTTACAAATAGATAGGATCTTGAGGCCCAATATCACCCAGCAAATTTATGACCAGACTTAGCATGAAGACCCAGGCCCCACAGTCTCTGACCCTCTCTTCCCGCCACTTCTCAGCTGTCATGCCCAGGTCATTGTCTCACTCGAGGCTTCCTAGCTGCTTCCAACTTTAATGAAGTGTGCTGGGGCTTTGTTGCAACATGCACTATTGTACCATGAAATGTGGTATGCATCTAAACATTGCTTTTTTAAAGAAAGGTGAGTGACCCCTCCAGAACTGTAACCGTTGGGGAAAAGACCTGAAGAATGCTGACATAAAAGTTTCAAAATAGTGTGATCTCAACTATAATGGCATCTGAAGGAATGGCTCCCACAGATGTAGTATTTCGAGATTCCATAAGTGCAAGTGAAATTTTCCATTACAAAATGTGACTTCCCTGAGATATCTTGATGACCACAGAAAAGCAGCACAATCAGGTAAAAGGACATTAGGTGAGGAGACAAGGGAGCAGGGAAAAGGCCTTTTACTGATTAGCTGCACATTCTTAAGCAAGGCCTTTACCTGTCCTGGACCCCAACTTTGTTTTCTATAAAACATACGCTGCAATACCTCCTCCTCCTTTCTCTCAAGGATGCTATGAAGATAGATAAGTAATATATATGAAATGCTTCTTGTTGCAGACTATAAATCTTTACACTGTCTATTATTAAGTGCCAAAGTCAAGTTACCCTGAATATAAGACAGTTGAAACCAAGTATCCTGTATCACTCTATGCCAAAAATTATTACACCATTAACCAGGGGGGCTACACTGGTGTCCATTTTAACTAGAAACTCATGTTGGAGTCATAATTTTACTGTTATTTCAAAGGAGAACAAGGATTCAAATGACAGAAGCCAAATTTCTTTGCTATCTCCTGTTGCAAGGAATAAGTTAAAGCATTGGATTTTAAAAGGACAATTTATCATGTGTTCACATACTGCTCTGACACCTAATACATTGAAAAGCTTGAAGGAAGTAAGTTAGTGTAGGATTTCAGGAAAATTCAATGTAAAATCAAATCATTTTTGTTATCTTTATTTTTTGCCTTGAACAGTAACAATAATAATACTAATGTCATTGTATCCTGTTACAACCAAAAATGAAACCACAGAAAGGAAGTTTTGAAGCACCTTGGTCCCACCCCAAATAATACCCCTTTGGTCTATAGACATATCTGCATGAGCCAGTGGTCTGGGGAACAGGGTGCCATTGGCCTATGGAGCAGATTAGTAGATCAACTGCTTCCTCCTCTGCCCTCCCACATCATTCTGTTTATGCTTCTGTTACAGAACTTGCCATATTGTGTTTAGTAATTAATTACTATTCCACGCCTCTCATAAGCCAGTATGCTTCTAAAGTGTAGAGTCATGTCTTATTTGTATTTGGATCCCAGCGCGAGATGAGAAATTGGAGAGTTATGGCTGCATCAGGTGATCATGAGTCCACTGGGAACCAATAGTCCAAACTCCAAGTGTCCCAAGACCATCATTGCCACTCCAACTCTGTGCACACAGTTTATCTTGCCTTGGCAACCTTTACTCCAATTTATAAATAGATTTGATTCCAGAGTTACAACCAAGGCTTCAACCCCTCTAGTGGGGAAATACTACATGTTAGCAAAAACAGAAAATCCTAGCCCATTTCCTCCCTGGCCATGAAATGTAGGATACTTGCATTGGGTGTTTGGTTTGTAACACCAACAAGAGCATTACTTGCTCACTCTATCACCCCAATGTTTATCAGCATCATCTGCCCCCCCATCTCATATTTGATCCAGAGTATTATGAACACTTTTATCCACTTTGGACCCTGAATTCTTTATATGACCCTGCAGGACAAATTGGATACTGCTTTCTCAGAAAAAAAGAAAAACCCTGAAGTAAAGACACACATGGTAAATTCCAGTAATAAACTGCCTCTTAAGCATAAACTTGTTCCTGTCAACATTAACAGGGACTTCCCGGATTATATGATCCACCCCATCATCCTCTTAACAAGTGACTTGGCCAATGTCACATGCCAATGCAGTGGTAAAGCAAGGACTAGAACTCAGGCTCTACATTCCCAGTCCAGTTAGGATGACCAACTGCTCTAGTTTAGCCAAGGTTCCCAGGACATGAAATGTCCTGTTTGTAAAGTAGGAAAAGCCCAGGCAAACTGTCTCTGCCTGTGACTGAGAGGTTTCCCAGGACACAAGACTTTCAGTGCAAAAACAGGAAAAGTCCCAGACACACTGGTACCAGTTGGTCACCCTAAGTCCAGTGCTCTAGTTCCTACATAAATCTTGCCCTTTTACCAATTTAATGAAATGTTACCAGTTCTGCCTAAAATATGTAAGCCCAGGAAGAGCCCACGGATAAGAGGTAGAGTTTGACGGTTGCTGCACAGCTGTGTCCACTCTAAGAGGGATAAAATTCTCTCCACTAATTATAACACATAAATGATCAAAACTAGAGCCTCAAGATTCTCCATTAATTTTTTAAAAGATTGTTCAGGCTTTTAAATAATTAAAAGTTAAAAAAAACTCAAGGGAAAGAAAATGAGTATCCTGAAAATGAGCATTATGAAGCCAGTCCTGTTTAAGTACCAAACTATTATTATATGTCCAAACTAATCAAGTTGTCACTGCTGAGAAAAGAAGGCCATAGAAGGCTTGCAAAGTTATGCTGATTAATTATCCCAAGAGCCAATTCAGAATGCAACCATTACTCATGAGGCACCACTCTGACACTGTAATTAGCCTACAATTCCTTGATTCCAGAGAAGACTTCGGAGTCTGTGTTTAAGAATCTTACAGCACTTCCTACAAAAGGGAGCAGGAATTGATATTTCAAGCTCTCTCAGGGGGCATGGGATTCTGGGTGCAAGATATCTCTATTCGTAATAGTATTAATTATCTTCCCTCCAACTTCAATCTTCAGTTTCACAAAACCAGGTTCTGGGATGGAAGTTGGAGGCAGAGGGCAGATTCAGCAGAAAAGCGTTGCTGGATTGAGCCAATCCTGTATTCATGAAGTCATCCCAACCAGTCAGACAATAATGTTGTGCTCTTCATGGATGCACACTCTCAACCTCACAAACATTCTTCAAAGCCAGTGCCATTATTCCAAGTATATAAGTGAGAAGGTGAAGTTCCAAGCACTTACTGGCCTCAAGACCACAGAGCTAGTAAGCAGCAGTGTCAGTATGAGTCTGGGTATCTCCGGAACCTAACTCCAAGCCTTTCCCTAAGTAGGTCTCCTCCTTGACCTACCCTCACCACCAGAGAAGCTACTCTGCTCCATGTTCTGAGAAGGTCGGGTTTGTAAAGGATAAAGTGTATCACACCATACATATAGAGAGACAAGTCACATCGGGAAAGGGAAATATCTAATAGCCTTACTAAATGGAAAGAAATTTCCACTTTACAATTAAAGAAGAAAAAAGGAAACATATTTGCCAAACCCCCATATGTTAGTTAACAAACAAACCAATTAAGGCATTTTTTAATACAGCCACAGTGAACAAGCTATGAAACACAACAGTCTCAAATTTGATCAGCCATATGGAAATCTCTTCTGTGATCACAGGGCAGCTAATATCCCTAAACAAATCCCTACAGTCCATATTCCGTGTAGGGACAAAACCTCTTGTTCCACTGAAAGTGGGTCTCTGGACCTTACACTTTAAGGGGAAATATAAGAGAAAATAAGTTATAACCCACCAAGTGACAAAAATGGAAACCTGGAATATACACTTTCAAAAAAAAAAAAAACTTATCTTTGGCTTTCCTCCACTTATTCTCTCCCTTAAAAAAAGAAGGAACGAACCAACGAACCAACGAATGAAAGAAAGAAAAAAAAAAAGAAAAGAAGAAAGAAACTACCAGTAATTTCAGCTCAAAAATTAACATTCCAGATTGCTCTCCTTCCCAAGGATGATGATAATCTGATTTAGTGCCTCCTTGCCTTGTTTAAATCAGTAAAGAACATTAAGTACGAGTTTTAGGTATTTTAAAAGACAAATTTACTATTGAAAAGGGCAATGCTGCATGCAGCCAAAGGTTTCAATGCCCTAACTATTAATAAATCCCTTGAGTCTTTGAAACTTTTACAGCAAGATCATCCAAATAGCAAGTTCCCAGTCCCTTGGGATTGAGCACTCTGAGTTTCTAACCCAAGGTTCTTGTCCTATTAACTTTTGTGTGTGCACTTGGCAGGTATTTCTGTTTCCTTTGCTCCTGCAGACCTCTGGGGACGGCCTCCTCTATCATCATGCAGGGCTTTACTCTCTGCACTGGGTCCCCTGGTGAACAAAGACCTTTTGGGAAAGCCAAGAAGCACATCAAGAATTCCTGCAAATTCTATTATTTTACATGACTATTTTTAAAAACAAGTTTTGAGAATACAGATTTGGAATTCTCAGAATTACCTAAAGGACTAACTTAGAAGCAGGGGGGAGCAGAGGGAGATTTCACACACTCGGATTAATTGGAAATGCAGAGTTTTACAAAAAAAGATAATCCAAAAGTGATTTCTCTACTTCTAAAAGGGCTCAAATAAAAGCTCTTAAAAGGCAATCCTCCCCAATCCATTCCAAACACAGTTCCTGTTACGACGCAGTTAAAGCAGGACACTTCAGGAATTTGAGTCTTACAGTGGAATATTGTGTTTATACAGTCCTCAAAATGTTTACACCAATCATAAAAGGCCTTTGTGTACAGAAACACACGTGACCCAAGTAACCAGGAAGAAGTGAACCTGCGTACCTTTGGGGACAGGAAGGAGGTTTATGAGCTGCTTCTAGCCCTCTGTGTGGCATCAGCTGCTCTACCAGCTGAAACCTCAGGACCCAGGCCACTAGCTCCTCTCTCCTGGTTTGCCAGCTCATCTTTAAGCTTATTCCCCTGGTTTATTTGCAGCTCCACTCAAGGTGGACAGAGGAAATGGAACATGATAAAATCAAAGCAATCATTGCTGCTGCTTCTGAATGCTCTGATGAAAGACCGACTACACGAGAGAGGCTGTGGTTACTACTATCAACAATAAGAATTTAGGAACACATGTAAATTTCAGGTATCCATACTGAACCTATCTCCCTCTAGCATGACTGCTGTCAAGTCTCCAAAAAAAGATAACCTGCTCCTTCAGTCACGATCTCTGACACTCTCAGCCCTTCTCCTTCTGCTGACGTGAGAAAATTGCTGAATCACTGACTTGCTTTCCCAGCAAACAATCTAGTTGCAAATATCTTAAGTTCTATCAGCTCATCCCTTCTTTCTCAGCTCAACCTACTTATGGTTCATACCTCTTCTTTGTCCAAAAGAAGGGGCACTTTTTCTTCCAAGCACCTTATTAATTTTCCCATCACTCTTTGTCTCTAATACACCCCTGCTGCTAACTCTTCTCCAAAAAATAATCTGAACCAAGAAAAGCTGGGGCTGTCTGGAGCCATGAAGAGCCAGCATTCTTCTGCTAAGAGGCTGGGCTGAGTGACCATCAATTACTCACATAATCTCCCCCCTACAAAGATAATCAACCTTTTATTCAGATCCAGCAGTGCACAATGGTCTGCACCCAAGTTGTTAGCTAGGTCCACATCTGCCAACATGAAAAATAAGATGTGGAGACCGAGCCCAGAGAAATGCCAAGAGCATGAGGCTAGGAGTCAGACACTGAAACTGAATTGGTTAAGCAGTGAGGCAAATTTTTGAATTCAAGTCTGTTTGTTTCTAAACTCCATGAACTTAACCACAATTACCCTAATTCTTATATTAATAATATGCCAAGGGTTACTGCACACAAACTATGCTGGGTGCTTCACTGGGCATTGCTATATCCAATTTTTAAAGTTAAGGAAACCAACCTGAATAAAATAAGAGTAGTACCAATATTTGAGCCCAATTCTGTCTGACTCCAAAGCCAGTTGTGACATCATCCAAATGCCCAATGTACAGAGGCAGGTTGGAATGAGAAAAGGGAGCAAAACTGCAAGCAGTACCCATGAGTATGAAGGATTGGTGGTGGCTGAGCCAGGGCAGGACTGGCTATGTTAGGAAGAGGGAGGAGACAATGTCAGCATCAGCTTGTGGCAGCATGAACAGTGATTCTATGCACTGTGAGGACCCCTAGAAACACGAAAAAGCAAAGGGACATTCTATACCCTCAAGGACAGCTGCAAGAAGGAACTAGAACAGATCCAATTGGGGTCAGTATCAGGAGACTATGATTGGGCAGCTGCCTAAGGCCAAGAGGAAGGTCAGAGCAAAGCCTAAGGTCCAGTTCTGAAGCACACAGGGCAGGCAGCTGATGAGGAGATTGGTAAGACACCAGACAGCTCTCAGGCAGTGGCCCATAAACTCTATGTTATTCAAAGGCCTCCAACAAAACATAAACCAGTGAATCCAGTTAAAAGCAGAGATTAGAGGAAAAGAAAAATGTCAAGACCCAGGATATCTGAGTAGGAGCTCAAGCTACGAAGGCTCTGGATAAGAATATAACCCCAAATTCCTCAACAACAAAAAAGGCTCTCTGGCCCCAGATTAGCCGCACACTGTTTACAACCCGGTAAGACTGCCAGTGAGTTGGATCTTAGAATCAAATGTGTTGCCAGGAAGTTCCAAAAGAGGGCATGCCTTTACTCAGCCATTAATTCCCATAAAGATCATTATCTTGGCTATAATCAGGAGAATTTAAATACCAACTTATACATAAAAGGCTGCCCAGGCTGTAAATGAGAATAGTGTGGAAGATTCATCTTGGTCCTTTTGCCAAAATTCACATATTAATGGTGATGTATATAAAGTACTATGATGTATGATCTAGAGCCTGGGAGACCCACACAATTTGGGAATAAGCCATGGAAAAACCTATGCTTTCTTCTTCTTAATTCAATCTTCAGATGGCTTCAGTCTCAGATTCCACCCACCCTCCATTCTATTGCCTACTCTCCTCCAACCCCCAACCCTCAGTCTCTCCTACTTCTGATTAACCACCATCATTTGAGTGCAGATAAAGGTATGTAAAGCAAATACTATAGGAGCCTATAGGTTAGGAAACCAGAAAAGAGAGAGAAGGTAATGACCTGGAAGGCAATGAGAAAGATGTAGGTAAAAAAGCCATCACCCTCAAAGCAAGAAAGCATGTACACTGGCCCAGTCATAGGCTGAGAGTCACACTTCTTCACTAGATAGAATGGGATTTTTGAATCATAAATCAGCATTTATCATGGCCCTCTGGGTATCTGGGAGATTGTTTGGACAGAGAAAAAGGATACTATCACTGCCCCTGAGAAACTGCAGTCTTATAAGCATTTATAAGACTTAAAAGTCTTATAAGCATGTATAGCCTCAAAGACTTGTCTCAGAATGAGGGTCCAGTGTCAGGGCAAGAGAGAAGAGGATCGGTCATTCTTGGAAATGAAACAGAGCTTCGAGAAACTCTCTATTCCCCCTGGCCTCACACAAATGGTACAAGAAAATTTAGGAAGGCTGAGAAGAAGGCCTTACTTAGAGCTCATAATTGTAATTAGGACACTACGTAGCATGGCAGAGGTTACAGAATCCATGCACATCATGGTCCCTTAAAAACACTGAAGACCAAGCATCTGGAAAGAAGAGCAATAATACTACATTATCACCAAATCTAAGATATTACCAATTGTCAAACGCATTGTAGTTTCAGAAGTAAATTTTGAAAGAATGGCTTTGGTGATTATAAAATCATATTGATTGTTCAATGCATCCTAATTTCAGAGATACTAAAATGGTACAAAAAATACATCATAGAATCAATGAAATACAACAATACCATCTACAATTGGCATTATTAAAGCCCAGGAAGTTTTTGTGGAATGATCACTTCTTCCCATCTAAAGTTAGAGAAGACCATCTACTAGTTTGGGCCAATGAAACATGAGCCCAAATGGATGTCACCTCTAGGCCAATATGTATAACTGGCAATGTTTGAGTCTCCATTGTTCTCCTCCCCTGATGCAATAATCATGGAAGTCCATAATGGTTGCACATAGAGAGGGTCGCATCATGAGAAAATGGAATTTTTGTCAGCTTGGGTCTCTGAGAAACTTCAGTGAGGAAAATCTCCCTGCCAACCCATCCAACCCATTTTGGACATGTACTGTGAAAAAAATTTTTGTTGTTGTTGTTGGTTTAAGCAACTGACATTCTGGAATTGTCTGCTAAAAAAAAATAACTTAACCTCTCCTGACTGAAACACTTAGGCAAACTTAATGACTAACCAAAAATCACAAACATAGTATATATATTCCTCTAGTGGGAATAGCTAGTTGGAAGCCTCACCTGAGGGGAGGACACTGGGCCCAGGACCATCATTCGGGACTCCAACTGGACTGTTCACCACAGGGTTGCCCCAGCCAGAAAGTTGGATGTTGTAAGTACCCAATTTGATGTATTAAGCCTTCTTTGTATACTCCTCTCCCTCTTTATGTTTACTATAATTGTTTAATTCCTTATATTCCCTTTCTCTTATAATTAATAAAGTTCTCCTCCATAAAACTGAAAGTGTAGCTATCATGAATTCTTATTATTATTCAGAACATAAAGACACAGGCATACTGAAAGTGAAGGAATGGTTGGAGCACCTGGGTGCCTCAGCCAGTTGAGCATCTGATTTTGGCTCAGGTCATAATCTTGCAGTTCACAAGTTCAACCTGCACATCGGGCTCTATGGTGACAGCTAAGAGCCTAGAGCCTGCTTCATATTCTGTGTCTCTCTCTCTCTCTGCACCACCCTCTGCCTATTTGTGCTCGCTCGATCTCTCTCTCTCCCTCTCTCTCAAAAATAAATAAACATTTAAAAATTTTTTTAAAAAAGGAAACTGAAGAAATGGAAAATAATTTATCATGCAAATGGAAGTAAAAAAAAAGCTAGAGTAGCAATACTTACATCAGACAAAATAGACTTTAAAACAAAGACTGGGGAGAGCGGGCAAGATGGCGGAGAAGCAGGGAGCTCTGTAATCCGCGCACGCCCGTGTGGATTGAACTGAGGACTGAAGGGATAAAACTTGGATTTGCAAGTGGGGGAAAGAAGAAACAGACGCCAGAAAGAAGACAACCTCAAAGATGCCTGAGTGAGTGACTGTGATCTGGGAAATTAGGGGACGGGCGGGTCCCGGTGGTAAAGGGGAAAGGAGCCCCCGAGCCCAACACAGGGAGAGCGCGCTGTGCCCGGAGAGACCAGGGGAAGAGAGAGACGGAAAATGCACCCAGAACCATCTCTAAGGAAGGAAAAACTCGCCCGTTTCCCCATATATAACTGCCGAGCGCCGGGAGAGAAATCCGTCCCATCTGGCCGGCGAATTTTTCCTTGGGTGCAGCGGCAGCCGCATCCACTCCAAGCCGCACTGGGAGCGGCGACAGCGGCTTCGGTGAGAAAAGCGGCAGCGGCGGCGCCAAGAAAGGCGCCTTGAAAGGCGGCAGCGGCGGCGGCGGTGGCGGCGGCTCCGCGAAAAGGGCGGCGCAAGCCGGGCTGGGAGGCCGGCCGCCTGCGGAACGCATCTAATCCCCGGTGACGGTGTTGAACTGCACAGACTGGAATTTGGAAGGGAGGCGGAGCTTGGAGAATACAGTTTGGCTCACCCGCAGCACAGGGAGATCGGACTCAGAAGGGCGGTTGCAACGCTTGGTTCCGGCAAAGCTTTGAAGCGGCGCCATACTTCTCCCCGCAACCACCAAGGCGGGGCCTCAGAGAGAGCAGCCCCCCCCCCCCCAGACCTGACCTGACGCCAGACCACGCCCATCCGCACAGGGGAGTTGTCTCTTTTTTTTTTCTTTTTTTCTCTCTTTTTTTCATTCCTTTTTTCTTTGCTTCTCCTTCTTTTCTGCTGCCATCCAGATATATATCTCGTAGCATATTCTTATCTCTCCTCTTAGCTGGTTATATGCTTTTGGACTACCCACAGACTTTTGCTGTCCCTGTCCCCACCTTGCTTTTTTTTTTCTTTTTGTTTTTGTTTCTCTTTCTTCTCTCTTTTCTTCTCTTCTTTCTTTCCTTTCCTTTCCTTTACTTCTTTCCCCTTTTGCCTTGCTTGTTTGATTTGTCTGTGCGTTTGCATGCTTTTGTTCCCTGTATGCTAGTCTGTTTCCTTTTCAGGGATACCTCAAAAAACAAGCCAAAGAATACATGGTGGAGAGTCCCATATAACTGACCAGGGAAATAAAACAATCAGAGGCACAACAAGAGAAACCGAGGGACACCATTAAAAGAACACTTTCTGAAACGACAGGTCCAGGACAGTCAGTGAGCCTCCTTTAACAGAGTAATACTAACAGGTGCCCAGTACATAACGAGCTTTTAAAACTGACAAGAGACAGAAAGCTAGCCAAAATGACGAAGCGAAAGAACTCTCCTCTAAAGCAACTCCAGGAAGAAGTCACAGCC
>CM053576.1:99967566-100037305 GCA_028646485.1 Cryptoprocta ferox | reverse complement strand
GGGGAAGGGAGAAAGGTAATGGGGGGTGATGGTCTTGGTGGAGGTCACTTGTGGGGAAGGCACTGGGTGTTATATGGAAACCAACCTGACAATAAACTATAAAGTTTAAAAAAATAAATTAATTAATTAATTAATCAAATTGTACACTCAAAAAAATAAATAAATAAAAATAAATAAAATAAAAAAATAAAAGATATATGTAGCCCTATGTTTATAGCAACATTATTTACAATAGCCAAGTTATGGAAGCAGCTCAAGTATCCATCCATAGAGGAATAGATAGAAAATATGGTAGACATACACAATGGAATACTACCAGCCATAAAAAAGAATGGAATCTTGGGGTACCTGGGTGACTCAGCTGGTTAAGCTTCTAACTCTTAATCTCAGCTCAAGTCTTAATCTCAGTGTTGTGAATTCAAGCCCCATGTAGGGCTCCGAGCTAGGTGTGAAGCCTAATTTAAGAAAAACAAAGAATGGAATCTTGCCATTTGCAACAACATGGATGGATCTAGAGAATACAATGCTAAGTTAAATCAGCCAGAGAAAGATGAATACCATATAATTTCACTCATATGTGGAATTTAAGAAACAAAACAAACGAACAAAAAAAAGAGAGAGAGAGAAACCAAAAAACACTCTTAACTACAGAGAACAAACCAATGGTTACCAGAGTGGAGGTAGATGGGGGGATGGGTAAAATAGGTGAAGGGGATTAAGAGCACATTTGCTGCGATGAGCACTGAGTAATATTATTGAATCACTATACTGTACACCTGAAACAAACATAACACTGTATGTTAACTATATGAGAATTAAAATAAAATAAATCTGGCTGCCAGTAAAAAAAAAAAAAAAAAAAAAAAGATTATCTGGACTGTCCATATTTCTTGTAGCTAGCATGAGGGTGTGCAGAGAGCTAGATTTCATATCCTCTAACTAAAGAATGAATCCCACAGATAGTGTCCTTCTCCATCTCTATCCTGTCTCCAATAGAACAAATTTTTGTTCTATTGCTCACAGGAATATTCATACATAGTACATATATACATACATATATACAGACATTCGGTGGGCATGTGGCATTTGAATCCACCTCTTTCCTTTAAACAGCAGCAAAACATTCAAGAACCTGGCCAAGAGTGCAGCAAAACATTCAAGAGCCTGGCCAAGAGAGCTTAGGACTTAGAATATGATAAGAGCTCAGGCCTGGCTGCAATACCACAGTAATGTATTTGCAGCTAAAAACATGAGTTGACAAGCTCTAGAAAGGCAAAGAGTTGAATGTTGAGATAAATAGTAATTTCACAATCAGTGGGTAAAGAGTGAAGAGAGAGAGAATATAAAGAAGATATATTCTTCATGTTTTACATTTCATTTCAGTTTCTTATACATACTTTACATCCTGAGTGGAAAATTAGACACAGTCACTGCTTGCTCTAAAGTTGCCAGCAATCATGGGATGACTTCTAAAAAATTCTGATTATAAAAACATGTAGATAAGAGACTTCCTCACCAAGAACAGGAAGCCTCTTGGGGGTCCTGACCCTATCACTGCCACTCTGATTACTTTTGTGCTCAGAAGTACCCCAAATTGTACAAACTAAAACCAAAATTATTTACTTGAATCAACACTGTGCTGAGAATTCAGTAACTTCATTCCTAAGCTAGGAAAAACAGCTTCCCAGAGTCAACTCCTAAGCCAAAATAGAAAACAACAAGCAACTGGCTTGAGGGTTTGCCCTTGGTGCCCCAAAGAGGCCTTATTGTTTCATTTCAACAAAATGAAATAAACTTGATCATTTCCCCCATTTTAGGGCAATTCACAAGGCTAGTCCTCTTTTCATTATACTCCCTCCCTCAGTAGATCTCTAGTCCTGACCACAGTGCCCTCCCAGGGTGATGGTTTCATTCATGGTCTATGCTTGGTTAAGCACTGGTTCTGAAAATGTCAGTGTATAACTGTCCCTAGGACAGGTATGTTCAGAGCCAGAGTTGTGAGTATGACCTTGTCAACACCTCTGAAATTCTAATGCTTACAAAATAACTGTCTAAATCCCTATTTCCCTTATCTGATGCCACAGCAACTGTGGCTGCTTTCAGTAACTCAGTAAACTAACTCTCCCACTATATAGATATCAGTGTACAAGATAAAAGCTTTCTGAGTTTCATTCAGCTTACCTGGAATGGAACCACGGGATTTTGTTAAGGCTAAGCATTTTCCTCTTAGAATGTCAAGCTTTTCTTTATTATTTTTTGGCAAAATATAAATCTGATCAACATGGAGCCAGATGAATTTTCTGGGATTATAGGATTGGATATTCATATTGTTTTGTGTAGTAAAGTAAATATCAATAAGGTAGAAATCCTGCCTAAAACTCTGTGTCCCTTTCCTCTTATACAAAAACACTACTTTCCCACAGCCAGGCTTTGGATATTAGTTCCTTAAGCCATGTCCAAGACAATCTGCAGCTACAGGACACTTAAACAATGGTTCTTAATCACTTGGGGGTGTCAATCTCCTTCAAAAACTGGTTGAAGGCTATGGGATTTCTCTCTAATAAAACGCACACAAGCACATATAAAGGCTGCTTGTAATTTCAGTATTCTCATCCCCCTAAAGTCCATCCGTTTCACCCAAACTTTGACCCCAGTCCTGTCCTTCTTTTCAAAAGGGGATGCTCATGCAGGAAATGCCAGCTTACCCCATTTGTTGATGTTATCCCTTCTAACACAGAAGCTTGTTACTTAACCCAAAGAGGCTACTCTCCTTAATTCCTCTGAATCTCAGTTTCCTCACAAAATAAGAACTATAATATGTGCCAAACCATCTCACGGTATGATATTGTGAAAATAAAATAAGGGAAGAAACATAAATATATTCTGAATTATGGATCAAATATTGCACATTTGTGCAATATTGTTGGTGAAGAGTGCATGTGTCAGCAACAGTGGGCCCTGTCCATTCTGCTTCCAATCTCTGCCATGTATGTTTGCTGATCACACCAGATCATTGATTTGATTTGATTTTTCACTGAGGGCTTCTGGGGTCCACAGTGCTTACACATGCCTTTGCAAATGAGGGTGTGTGTGAGAGGAACTGCAAACCTGCTGATTCTTTAATGACAGTGTATTGGCACCTGGGGAACAGCCAAATGGTGCTGCAATCCCAATAATTCAGAGGCTTCCATAAATCACCCAGATGAGAACGAAATGCTAAAGTAGGGATATTGCTTTCTGCCGCCAAGAAGAGAGAATGAATGGTTTAAGGGTTCCTTTAGGGGTGACCTAGTTGTCCAATAACCCATTCCTCAAGTTGTCATGTGTAACCAAGGACCTCAAAGATAGGATGCAGGGAAAACATAAAGCTGACAAGGAAAATATTATCCTGTTTCTGCCTAGACTTTTTTGCATGTTAACTACTTTAATAGGTTTAGAGTACTTATTTAGACAAGTTTATTTGTTAGGATAGCCTAACTGCCGTAACAAATACATCCAAAGATGCGTAACAGACTCATGCAATTGGAGTCTATCTCTCCCTCACATAAATAGTCTAGGGCATTTCCTGTTTGGTTCTGCAAAACTATACAGGGCCCCAGACTGACAGAGGTTCGGTCAGCCTCAATACGTGGCATGCAGTGTTGTCCTGTCATAGACACATTAAAAACAAGAGGGTAAGGAGTAGAGAGAATTAGGTTTGGGGCATTTAATGGAGCATACCTGTGAGACTGGCATAATGCTTCTGCTCATTTTGCATTAGCTACACTGAACTGCAGGCAAACTGTGGGAAATAACTATAATCTAGCTGTGTACCTTGGGAAAAAAAAAAGGAAATGGATTTTCATGAGTGTCTATCTCTCTCTTCCCAGAAATCATTATAAAAATAATGATTCTGAAACCAATTTTTGGCCAGTATTTTGGGGAACAAACTCAGCTGGTTAATTTATTCATATACTCCTTCACTTAGCTTTCATTTATCAAGCATCATCTAGTCTGTGCTAATCACTCTTTAGGCACAGGGAACACAGCAGTTTTAAAAAATGACAAGGTCTTTGTAAGCATAGAGCTTACATTTTTGTGTGGTCAGACAGACACCAAACAAGAAAAATAAGTAACCTATATGAGATATTAGTGTTGAGTAGTAAGAAGAAGAAGAAAATAGGTAAGGAAATAGGGAATGTTGACAATAGGTGGTTTGAAACTTCAGACAGAACAGCCAGGTAAGTTGTCAATATTAATACCATCTAAGTTTGGTTAAAAAAAAAAAAAAGAGGTTCAGATTTTCCTTCTTTTTAAAAAATGCATTATAAAATGATTCAGACACAAAAAGGTATATTACACTTTTAACTGTGAAATATAAGCTTCCTAAAATTCTCCAGAAATATCATCTCTGCTTTGTTTAACAATCCATAATATTGGAGTCAGCCCTGGAAATCATATTTTTAAAGACATAAACCAAACAGAATATATTCCAAAGGAAGCAACCAAGATAGCAAAGGAAGTTGAAACCACATTCATATTCAATTCTCCATTTATACATTCAACAACAAATGTATTCTGAGCCCTGACTCTGTGCCAGGCTCTCTTCTCTTCAGAGCAATGAAAGAACTGACAATAAATAGGTAACAATTAAATAAGAGGGCTGAGCAGTGCAGAGCCCTAAAACAAGATTGAGTTTGCCAGGTCTGAGTAACAGAAGGGAAGTACAATTCAAGCACCCCGGCAAGGGAGAGTGGTAGGGCTCTTGTCTAAGGATTAGCAAAATGGGGTACAGACATGGAGGCTACAGTAAGGAGCTTGGATTTTCTTTCCTTTGAGTATTTGAAAGCCATTTGGAAGGTTTGAGTAAGCAGTGTGACATGGCGAGCATATTACTTTCCTATGACACTATAACAAACTACCACAAACTTAGATGCTTAAACCAACACAAATGTAGTTCCTTATCATTTTAGTCACCAGAAGTCTGAAATTATTCTCACTAGGCTAAAGGAAACAGTGTTGGCATGACTGGTTCCTTCTGGAAGCTCTAGGAGAGAATCCGTTTCCTTGCCTTTCCCAGCTCCTTGAATCCTGCTGCATTCCTTCCTCCTTCTCTCATTCACTACAACCTTTTGTCCATTGTGACATCCCCTACTTGTATCTATAGTTGAATCTCCCTTTGCTACCTTCTTATAAAGACACTTGTGATTACATTTAGGGCCCATCAAGTACTCCAGGACAATCTCCCCATCTCAAGATCCCTATCTTAATCATATCTGCAAAGTCCCTCTCGCCATATAGATAACATTTATGGATTTCAGGGATTAGAACCTGGATATTTTCAAGAGCCATTATTCAGTCTGCCACAAACACCTGAAGCAATTCCAGTCAAGAGTCATATTTCCCAAAATATGTTCTTCAAATCTTGAAGATGTTACTAATTGTTACATGAGTTAAAACATTTTCCTGAGCAAATTAGTTTGGGGAAAATGGATTAAGTGAAAGTAAGCAAATGTTCTTATTTCTCAAGCCTCAAATGAAACTTTCCAAGATAAAACATAGTTGCAGGTTATGTGAGCACTGAATCACCTGTTTCCACAGGACATTTTATAACACTGATATTCCCTGAAGTTCTAAGAGATACTGGCCTGGAAAATACTCAGGGAGGAGAAGCTGCTTTGAGATATTTGAAGAACTGTCATTTGAAAATGAAGTGGACTTCTATAAGGCCCTGGATATGAAACTAGGAATAAATGGGAAATGACAAATTTGTGCTCAATATCAGCCTTCTAAGAATCTGCTAAGATGAAACGGGCTTCTCCAAAATGCAGCTGGGTCACTCACCAAGTGTGTTCATGATGGTCTATACTGGTGCTTCTCAAATTTTACCGTGACATATGCATCATCCGAGGGTCTTGAAAAACTGCAGATTTTGACTAGTAAATCTGGTTAAGCCTGTGATTCTCCTATTTTCCCAAGAGGTAATACTGATGCTGCTAGATGATAAAGAGAGATTCAGGAACTGGTAAGTGGTTAGATCCAACAGTCTTGATATATGCTGAGTTCTATGCACTACTGGAATTATCAGAAACTTCCTGTTATTAAGGGTTTATCCTCAACAATGAACATGGAATAATAAAACTGAAAACTATGGGATGACTGATATTGCAACACAGGAAATATAACCAAGTCAATAAATTTTGTGTAATAGGAGAGATTTCTTTCCAAGTTTGTATTAAATTTAGGGAGTTCAATATCTTTTAGGCAGACATAGATATAAATATACAATTTCTATATGAATCTTACTTTTGATCACTTATGAACTTAGAAACAAGGTAAATAAGCTTATTAGAGTTGTGTATAGAATAAGAATAAATCCATTCTGAATTGCAGCATAAAAACTGGCCTGATTTTATTGGTTTAGTTCAATGACAAGCTAAACTTGATTCATTCAACAAATAACTTAGTATCTATTATACACCAGATATTTCACTAGGCATCAGGGAGCCAGCAGTGGGAAAAATAGACATGATCTCAGCCTTCATGGAGCTTAGTAGGCCCTAAATAATAATTACTCAGTTAAACACTAAAAACTGTGATAAATGCTATGGTTACACTTATCAGGGATCCCTAAGAGAGTATTGGAAGTCTGGGAATAAGAAACTAAGCTAAGTCATATTAGACAGGTAGGTGTCTGAGAACAAGCTTGGAACACCTCAATTTTGTCTTCCAGAAGTTTCTCCAGAAAAAAAATGGCAAAAAATAAACTCCTCCTCAGTAAGGAGATGTCAATAAACTACAAAAAAAGCCCCAGAAAATAAAAGGCAATGCCTCTGCCTAATAAGTTGATCCTTTCCACAACCTTAAGAGAGGGAGAATCTCCATTTTTACCTTCAAAATCTTTTGAACACAAAGAAAAAACACATAAAAAAGTTATAATGATTATGATGATGATGACGATGAACCATTTCTGCTTTTGAGCACCTCCTACTTCCTGTGGAAAGCACCCAACCATAGGGATGAAATTGGCAGTGAACAGAAGGCTCTGTTCTAGTTCCTTCTTGTTGTCCCAAGGTTATTTTTTGTGATGCT
This sequence comes from Cryptoprocta ferox, assembly GCA_028646485.1. Classification (NCBI taxonomy): domain Eukaryota; kingdom Metazoa; phylum Chordata; class Mammalia; order Carnivora; family Eupleridae; genus Cryptoprocta; species Cryptoprocta ferox. The sequence continues at coordinate 100,030,234 of CM053576.1, read as the reverse complement.
ACTGTTTATGGGTATATAAAATGTTTCCTAGTAAATTATTGACTCACTAATATTCAGTAGAGATTTGGAAACCTGGGATTGGTCCCGTGGCTTTTAGGTTGGAAATATGAAAAAATGATTTATTTTTATTAGTGCATAGTGTTAGGTATCACAATTTATTTATTCACTCTACAACTGACAGATATTTGGCTTGTTTCTGGTTTGATGCTGTTAAGAATGATTAAGAATAAAATTGCTCTGAACATTCTTCAACATTTAGTACACATTTATATACATTTCAGTTGGGCAAATATGCCTTCGAGTAGAACTGCTAGGTCAGAAGGTATACATGTATGCTGAGCTTTTACAGACACTATCAATTTTCCAGAGTAGTTATAACAATTTATACCTTGCATCAGCAGCCTATAAAAGTCCCAGTTGTGGGGACCCTGGGTGCTCAGTCGGTTAAGCATTTGACTTTTGATTTCAGCTTCGGTCATGATCTTACGGTTGGTGAGATTGAGCTCTTCATTGGGCTCTGTACTGATAGTGCAAAGGCTGCTTGAGAATCTCTCTGGCCCCTCCCCTGTTCATTCTCTCTCTCTCTCTCAAAGTAAAATAAATTAAAACTTTTTTTAAAAGTCCCAGCTTTTACACTTTCTTGCTAAGAGTTCGTATGGTCAGTCTTTTTCATTTTAGTCATTCTGGCAGATGTGTAGAAATAATCACATTATGAAGTATCTCAATAAAGTTGAGAGAAAAATGAATCCACTCTCATGAGTAATTTTATTTAAAAGACTGTGCTACTTATTAAATGCTCACCTAGAACCCATAGGAAATTTAAATGACTTTAAAAAGTAAAGACATATCCCATTATGGTTTTTGTTTCCATTTCCCAGTTTACTGAGGTTGCGCAACTTTCTTTTTCTTTATTTTTTTTAACATTTATTCATTTTTGAGAGACAGAGAAAGACAGAACATGAGCGGGGGAGGTGCAGAAAGAGAGGGAGACACAGTATTTGAAGCAGGTTTCAGGCCCCTAGCTGTCAGCACAGAACCTGATGCAGGGCTCAAACTCATGAATCATGAGATCATGACCAAAGCTGAAGTCAGACACTTAACCAACTGAGCCCTGCAGGCACCCCCAAATTTTTTTCTTTATTGGACACTGAGTCTGCTTTCCTGGAAAAGGGCTATGCAAGTCTTGTGCCCACTTTCTATTGAGTTCTCTGTCTTTTTCCTTCATTGATTCACAGGAGTATTTTATTTTATGTCAATGAGTTTTTTGTCAGTAATACATATTGCAAACATATTTTGCGAATGAATGGCTTTCTTTTTCATATTCTTAATGGTTTCTTTAAATGAATAAAGAATCCTAATTTTTGTATGATTGGTGCTCTCTTTCTTCCCAAAGTCATATTCACATTCCCCTTTGATATCTCCCAGGAGGAGCTTTATTGCTTTACCTTTCACATTTAAAACTTCAATCTATTTCTTTGTGTCTTCTTCAATTTCCTTCATAATTTTTCTATAGTTTTCAGCATACAGATCTTTGCATCTTTGGCTAGGTTTATTTCTAGATATTTTATGGTTATTGGTGAAATTGTAAATGGGATCGATTTCTTGACTTCTCTTTCTGTTGCTTCATTATTGGTGTATAGAAAAGCAACCAATTTCTGTACACTGATTTTGTATACTGCGACTTTGCTGAATTCATGGATCAGTTCTAGCAGCTTTTTGGTGGAGTCTTTCAAGTTTTCTATGTAGAGTATCATGTTATTTGCGAAAAGTGAAAGTTTGACTTCTTTGCCAATTTGGATGCCTTTTATTTCAATTTTTTGTCTGATTGCTGAGGCTAGGACTTCCAACACTATGTTAAACAACAGTGGTGAGAGTGGACATCCCTGTCATGTTCCTGATCTCAGGGAAAGCTCTCAGTTTTTCCCCATTGGGGATGATATTAGCTGTGGGCTTTTCATATATGGCTTTTATGATGTTAAGGTATATTCATTTCTTCTATCCCAACTTTCTTGAGGGTTTTTATTAAGAAAAGATGCTATATTTTGTCAAATGCTTTTTCTACATCTATTGACAGGATCATTTGGCTCTTATTCCTTTCTTTTATTAATGTGATATATCACAATGATTGATTTGCTCATGGATTGGAAGAACAAGTATTGTTAAAATGTCAATACTACCCAAAGCAATCTACACATTCAATGTAATTCCAATCAAAATTGCACAGGCATTCTTCTCAAAGTTAGAACAAACAATCCTAAAATTTGTATGGAAATGACCCCAAATAGCCAAAGTAATGTTGAAAAAGAAAACCAAAGCAGGAGGCATCACAATCCCAGACTTTAGCCTCTACTACAAAGCTGTAATCATTAAGACAGTATGGTACTAGCACGAAGACAGACACAATAGACTAAGGGAATAGAATAGAGAACCCAGAATTGGACCCACAAATGTATGATCAACTAATCTTTGACAAAGCAGGAAAGAGTATCCAATGGAAAAAGAGTCTTTTTAGCAAATAGTGGTGGGAGAACTGGACAGCAATATGCAGAAGAATGAAACTGGACCACTTTCTTACACCATACACAAAAATAAACTCAAAATGGATGAAAGGCCTAAATGTGAGACAGGAAACCATCAAAACCCTAGAGGAGAAAACAGGCAACAACCTCTTTAACCTCAGCCACAGCAATTTCTTGCTTGACATGTCTCCAAAGGCAAAGGAAATAAAAGCAAAAATGAACTATTGGGACCTCATCAAGATAAAAACCTTCTGCACTGCAAAGGAATCAATCAACAAAACTAAAAGGCAACTGAATGGAATGGGAAAAGATATTTGCAAATGACATATCAGATAAAAGGTTAGTATCCAAAATCTATAAAGGAATTACCAAACTCAACACCTGAAAAGCAAATAATCCAGTGAAGAAATGGACAGAAGACATGAATAGACACTTTTCCAAAGAAGACATTCAGATGGCCAACAGACACAAGAAAAGATGCTCAAAATCACTCATCATCAGGGAAATACAAATCAAAACCACATTGAGATATCACCTCACACCAGTTAGAGTGGCTAAAATTAACAACTCAGGAAACAACAGATGCTCGTGAGGATGTGGAGAAACGGTCACCCTCTTGCACTGTTGGTGGGAATGCAAACTGGTGCAGCCACTCTGGAAAACAGTATGGAGGTTTCTCAAAAAGTTAAAAATAGAACTACCCTACGACCTAGCAATAGCACTACTAGGAATTTATCCAAAGGATACAGAAATGCTGACTCATAAGGGCACATGTACCCCAATGTTCACAGCAGTGTTTTCAACAAAAGCCAAATTATGGAAAGAGCCTAAATGTCCATCAACTGATGAATGGATATAGTTTATATATACAGTGGAATAGTACTTGACAATGAGAAAGAATGAAATCCTGCCATTGCAGCAACATGGATGGAACTGGAGGGTATCATGCTAAGTGAAATAAGTCGGTCAGAGAAAGACAGATATCATACATTTTCACTCATATGTGGAACTTGAGAAACTTAACAGAAGACCATGGGGGAAGGGAAGGGGAAAAATAGTTATAAACAGAGAGAGGGAGGCAAACCATAAGAGACTCTTAAATACAGAGAACAAACTGAGAGTTGATGGGGGGAGGGGCAGGGGAGAGGGGAAAATATGCGATGAATCATGGGAATCTACCCCCAAAACCAAGCGCACACTGTATATACTGTATGTTAGCCAACTTGACAAATTATATTAAATAACAATAATAATAACAATAATAAATAAAATTCAATCTACCTGGAATTGATTTTCATGTACATGATTGTGAAAAATTTCAAACTTACACAAAATTAAAAGAATAATATAATAAATCCAATGGTATCTTTTACCCAGCTTCAATAACTGTCAACTGATAGCCAACCTTGTTCTATTTATAACCAAATTATGAACACATGGTTTTTAACATGGTATATGTTTAAAACCAATTTCATCTCATCCCATCTTTGGCCAATGGAAGCCTGTTCAAGTTGGTTCGTGAGTGTTTTTAGCACAACCCCAGTAGTTTTCATTCACTTCCTTACTTTCTATTACAAGTTGCTCCAAGTTCATTTCGTTCATCTCCAACCTTGAGTCAATGCTATCGGTGCCCCATCTAGATCTCTTTCATAGGGCTATGTAGCTATCCTTCAGTTGCTGGGAACACAGGACTAGATGCTTTTGCCCCCCCCTCAAATTCATATATTGAAATCCTACCCTCCAATGTGATGGTATTAAGTGGAGAGGTAATTAGAATTAGATAAGGTAATGAGGGTGAAGCCCTCGTGAATGGGATTAATGCCCTTATAAAAAAGAATGAAAGAGCTTGCTTCCTCTCTCTGCTCTCCACCACGTAAGAATACAAGAAGTTGGCAATCCACAACCAGGAAGAGGCCCCTCAACAAATTCAACCGTGCTGGCGCCCTGATCATGGACATCCAGCCTCCAGAGCTGTGAGAATAAATTTCAGGTGTATATAAACCACTCAGTGCATGGTACTTTGCTATAGCAGCCTGAGTTTACTAAGACAGCTGCTAATGGCTAACAGCTTGTCCTATTTCTTCAGAGAACTGCTCTTGAATAATAGGAGCCACCTACCATAGGGAATTATGTCCCCACCCCACACACATACATAGGACAACTCATTGCCAGAAACGATTGATTCAGGGGTATCAGAAGGATTGGCACTGCCCCAGGAGTTGTTTCCCCCATACACACACATGGATCAGGCCAGTGCTAGACTTTACATGAAACTTTCCAACTCATTCCCCTTCCCTATCCTGACTCACTCTTTCCCTTATAGATTTTCGTAAAGGGTATCCTCTCCATAGATCACAAGCACCAGGATCCCTTTCTCAGGGTCTGCTTCTAAAGAACCCAGCATGAAATGCTGACCCTAAAGTTATTCATTTCTTTAAGAGTTTCTTTTAATTGAAACTGGCACTTCAAGGGGCACCTGGGTGGCTCAGTCAGGTAAGCGGCCAACTTTGGGTCAGGTTATGATCTCGCAGTTCATGAGTTCCAGCCCCACATGGGGCTCTGTGCTGACAGCTCAGAGCCTGGATGGAGCCTGTTTCAGATTCTGTGGCTCCCTCTCTCTCTGCCCCTCCTCCACTCATGCTGTCTGTCTGTCTCTCTCTCTCTCAAAAATAAATAAACATTAAAAACATTAAAGGGGTGCCTGGGTGACTCAGTCAGTTAAGAGGCCAACTTCAGCTCAGGTCATGATCTCATGGTCTGTGGGTTCAAGCCCCACGTCAGGCTCTGTTCTGACAGCTCAGAGCCTGGAGCCTGCTTCGGATTCTGTGTCTCCCTCTCTCTCTGCCCTTCCCCTGCTCTCTTCCTCTCTCTCAAATAAACATTTTAAAAAATTATTTTTTTAAACTAGCACTTCAAGATTATAATCTGGGTTTTAGGAGGTTCCACGAGAATATGGGCATCTGAGAAGTATAAGAGCACCAAGATGAGAAAGAGATACAGGGGAAAAAAGCTATCTGGATTAAAGAAAAACCTCAGCTACTTGTTTTCCATTTAAACTTTTCTCACTGAATATTTCTGAATTCATAATGTTTTCTGCAGAATGCTCTGAAATTTCCTTAAGGCAGAATCTTGATTTCCTGTGGGCTAAAAACCTGTGCCTACATTGAACAGGTCTTAATAAAGAATGTGTGTCAGAGGTTATATGAGCAACTCCCTGGTAAATGGGATTTATATTATCTCTTTAAAACAAACTATTAAGCAATAGCTGAGGTCAGGTCCTGTTAAACCTCCCTCAGGGCATTCCAGGATCGTCCAGGTGTTTTGATACTAAAAGCTGCTTGAAGAGAAACTTAATTTTCCACTTGAGAAGATATCCAGCCTATCTTATAGAATATAAATTTTTTTCATCTTCTTCCATAAGCCTCACAAAATTATCAATGAATGCCTACTAAGTTTTAAGTTTGGAAAGGTAATTCACAAACAAACATTCCTGAAGAAAAGCTACTAAGAGTATTTTTCTCACTGAGGGATCTAACAAATGCCCCACTCTTAAGACAGGGATAACTTTTTAATAACAGGATCCAAGATGTTCCCAGAGGATTGAGAACATTTTGGATCATACTTCTGGTTCCCACAGGCCCGGAAAATTCTGCTGGTCCTCTGAGCACCCATGCTTAGAACTCTAATGGTCAAGGTCCAATCCATAATTCTCATAGGATTTTGCTGGGATTAATCTAGAACTCTGGCTCCATTGATGCTGTTTAGAACTCAGCATGATAAAACAGTAAGAAAGCTATATAAGAATAGAGACTTGGTCTGTTCACAGCTACAACTATGTCTGACACATAGCTCAATAAACAACTATTGAATGAACTGGGGGAATTCTATTAACAATATTAATAAAAACTTTCAAGCCTCTTCCATAGCAAATTGCAAAGCTGAGTTTTGAAGCCAAGTCTGTCTTGCTCCAAAGTTATTCCATGATACCCAAATGTATGACTGGTACTGCGTAAAATTCCTTCAAAGAGTCATGGGCAAGAACATGAGTCATGTTCTCAGGAAGCTAGGATTTGGGAGTGGCGATGGAAGCTAATTTCAGCTAAAAATAATTTTGATAGGCTTCTAGTTTTAGCTCCAACATGTAGAGGTTTAATAGTCATCACTTCCATCCTTACAACAATGGAGGGAAAAAACTAAACAAACTGAAAACCAATGACTTTTCTTGGATCCAAGAGAACTCAGGTCTTAGAGCCAACCACTATCCTGAATTCTGGAAAGACAGATGAATAACTGATATCACAATCATGATCAGTTTACCTGGAGCAGAGACTACTGGAGCCATAAACTAGTAGAAACACTTAAGTGGTCATGTTCATAAATCCCTGGTGGCTGGGTTTCCTAGCTTGGGAATGAAAAACTCCTGGGGGCTGTAGTCTTAGAGGGGAGCCCACTCTATACATTTCTCACTGTAAAGAGCCAAGAAAGTTGCTTCATGGATCTGTCATGGGAATAGGGAAAGTAACCATAGTAAAACATACCTAGAGAATTCTCCATAACAAAAGCCCATTCTGCAGAGAAAAACACTTTACCAGAGTCTTATCTCATCTGAAGGGAAGGACATTTCCTCAACTCCAGTCTTCTCTAGCCTTCCTATCTCACAAAAGATAGAAAAAGTAAAAGCTAAGAAACAGTTGTGAAGGTCACAGACTAGGAACGCAGAATTACTAAAAGACTGAGATTTATTCATAAAAATATAGCACACCTCACCACCAGCACACTGTACTACCATACCGACAGGGCTCCAGTATATTAACAGTGGATTACATCTGAAAGTGTTGCATGCAGACTTTATCTAATTAGGAGTTCTTAGGAAACCCCAAAGATAAGAAGAGGGACTAAGGACACTAGAGGAATTTAAAGCCTCTGGCACCCAGAAATAAAGAAAACAAACAATTCCTAGCTAGGTTAACAAAAAACCTCACACTAAAGGTCTATTTATCTCAGTTCCTATTACCAAATACATCTATCAAATACATCTTACCTTTCATACCTAGATTTCAAAAAAAATTACAAGCAATTACAAAACTACAAAGAATGCTGAAAGGCAAGAAAACGTATAATCTGAAGATAAAAAGCAAGCATCAGAATCAGGCTCAAATATAACACAGATTTTGGAATCATCAGACAGAAAATTTAAATCGACAATTACCAATTTATTAATGGCACATAACATGCAAGAACAGATGGGATGTCTAAGCAGAAAGATGGAAATTCTAAGAAAGAATCAAAGATAATGTTAGAAATCAAAACCACTGTCACAGATAAAAACAATGCCTTTGATGGGCTTAGCAGTAGATGAGACAGAACTGAAGAGTCAATGAGCTTGACTTACTCAAGCTGAAATCTAAAGATAAAAAAGAATGAAAAAAAAACATAACATCCAAGATTTGAAGGACAATTTTGAAACTTATAACCTATGTGCAATAGAAATACCAGAAAAAGAAAAAAAGAAAACAAAATAGAAGAAAATTTTGAAGTAACAATAACTGAGAATTTTCCAAAATTAATGTAAGACACTGAATCACAGATATAGGAAGCCTAGGAACAACCAAAGAGATAAATATCAAAATATCCACACATAGTTATATCATAATCAAACCAAAAAAGAAAGAAAAAACCTTGAAAGAAGTCAGAGAAAAAAACTATATCTATAGAGGTATAAGGATAAGAATTACATAATTCTGACAAGTGGACTTATCAGAAACCATGCAAGCAAAAACGGAGTAGACAAAATAACAATTATCTCTTTAAGTGTGAATGGTCTAAACACACCAATTTAAACGACTAAGATTGTCAGAGAAGTGTTTTTTTAAAATAGGGAATATATATATTATATACACATATATACAAATATACATATACATACAAATATACATATATATAAATATGGGTACATATAATACATATCTATAATATATGTATTATAATATACATTTGTACATAAATAATACAATATTGGACTAAATATATATATTGGGAAGAAAGGGGGAAAATGTCTTTGTCCTCAAATGACTGATTGTCAAAGTAGGAAGTTCCAAAGAATAGACTAAAAATTCCTGGAATTTTTAATAATAAGCAAGCATAGAAAGTCCAGGATATAAAGCTGATATCCAAAAGTCAGTTACTTTCCTAGATATCAGAAATGAATAACTGAAATTTGAAATTAAAAACACAATACCATTTACAATAGCACCCAAAAAATGAAATCCTTAGGTATAAGTATAATGGAATTTTATTCCACACAATGGAATATTATTCAGCCTTTAAAAAGAAGAAAATCCTGACATTTGCAACACTATGGAAGAAACTAGAGAGCCTTACACTAAGTGAAATAAGCCAGAAACAGAAAGACAAATATCATATGATACTATGTGTATGTGGAATCAAAAAAAAAAAGAAAAAAGTCATAGCAACACAGAGTAGAATGGTAGTTATCAGAGGTTGGAGGTGGAGGACAAGGAAAGGTTTGATCAAAAGGTACATACTTTCAGTTATAAGATGAATAAGTTCTGGGAACCTTATGTGTAGCATAGTGACTATAGTTAATAATAATGTATGATAATGTATTATACACTTGAAATTTGCTGAGACATCTCAAGTGTTCTCGCCACAAAAATTTTTAAAAAGATAGCTATGGGAGGTGATACATATGTTAATTAGTTTGACTGTGATAATCATTTCATAATTTATACATATATAAAAATATCACATTGTATGTCTTAAATACATACAATTTTTATTCATCAAATAAATATATTTTTAAAATAAAACAAAATGTGTGTTACTACCCTTTGGCTCCTCTGCCAAAAAAAAGATTCTATGCTAGGATATTTTTGTGATAACTTATTCTGGGGTTTTCAGCTTCAGAGAGACAAGGGAATTTCAAAAGACACATGCTGGAAAACATGAGTTCCAAACCCAATTTTGACACAATCTAGTTGTGTCATCTTTGAAGTCATTTGGCCTCCTCTCTGAGCCCATTTCAAGTCTGTAAAATAAAGGAGTTAGACTATATTTATAAAGACTGGAAGCTCTAACCAAAAATAATGCTGATAACCAACTGAGCTAAAGAGCAAGCTACTCTAAAACCCTTTTTCTGTTAACAGACAGAAAAGTATATTAAGCAACATCCAGTTCCTCAAGGGCAACATTTATCATACTATAAGAATGTCCTCATCCCATGCACAGAGTGGGCATTCAAGAACTTCTTGTTGAAGGATTAGATAATGATGGTAAGTGAAACCAAAGAAAAGGGGAGAAAAGAGTAACAATCAAAAAAAAATTACTTCTTTGGGTTCTATATACCTACTCTTAGACCATAGTGTGCCTGCTCCCTGATGTTAGTGGCTGAGACTCTGGGCTGGCAATGAAGTAGAATTCCCAAAGAAGCATCCTCACCTCAGCTATGGGGACTAACTCCCTCAAGACTACTGAAGATTGGGCAAAGCCTCAGTCTTCACACAGTCTTCTGGAGAGGAACAGAAAGACTAAACAGGGTGAGAGCTTGATTCCTTCCTTGGCTAAAAATGAGAAGGTTGGAAATTCAAGCTTCATCTCCCAGACTGCCTGGATAGAGTGAATGTTATGACTCTCTATCCCCAGCCAGAGGTACAGATCCAGGGGCCTTGAATGGGGCTGTGGTTGATTTTCTGTTTCGCCTACTTTCCCCTACCCTTGCTTACCATTGACAGGGAAGTGATCCTAATTAGTCATTTAGCAACCACAGGTCTCTAGCCTGTCTACTTTCCCAGTCATAAAGCCTTCCAAGCAACATCGGGTCTCACCTAGGCTTGACCTGTCTCAGCCTGAGCCATCACATCTGACAAGTTCCCAAATTCTGCATATTCTCCCTCAGCAACATCTCTGACATCTATCCCACACACACACACATCTAGCCTCCCTGGTTAAGGCCCTCATCATCCCTCCCCTAGTATATTGTAATCTCCCTGTCCACAATCCATAAGACATACTAGAGCCAGAATTATCTTTCTAAAGCACAGACCTGATCATTGTCATTCAACTGCTAAAAACATAAACAAAAAATCCTAGGTCAACAGCTTCTAATTTTTTACAGAATAAAACCCAAACTACTCACCCAGCAGCATTCAATCTCAACCTAAATGAACCCCGGGCTTCTTTTCCAATTCCCTTCCAGACAACCTGCTCCTGGAAAGCCATCCTAATAAGGTTCCCCTGATATACCCTGTGCTCTCCAGACTTTGGGCTTTGACTTTTGGTCTCCCCTCCACCTAGAAAGTCTGTCTGTCTACCTCCCCACCAGTAATTCTATCCACCCATTCCACCTTCTCCAAAGCACTCCGATTTCTCCTTAGTCAAAGGTCATCTCATTCCCTTGTTTTCCTAATCATTTTTGCTTTAAAGAATAATCACTTGTATTATATTTATATTATTTGTCTATTTACTTTCCTGACACATTTGGGGGAATGGGGATCATGTGATGATCTTGTCATGCCCCTCTCAGCCCGTCATGGTCCTGAAATCATGTGGACTCAAACGATCTAACTTCATTCCAATTAGGTTCACATATATTATCTCATTTAACCCTTAACAACCCTACAAAATATTATTATCACTATTATCATATTGTTCATTTTACAGAGAAGGAAACTGAGGGACAGAGAAATTCAACATCTAGTCCAAGGACATGCAGCTCGTGTGGTGAAGCTAGCCTATCATATCTCACCATCGAGGATAACAAAGCATATCTCCTACCATATTACAATGTTTCGCAGATGACCCAAGCCCCCTAAATTGCTGGTAAACTAAATTTCTTTTCAAATACCACATACATGGTAACAATTTTTCAATTGCTAAATACACTAAGGACCAACTTGACTTTAAGGTATTTGATGGTGGTTCCAACCTCTGTTTGTTACATCAGATTTTGGTTTTTGTGGTTCACATATTCTGGTCTTTTACTCTAATTTAAAATAGAGAACTAATAGGACATTAGTCTGAGTTCTCTCTGCAGAGAACTGGCTGTGCCTCGCTTCTTTCCAGGACCTCTTCCTGCTTCCTACCTGAACCTGTTGTCCAGCTCCAACCATAGAGACAACCCTAGAGAGACAAAGTTTCAAAGGCAGGATTAAAAGGATCAGATCTCACGTAGGAGCCTTGCAGGGTACCTCAAACACAGAAGTTCAAGGCCCATCAACAAAGTTCTAAGGCACAACCTTTCATCTCCTGAGGTCCATCTATTGGCTGAACTCAAACATCTCACCAATGTCTTTTATAAAATCTTTTACGAGGTGACTGAATAATGACACATTTTCCTCTTTTGTCACAACTTGCACTGAAATGATTGTGCTCTGGGCCCAAGGGTGAGTGGATATTCTGTGAGAATCTAACAAGCTGAGCTTCTTTCTTTTGTGTGGGAAGCATTTCAATTAAAGGAGAGAAACAAGCCCCATCAACTTTAAGCACCAAGAAGAATACACAATGAGTGGCATTTCTTTTCTGCTGTAACATTAATTAATCAAACAGAGATGACAAGAACTAATAGTATCACAAGGCAGGGAAACAAGGGTCTTTGCTGTTTTCTAAATTGTCAAATCAAGTACCCATCCCTGAAGCCTGCTCAGGGCCAGTACTTATAACCTCTTTGGGTGCTAATTCCTTTTCTGATGCTGCCATAGCAACACACATGTTTGTTTTTTCAGGTTCCCAGGTGAAACAGTTGAAGGAAAAGCATCATGTTATTATTGCAGAGAAAGAATAGCCCTTTCAGTCCTTGGAAATGGAATGACAATATCTTCTATTTGTGCAGCCCCTTCTATAATAAGAGGAGCTTGATGAGCAAGGGTAGGGCTTATCTCCATTTTGCAAATTTTATAAGCAAGAAAACTGAAAAACAGGGGAGAACCATGAGAAATACAGTATAAGAAACAACTGGGAAAAAATATAAATGGCCTTGAATTCCAAGCTAAGGTCAGTAAACTTCACAATATTTTGTGTGGAGTATAAGATAGTAATATTGATAAAATAACTGCTCTTATCTTTTTTACTACTACATGTATTATCTCAGTTAATCCTTATGACAATCCTGTACTATAAGAATTATACCCTTCTCCCACTTTTCAGATGAAAAACCTATGGCTTAGAGGAGTTAAGTACCACTGCCAAGATCATAGAGGTGATAGAAATCAAATTAGGCAGGCCATTTTAAGGACATTAAGAGGTGACATGATCTTTCAAAAGGGTTGATCTGACTGCTCTGTTGGAAAAAGATTGTACAGAAGAACAGAAGCAAGGAGACCCAGGTGGCTATTACAGGAATCCATGCAAAAGATGATGGTGGATCTGGGTGATAGCAGAAGAGGTGGTGAAAAATGGTCAGATTCTGGATTAATCTTAAAGATTAAGCCAACAGGATTTCCTGACTGTTTAGACATGTGGAGAGAGAAAGAAAAGAGTCAAAGGTAACTGCAAGTTTGGGGGCTTAAATAATGGAATAATAGACGGCTATCAACTAAGATGGGGAAGGCTGCAGCTATTGCATGTTGGTCAAAAATCAGGAGATAGGAATTCAGTTTTGGACAGATTAGGTTTAAGAAGTCAATGGGACATCCAAGTAGAGATGGCAAGTAGACAGATGGATATAAGAATGTGGAGTATAAGAGTCTGGACTGCACATATCAGTTTTGGAGTCACTGACATATAGATGGTATTAAGAGCCATGAAACTGGATGATATCACCAAGGAAGTGACTAGAGATAAAAAAGAGGACAAAATCAAGGACTGAGCCCTAGGACACTCCTATGTTAAAAGATCAGTGAGAAGAGAAGAAACAGCAAAGGAAGCCAAGGAGAGACCAGGAGGGTATGGCATTCTGGAAGCCAAGCAGAGAAAGTATTATCAAAGAACAAGGAATGAACATATTAGCCAGGGAATGAACATGTTAGCCAAATGCAGCTAACAGTTCAAGTAAGATGAAGACTAGTAACTAACCATGGGACATAGCAACATGGAGGTCATAGGTAACCTTGAAAAGAGTCATTTCCAAGAAGGGTTTGGAAAAAAGCCTGATTAAGCATGTTTAAGGGAAATCAGGGGGAAAGAAATTAGACACAGGGAGCACAGATAGTACTTTCTTGGATTTTTGGTGCAGCTGGTGCAAAGAATGGAGGGGAAGCTGGTGGGGAACATGGAATTTTAAAGTGAGAGGTATAACAGTACATTCATAAGAATGATTCAGTAAAGAATAAGTAGTCAGTGATGTAAGAGAGAAGGGAGAGTGGCTATAGTGATGTCCTGAAACAAGAGAAAGATGGGATCTAGTGAACAAGTGGAGTCATTTGGTGTGAGTTTGAAAGGCAGACACTGTCTGTGGGAGCCACGTCCAATCGCTTTGATGCCCTCAATAAAGTAGGTTGCATGAACATTGCTGAAAGCAATGCTGGGAGGGAAGGTATTTAAAGTCTGAGGAGAGAGGGGCTCTGCAATAATTATTATTGGGGGGAAGGGGAAGAGGAGGAGTGCTTCATTATCTTTTGGTTAATAAGTACCTGAAATTCAAATGTAATATAATTACTTCTATTCCAAGTGTGAGAAGGAGAGAAATGCACACATAATTTTGTCAAAAGGGGTAGCTATGCCATTATAAGATATTGTCTCATGTAGCACCTTTTTCAAAAATAGGTTTCTATATCCAAGAACAAACTGAAACATTGCCAAGTGAGGAGCTCCCTAATAACTGTCTATGGGTGGCACAATGAAAGGGTAGGCTATTAGCCTCAAGGAAGAAAAACACTAAAATCTTTTTCCAGATGCTATAATTAAAGGCCAAATCTGGCCTTCTTCCTTCTGTACAATGATGATGGGTGGCTACAGTCAGGACACAGTTCAAATGAAGAACATTAAGTGAAACTATCAGTATAGTAAACAATTTTTTAGGTGGTAGTAGCTTAAAAGGCTGGTATCAGAAAAAAAAACTTGGTTGGGATCTAGAGTTAATGAAAAGGAGCATGGTTAATTTGCAACAACATGGATGGATCTAGAGGGTATAATGCTAAGTGAAAGAAGTCAGAGAAAGACAAATACCATGTGATTTCACTCATATGTGAAATTTAAAAAACAAAACAAACAAGAGACCAAAAAACAGACTCTTAAATACAGAGAACAAATTGGTCGTTACCAGAAGGGAGGTGGGTAGGGGTATTGGGTGACACAGGTGATGGGAATTAAGAGTCCATTTACCTTGATGAGCACTGAGTAATGTATAGAATTGCTGAATTGGTATATTATACACCTGAAATTAATGTAACACTGTACGTTAACCATAATCCAATTTTTAAAAAAAGAAAAAGAGGAACTGACCTAAGTAACTTTAGAAAATAATGTTTGACTGGGAATGTAAAACCAAAAATAAATGAATTATACCAGGGGGAAAAAAAAAAGAATAAGAAAACCAAGAACAAGATGGTTAATAATTCAGAAAAGCGAGGGGGGACAGTTTGCTGTGGTGAGGTCAGAAACAGCAGGACACTGTGGGAGTGGAAGGGAAGGCTCCACCAGCCAGAACAGAGCCCAATCAAAAAGAAAATTCCTATGGAAAAGAGAGTGCCCAGTTGATATGGCCTTGGCTTACCCTGGTCTAAAACTTGACCTTAACACCACTACCTAATCTGTCCATTTCCTCAGGGGGTGCTAAGTGTTACTGAACCAAAAACCAAAGAATTTTCACAACGTTTCATATCTAGGAACCCAAGTATAGTAATAGGCACCATCAGAAGACATGGAGACATTAACCTCTCCAGTTTCCTTGGAAAGGTCATCAGTGTCTTGGTAAGGGGGATTATAGACTCAGAAGCCCAACTGCCACATGGCCCAGAGTGATTATAAAGCATTCTTTTCTGTCTTTTAAGAAAGTACCTGTTTTACAACAAAGGTATATAAAGCAGCCATGTGGAAATTCAGAGTTGTATTAGTTATCTGTTGCTGTACAATGAATTACCCCCAAACTTAACATCTTAAACACACATTTAGTTTTTTAATGTTGATTTACTTATTTTGAGAAAGAGAGAGAGAGAGAGAAAACACAAGCAGGGTGAGGGACAGAGAGAAGAGAAAAGAATCCCAAGCTGGCTCTGCGCTGTCAACAGAGAGACTGATGAGGGGCTCAATCTCACAAACCATAAGATCATGACCTGAGCGGAAATCAAGAGTTGGACACTTAACCGACAGAGCCACCCAGGCACCCCAAGGATCATTTTAGAAGCTGCCTATCATAATAGTGAACTTAACAACTAACGAAACATAGCCCCTGGAAGTCTTCCCTTCAGATTGTTTTCCTCTATTCCCAGCTCTGAGTACAGTAAAACTCCGAAATGAAAGGAGGCCAGCTCTTCATCTTCTAAAATGTTGGCTTTCCTGGGCAGAGTAGCCCCAGGGGGGCTGTTTTTATCTTTTAAGACACACAAGCCTCTAGCTGTAGGCTTGGGTCTGCTTTTGGCTCTGGGCTCCTGGTCCCCACACCACTTACAGCTCTCATTGGCTCATGGCTCATGTGGTCCCTCAGGATGTTTCTTTCCTTCCTTTCTTTTTTTCTTTATTTTTCTTTTCCTTCTTCTCTTTCTTTTCTTTCTCTCTGAGCTTTAGTTCATTTATTGTCAACTGCTACTGCATTTCCCTCTCTGAGGGCCTTTGTCAACTGCCCAGGACACAGGCCCATTGCTTCCTGCCAGGAGATTTTCCTCAGAAGGCAAGTAAATAAATGACACATACTTTTCTCACTCAAATTCTAGCCCATCCTGCTTCCACCAAGAAGGAAATGGAAGGCAGAATTACATAGGCAAGAGATACTTCAGAATGTTTCTACCTTCAGTTTAAACACAAATTTCCAAGCTTATGAGAAGAGAGCTGAAAAGCCCACTGAGTAACATTCTCCTAAGAAATGAGTTATGAGGAATTCACATCACACCATAAACAATCTTGTCACTCATTATTGTCCACACTTTACAGAAGGACACTTGTCCAAGCCTATTGTGCTTGGGAAGCTGCCCCTTGAGGAGCAGAGTAAAGGCTGGTGCTACTGGCCCAAAATCTCTTCAGCAGTGGACTTAACCCCACATTCAGAACTACCCCAGAGCTCAGTGATGAAAACAATCGGCCGCTTCCTTTCTTGGAACTTTCTACAGCTCCAAAGAAGGTGGTGATGTGGGGCAGTGACTGGTTCATGCACCTTGATGCCATACAAACCTGGGCTTGAATCCTGGCCCATCTTCTTACTGACAATCCTGGCAACCCTAGGCACATGACTGAGCCTTCTGTGCTTATTTCATGTCCTTAGGGAAAGGATTAAATAATGCAGTTCTTGGGGCGCCTGGGTGGCTCAGTTGCTTAAGCATCTGACTTTGGCACAGGTCATGATCTCATGGCCCATGAGTTCAAGCCCCGCATCAGGCTCTGCACCGACAGCAAGGAGCCTGGAGTCTGCTTCAGATTCTGTGTCTCCTCTCTCTCTGCTCCTCCCCAACTTGTGCTCTTTCTCTCCAAATGAATAAATAAATAAACAAACAAACATTTTTTTTAAATGATGCAGTTATTGGCATAGATTAGAAGCCCAGGGTCCCCATTACCCCCGATTTCCAAGACTGTCCTAATCTTCTTAGCAGAGCTCCCATTTTTCTACACTCCCTTCCTTGAGCACTCCTCTTCAAAAGGTACTACATCAGGAAAATTTCTGAGAAGCTCTTGAGTGAAAGAAAGCTGGTAAGCTCATTTGTGCTGAGGCATTTGGGACCTTGAGGCCTCTCTGTTACTCATCAGGGGTCTCTGTTGATTAAACAGGGACACATAGAGACACCTTGAAATCCTCTTCCCAGATCTACTCCCAACCTATGAAGATCCCAATCATGCCAATCATCAGCTCTGGGTAAACCCAATCATCCATTTTATCTACTCCTGTTCCCAAGCTACTGAAAATTATAAACGCCAGCTGACCGGCTCCCATTATTAATCTATGTTATTCCGCCTCGGTTGTTCACTAATCCTTTTATTCATCTTTATTAACTGTCTATCCTGTTCCATATGGCAGTAATTCCAATCTATTCTACTCTTTTATAATCTTAAAATACCCCAGACCCTTCTTTTTTTAATGTTTATTTATTTTTGAGAGAGACAGTGCAAGCGGGGGAGGGGCAGAGAGAGAGGGAGACAGAAAATCCCAAGCAGGCTCCTTGCTGTCAGCACAGAGCCAGATGTGGGGCTTGAACCCACAAACCATGAGATCATGACCTGAGTTGAAACCAAAAGTCAGACAATTAATCAACTGAGGCACCCGAATGCCCTACCCCAGACCCTTCTTTCTGAGCCTCCTACTTCACTGAAAAATTTAAGGTTCTCTCCCTCACCTTCCCCCTTGCTTCACCTCAGAGTAACTTCAGTGCTTCACCTGCCCCTCTGGCCTCTTCAGTCTGCAAAGTAAGGATCTCAACCTGTCTCCAGTGCTAATGGTGATCACCGGGCTTTGGTTCTCCTAGATTCTGTCACATTAATCGGCCCATCTCCCTCTCTCAAGTGGTCACTAGCTCCCATGTTGCCTCAGGGTAAGATGCCTCTTCCATGTGTCCTCAGCCCTGTCCCCACACCAGGCAACTCTCCTTCCACCCATCAACATCATACACACACATCCAATTCACGACTCACGGTTCTCCATCACTCATTCACCTCTCAACTGCCCAGAATCAAGCTTCTATGTCAAATACTTCACCAAAAATGCTTTCTCCGATATCCCTGATATCTTTCTAATTGGAACTCCTATAGCCTCATCTCAGTCCACCCCCTATGTGACTCCTCCGCAACATTTAATGTAGCTATCCTCTCCTGAAACTCTTTTTCCTTTTGTACTCTCTCCTCCTATGGATCCTCCTCATCTCCACTGCCCATGCACCTTTCTCCCCCTAACCCTCAAATGTAAACATTTCAGACGTCCTCCACAGGTCTCTTCTCTCTTCCACACATGCCTCTTCCTGTGCAATCATACCTACTCCCTTGGGTCTAGCTAGTATCACCTCAACACAAAAGACTCAAACCTCCTTCACTAGTGCAGACCTCACTTCTTTTTTTTTAATGTTTATAATCTTTATTTATTTTTGAGAGAGAGAGAGAGATGGAGTGCAAGTAGGAGAGGGACAGAGAGAGAGAACAGAACCTGAGGCAGGCTCCAGGCTCTGAGCTGTCAGCACAGAGCCTGACATGGGGCTTGAACTTACAAACCACGTGTTCATGACCTGAGCTGAAGTCAGAGCTTAACTGACCGAGCCACCCAGGTGCCCCCAGACCTCACTTCTGAATCTTAGTTCCTTCTGAGATTTCCAGCTTCCTACCAAACTGATTCCAAAATCACCTGCCTTCATTGACACCTCACCAATTCTACATCCATTTTAGAATAGAACTCACCACTTTTTCCACTAGACCCCAAGCAATCTCCACCTGTGTTTCCTCTTCCTACCTTCCCTTTAATTATTTTCTCTTCTTACTCTGTTTGTATAATTAGGCTCTTCCTTAGTTTACCTGCATAGAACTTCAATTCCCCAAATGACTGAAAGTCATCCAGTTACCAAGTCTGTTGATCGTTTTCCATTTCCACTGGAACCATCTCTACAATTCTGTTGTTGGGACCTTATTGCTAGTGATGCATCTTAAATCTCTCACTTCCCCAAATGATGTATATGACTCAGCAGTCAGAGACCTGAAGCAATGGCCATAAGGAGTAAGATCAATCCACTAGAGAACAATAGTGAATACAGAGAACTTGAGTGGAGGCAAGATCAGGTTCATGATGCCACACAGCACAGAGGGTTGCCCCCTGTGTGTCTGGTTACAAAGGGGGAGACCAGTCATAGGGCTCACAAGTCACAAACAAATACACCCTTCAATTATTGCCCCCAGTTACCGGGACCTGCAATAATAAAGGTTACATTTAAGGACACTGTAAAATGCCTTGTCCAAAAAAAGAGGGGCCTCTATGCTTTCAGGCAGAACCACCAGGAGAGAGAATATTTCTGCAACGCATTATGAGGTTTCCCATAAAACACAACTGTCTTAGTTAGCTTGCCAGGGCCGTAACTATAGAAGTAGACACAGTATGCCAAGGGACCCTTCTCATTTGAAAATCAAAGCTGCCTTCCCATTTCCCCACCCTGTTGGGAAAAAGCACCCCTGACTTAGTCTTGCCAAGGTGGAACAAGCTTACCACAGCACTCTGATGCAGGACAGAGTGTAGAAGAGATACTTTCTCCAGTCACCTTCAGCTGCTTCTAAGGTTCCTGTGATTTATCAAAACACCAAGCAAGACTGGGACATGGTTCTAAGCAAAGCATGTTTCCCCTACTGGCAATGAACCTGTGAAGCAGATGGGAAAGGGCAGCGACCATCAGACGGCCGTCAGCCAAGCGAGGCCAGCTTTGCTAACCAACAATTCAGACACATTTGTCATTCCCTGCCTTCTGCGTCAGGCGCTGCATCTTAAAAACAGGAGTCCTGTTTCAGCAAGCCTATGTAGAAATATGCAGCCCA
Source organism: Cryptoprocta ferox (assembly GCA_028646485.1). NCBI lineage: Eukaryota > Metazoa > Chordata > Mammalia > Carnivora > Eupleridae > Cryptoprocta > Cryptoprocta ferox. The sequence continues at coordinate 100,010,117 of CM053576.1, read as the reverse complement.
TTTCCACTTCGTTCCATGCCGCATGTGTCAGTTTTCTCCACAGTTTCCTGGTGATTTATAGTGATTGCAGGCAGTGAAGAGTCAGCAATGATTAACTGAAGGAGACACCTCTAAGTCACAGATCAATTCACTTCCTTCTTCAGCAACCTGAAGAAGGAATCTCATTTCTTTGTGGTTATTTCAGTACCTTTGCATCTTGGTAATAAATGAGACTTCCAGAGCTCATCTCTCTGTCTGATAGTTTAAATCTTGGCAGTTGGTAGGGGAGAAGGGCAGAAGAGAAATTTTGCAAAGGGCATCTCCTACCAGGCCATATACCCCAGACAGCCTCACTCTGCACCTTTTAAAGACCCACCTCATTTTATGGACCATCAAAGACTGTATAGTAGCTCTCAAGTCATAGACAGAGATACAGGTTCAAGATGACACATTTCATCACTTATAGAATAATTTCTTGGGAAGGAGTTCTCAACCCTGAAGTCAACACCCATCAAAGTATTTTTTGCAGCTGAGGAAGAGAATGATCTGAATTTTTAAAATGCTGTCAGTTGACTATTCTCCTGGGTCATTTTTCAGTCCCTTCTGCCAGTCCTGTGAAGCAGGTACTAGCAAACCAGACTGATTCAGAGGGATCTTGTCTCACTGCCATAACAGTGCAGTTAGCAATAAAGCGGTCAAAAAAGCATGTCAGCAGATCAAGTGGGAGAAGAAGGAGGAAAAAGACAAATGAAGACTGTTACCAAGTTAGTCCATGAATACTGTGGAGCTGAGGGCAGGACCATGCCCAAACCACTGAAAGAGAAGGACACTAGAAACCAACAACTTTGACCATTTAACATGTGTCTCTTCATCCCTGGACTCACTCCAAACTCCCTGTTCTCCCTAAATACTTTTAGGACTTTATATCCTAGTCAGTCTGAATGGGGATGTGTTTGTGTGTGCGTATGTGTGTGAGGGGCGGGGGTGTTTGTGCTGAAGAGTATCTCCAGTTAAGATGTTGAAAAAAATACAAGTCAAATGCTGAAAAATCTGTAGAAAAATTAAATCACAAGGGTTGTTTTTCTAGTGTCTGTCTTGGGTTTTTTTTTTAATGTTGTATTCTATTAAAACATTTTGTTTAAAATTTTTGTAACTTCCATTTCATTGCTAACAGTTCAATCTCTGATGAGACATAATAAAGTGCTTCCACTCACATCATTGGCCAAAGCAGGTCACATGGCCATGCGTAACTTCAGGGGAGTCAGAAAGAATCCTGTCATTATTCACATCAAAGCAGTCACCAACCCGTGTAGATTCTACTTCCAAGGATCTCTCGAATCATTCCCTTCCTAAGCCATTGCTACTACGAGTTGAGCACTCAGGTCTGTGTGCTTCTCACCTGCGCTTATACCATTTCCCGCCGCTGGTCTGGCCCCTCTCCAATCCATTCTGCAAGCAGAGGTCAGAGGTCACTTTTGAAAGCACGATCTGTGCCCTCAGCAGAGTCCTGAAGATCTCAGGTCAGCATTCAAAACCCTTAGAATGACATGAAGACTCGAGGTGTGGCCACTGCCCACACCCCTGGCCTCATCTCCACCCCTCCCTCACATTTACTTTGCTGAACCCCTTACAACACTGTCTCTTACCAAAGTTTACACCTCTGTTCCTGGCCCATGCTGCTGCCTTGGGCTGAGATACCTTTCCACCACTTCTCTTACCAGCTATCTACATCAAGCCTTACAAAAGTTAAGTCAAGAAATTTCTACTCCAGGAGACCTTCCCTAACTGCCCTCTACCCCAAGTCTGCCCTGCGTGCATTGATGCCACAGAGCACCCTGTGCATACTTTATTCCAAGCACTCTCCATACTGTGTGTAGCCTTCATTTTACTTACCTGGTTCCTACACATGACTTTTGGAGTCTTAAAGTCAGGAAACAATATCTAGCATTGTGTCAGATATGTATTAGGCATTCCCTAATGCCAGTTGAGTGGATGCATCTATAAAGATAGGCCAGGCTTTGCACCAAGTACTGAAGTCTCAAAGGTAAATGACATACGCTATGTACAGAGACACATATACCTCAATGGGACTGTCTCTAGAAGAAAGAGCCAAACCAGCAGAGCCAAACCAGCAGGAGCTAAAAACTGGAGAAAGAAGAAAAAGCCAGTTTCCCACCAACTAGGTAAACAAATGCTGTTTCAATTTCCATTCTTTCCCAGGCCCCAGGCACAGCAGCCCTTCCTCTGTAATAAATGATGTTTTCCATTTCCTTTTTCTATTCTCTCCACTAAAATCCCATCCTCTCTTCTGCCCTAAGAATCCTGAGATACCTCTAGAACAAATGCAAAAACCTAATTTAGATTATCCCTTCCAGATAACACATTTGCACCTTAAAATGCTTTATCACAGCGAGCAACAAGTTAGTTCTAGAAGAAATTCAGGTCCACAGCTAGGGATTAGTGTCAGGATTAAGGACCACAATGAAAAGAAAAAAAAAAACAGAATTTTGATCTACTTCTTAAGTCATGTTTCTAAGTGGTTTCCTTTTCGGACACATAGACAGCTCTAGTTAGGAGGTACCATTCACCTGTACTGACCTACACAGGTAGCAGGTAACTTCTCTGTCAACAGCGCTAAAGAGCACCACACACAGTGAGGAATAATGGACCATGCCTTCTTTTCCCCAAGCTTCCAGAGTCTCCCCACATCTTTGGTCTGACTCCACTAACAAACTCCTCAGGAAAGAACTGGTTTACTCACTAAGAATTTTTGTATTTATTAAATATAAAAGAAAAAATGAAAATAGAAACCCATTTTTGTACTGGCTCTAAGAGAACAATATAACAACCACACATAGTACTTCCCAGGCTGCACACATTATAACATCACTAAATAAACAAGGAGGCAAGACAGGTTATCCAATTTTCTAGCTTCTCAATTTATCTGTAAAATGGATATGATAATAGCACCTACTTTACAACAGGGTATCTCAACTTCAACATTATCCACATTTGGGCCTGGATAATTCTGCTGTGGAGAGCTGTGCTGGGCATCACAGGATGTTAGCAACATCCCTGGCATCCAACCACCTGATTCTAGTAGCACTTCCCACCCCCTCAGTTATGACAATCAAAATGTCTCCCAGATATTATCAAATGTTCCCTGGGGTGCCAAATCATCCTTGGTTGAGCACCAAGGACAGAATAAACAAATCAATACACATCAAATGCTTAGACCTATTCCTGGCACATAGCAAATGCTCTACAACTTGACCCAGAGGATAACAGAGTCTGAAGAATAGAGAGATAGTTTGTCCTGTAACAGAGGACTTCACTATTCTTGTCAAGCTCCTAATAAAGTTACACATTTCTGAATCACCCTCCGTCTATCAAAGGCCTGGGTAACAGGATCCAGGTGGCACTGGCCACCTGACAGACTTCTAAATACTACATTATTATCTCTCCCTCTCTCCTCTTGAATGATACAAGCAATTTGTTGAAAATAGTGTTTATTATCCCCCTCGATACTTGAATGCCTGCTCAGCCAAAGACATTGCAAACTATAGAGAATATTTCTATTGCATTTTACAAACAATAAATATAACCCATCTGGCCTCACTGTTTTTATCTTTGTTTAAAGGCCATTTTGTTAGAGTATTAAAAAAAATTCGGTCTCCCTACTGCAGAAGGAAATGTTACTGCATCACAGTGACTCTTTGGTGCCCAACAGCTGTCCTGGTGCTGAGAAGTAACAAAAGCAGCCATTCCACTGGCAGACAACGCTCGCTGATAGAGTTTATCTTATCCCAGGCCTGACCTCCCTTCCTGTAACCTCTCTGCACATTGTTTAGTCAAGTATAAATTGTGCAGCTGCGGTGTTCAAAGTGCCATGGTCCTTAAACCACAGACAAGACCGACTCCCTTTCGTAATAGACAAATGAAGATAATGACAATCCTCAGTTTGGTCCTCTCTTCCCCTGAATAAAGATATGCAGCTCAGTTCATGATTCCTCACAGACAATGATGTCTTGGCCCCTAACCATCTTGGTCTCCCTTCTTGAGATGCATTTTAATTTGTCAATGGACTCTCAAAATAAGATATCCAGACTGCATACCACACTCCAGGGACAATCTGACCAGCAAAGAACCCAGCAGGACTATAACATCACTGATCTACACCCAGTCAACCTACAGTACAACCCAAGATGGTCATCTCTGTTCGCAGGCAAGGCTTACCAGACGCTTCCTCTTTACAGCAATGTAAGACTCAGGTCTTTTTCATGCAAATTCCCTCCCAGCAAGTTTACCCCCATCCTATATATTCAAGGTCATATTTTGAACCAAAAATTCGCATTTTCGATTTATCTCTATTGTATTTAATCTTGTTGTCTTTTTTTTTAATATTTATTCATTTTTTGAGAACAAGAGACAGAGCATGCGTGGGCAAGGGGCAGAGAGAGAGGGAGACACAGAATCTGAAGCAGGTTCCAGGCTCTGTGCTGACAGCCCAGAGCCTGACGTGGGGCTGGAACTCACAAACCATGAGATCATGACCTGAGCCAAAGTTGGACACTTAACCAACTAAGCCACACAGGTGCCCCTAATCTTGTTGTCTTGAGAAGGAACCAGAATGCCAAGATAGCTTGGAATGTTCATCCTATAAACCATAGTTTCAGCTACGTCTTCTTCCTCCAACTTTCGTCACCAGCTGACTGAATAAACTACACCAGAAGTAGGCAAACTATGGCCCATGGGCCAAATCCAACCCACCACTTGCTTTTATAAATAAAGTTTTATTGGAACACAGCCACAATCATTTATTTACATATTGTCTATGGCTGCTTTTCCACTACAACACCAAAGTGAGTAGTTGCAACAGAAACTATATAGTCTACAAACCAAAAGTTTTACTATCTGGCCCTTTACAGAAAATGTTTACTGATCCCCAAACTAAAGCCTTGAAATATATATGTATATATATAATATAATCAAGTCAAATACAGAGTGCTATGGGCCTACAGTTTAATACAAATGATTAATCAGCACATTTAGGAACAGTGGTTCACACAGTTTTGAATACATGTAAAAATGCAGTCATTCCTAGGGTCTGTGTAGAATTCAAGATACGGTCTCCTCGTGGCATTGCTTGATCCTGATAATCCCATCAAAGTAAGAATGGGATTAATTAATTAGCTATTGATTAACTAATTCAAAAACTGTTCTGCTCTGATAGAGATAGATGAAGGAAAAGAATGAGAGCCAGAACAAGTAAATTTTAAAGGAAAGACAGGAGGTTGGGGAGAAAATTTATTGTAAGAAGTAGCCAGAGGCCCAAAAGGGGCCTCTGCAGAGATAGATTTGTTCCAATGGTGGTTAATGCTTCCCATCATGCTGGCCTGGCTTTGTTAAGGTTTGACGTTGCTCCAGAGGCACATAACTGAAAATTACCATGGTCCCTACCTGAGACTGCTATCAGATGGGCTCCCTCACAGTTGCCCCCAAAGACAGGTGATTACTTACTAAATCCCAACACTGTATTGGAATCCAACATCTTGCATGGTGGTAAATTCTCACAGCCTTAAGTCTAGGCAACCCAAAGCCATCTGTCTTCTTTTAAACTCTGTTCCCCTTTCTCTTTCCAACTAACAGTCCCCACAGCAGGTTCCTAGAGCCAGAGCATTGCAGTCTAGACTGTGGAAAGTAGGCCTGACTGCTCAGAGAAAAAAAACAGCATTTGCACTTTAAAACACATATGCACTAGGAAAATACCCAATTGCTAACAAATGTTAATTAAGCCCAATGTACTGAGCCTTAAAATGATCCCAGAGTGGATAATCTACTAGGGAGGGAGAAAGTACTACCAAGGCTAAGGTCATTGACTCTGGTTATCTGGTAGACCTGGAATGGAATCTTGACCTATTGCTTGAGGCTTCCAAGCCCCAATTTCATCAGGCAATAGTAATGCTGCCTCACAGAATCAGTGTAAGAATAAACGACATCATGCAGGCACCTGGGTGGCTCAATTGGTTAAGCATCTGACTTAAGCTCAGGTCATCATCTCACAGTTTATGGGTTCGAGCCCTGTGTCGGGCTCTGTGCTGACAGTTCAGAGCCTGGAGCCTGTTTCAGATTCTGTGTCTCCCTCTCTCTCTGCCCCTCCCCTGTTCATGCTCTGTCTCTATCTCTCAAAAATAAATAAACACTTAAAAAAGGAATAAAAGATTTAATGCATATAAAGGACAGTACCTGGTACATAGTAAGCATTCAGAAAATATTCGTTCTAATTTTACCATTATCTTCATGTTTATATTAACAAGCACATAGGAAATATTTGAATTTCCAATGATCTAAGACAATGCCCAAAGTACCCCTCTTTGAGCAATAGCACTGAAATCACATGCCACACTTAAATGAGAACACAAAGGCATACAAGTTTTTAGATTTCCCCAAGGCAAGAAAAGAAGCAATGATGCAAATGTGAAAAGAATGTTTTCAGTCCACTGCCTATTTGAGATACTCTCATAAAAGACATCATTGTGTTATTAAACAAGTAATTGCTTTTGTTTTATTATTTTTCCAAATAAAAAATCAACCATGTCAAACCTAAGAGCCAGCTACCCAGGAATCCCCAAGTCCTCCAGCCTTTACCATGTAATCCTTACCTGTTATATTTGTATCAAGTAAGATACAGGTTGAACTACTTAAAAAGAGAAAGAGATACAAAAACACTGTGGCTCCAACTAGACAGAAATTTACTCCCCTGTTAAGGTACCAGTCCAGACAGGACACAGCATCAGATGGCTCTGCTCCACAAGAACATCTGGAAGCACAGGCTCCTTCTGCTTTGTTGTTGTGCCGTCTCCTGTGGTTTCCTGGACGGGCAGCACCAGCATCACACAAGAACTTGTTAAAAATGCAGATTCTCATGCCCAACCCCATATCTCCTGAATCAGAAACTCTGGGGTAAGGCTCTGCAATCTGTGCTTGACAAGCCTTCTAGGAGTTGTCCTTATCTTTGAGGTCAAACTGGACTTACTGCTACTGCCATGTTCTCGACCATGGAAAGAAGAAAAAGAGGAGATAAGGGGCAAGTCATTTCCCATCAAGAAAACAAAATGGAAATTACTCATACTGCACATTTTGTTCACCTTCCGCCGGCAAGATGCGTGGTCAAAAGGACACATCTAGCTGCAAAGCAAACATAGTCTCTAGTAAGACAGTCATGTGCCTTTGTGAAACCAGGGTAGTCCTAGATCAAAAGCAAAAATAGATGTTGGCGGACAATTAGAAGTCACTGCCACACTAATAGAGGAAATGGCTATAGCCTCCCAGTCCCACACAATGGGAAGCCCAATATCCCATGTCATCTCAGACAGCCTGCATTTTCTTCCTCTAGCTTCGACTTCTTCCATTCCCTAAATAACGATCTTAGTCAAGTCAGTCCTCTTAAGGCTATCCTCTTCTTTTCATCCCCCTAATCATGCCAGTCTCCTTCTTTCATTTCCCCAAAACCCTCACACAAAAGCAGTTATGTGGAACATAACTGTGGGTGTGGGGCATACTAATGCCCAGTGGATACCTTAAAATCAAAGACACAACCTAATCTAAAGATCTGCTACATCATTCCTACCAGAACCTCTTCCGGATCAACTTTCTTGCCTTTCTCCATCTCTGATTCCCTCATCACTTCATCTCTAGGCTGCCTATGACTCTAAAACTGCTCCCAGATTCTTAGAGAAATTCTGCTCTCTCTTGGTCTAACTCAACCAATAGGGACAGGAAAACAGAGAAAGCAGAACATCCTCTCATACCTTAAGGAGCTCACAATGAATTGTTCTAAACAAAGGCAAACCTCAGACAGGAATTCTTCTATCAGGTTGAAAACAACACATTTTTTCCACCCCCGGTATGTGTCACGGTGCCACCACATGAAGCAGTTCATCTCTGAAACAGTGTTTCCCAGCAGTGACGATGTTGGCTCACCAGGTAAATTTAACTCAGTCAAATCAAAAGGACGTAGGAGAAGAAAGTACACAGTAGGTAGCATTGTTTCACGTGTTAATTTTTCATTTTTAAAAATGGGCTCAAAACTAAATTCTACTCTAGAATGGCAAAGTTCTAGATGAGCGTTTCCTCCCGTGCTATCAACAGGCTATTTCACTTCATTGCCAGAGAGAAAAAAACGTTTACTTAATTAAAATCTTTACATAATAGAAGTATTGGGGTAAAAAGTTGAAACAGTATAAAGAAGTACAAAAGATGTATCTCCCTCCCTACTATGTTTCTCCTCAAAGGTTACTTCAACAACTGCATGTGCATCCTTTCAGGAAAATAAGGTGCATTTTATAGTGATGCTTATGGCTAAGGAGTTATTGGACATCTACTCTGTATTAGGCAGGGCACTAAGCATTTTGCACATAAGCTTATAATCCTCATGCCAGCCTTATGAGTAGCCCCCATTTTATAGGTGAGGAAACTGAGGCACGGGGAGAGACTTGGACCACTTAGCCAGGGCTACGCATCAAGTAATGGAGGTGAGAATCAGCCCAGGCAGGTGGACTCCAGAGTCCAGGCTATAAAGCAGCACACTTAGAGGGATCATCTCCACCCAGTGGATCACCTGTTTCTCAAAGGAAAGCCATCGAGACACTCACTCCTGGAACCCCAATGCTGAAGAGATGTTCTTTCTCACAGTTGTGCATAGCATTTTCAAATTATTCTCCACTCAAGAAATAAAACCGTATTTTTAAAATAAAATTGCAAAATAGAGAGAACCTTGTGGGAAAAGAGATCAGACCCAAAGCATAACCCAGAAATGGGGATGGGTGGCCCCTCCCCTCCCCTCCCTTTCCCTGTATCCTCTCTCCTAAGGATTGCTGATGTGAGCATTTCCAGAATTACAGATGAAAGAGGCAGGGGCCAGAGAGGTTTTCTTCCAGCTCAGAAGTAGCTGGAAGGGGGGGGGGGGAATCTTCCAGGTGGTTCTATCTGGGAAGAAGGTTGCCCCACAGGGGATGGCATGACCCCTGAGTCTCAGAAAGGAGACTGGGATTGAGCAGTGTCAGAGAAAAATTGCACCACACAGAGAAACTGGCAAAGACGACTTTATTCAAGACTCTCCCCATAGGAGGGGAGACTGAACAAAAGGCAAGGTAAGAAAGCTGTGAAGTACTAGAGTGAGCTGGTGGGAAAATATTAGAGGAAGTTAGGAGAGAGGCTGGCCAATGTCAGTAGGCCATGTGTGTTTGCTAATGGGTGCTTATGGAAGTTAGACTCCTCCTTGCCCAAAGAGAATGGGAGATGGGGTGCTAGCTTTCCTGATGACTGTATTTCAAAGGGATGGCTCCCAGATCCCAGAGAAAGACACTCCTGGGTTTAAAACTGGTAAGAGGCAAGGAGAAGATTGACATCTCAAAGGAGCAGAGAAAGAATTAATAATTGAAGTTCTTCTAAAGTAAGTGCTCTAAGGAAAAGGAGGTCAGAGGCCCGGAGTCAGGAAGGAGCCCAGTTGTAGGATTCACAATCTGGACCAAGCTGAAGGCCAGCTGGGTCAGTGGGCTGCTTCCAAGTGACAGGGTCCTCAGCACACTTTGCAGACAGGGCCCGAAGCCTAGATCTGCAGCAGGCTGCCTTTGTCCCACTGCAGCAATTCAAAACTGATTGTTCCTCTCATTGTGAAAATAGCCCCTATGTTTGGAGAGTGATTTTTTCCCCCTTCAGCTTGGGCTTTCTTCCCTCTCCTTTGGCATATAAACTGTTAGGATTTTGAAAATCATTTCATTTAAAGAGAATTGAATAGCGAACCCTTCTTAATCAGTTCTCAGCACTGCACCAACATAGCTGACTTTGCATTTTTTAAATCTGCCCAGCTCCCTGCAGAGGCAAGATAGCAACCATTTAAACACGGCTGTTGCTAGTGGGCTTTTTTTTTTTTTTTTTTTTTTTTTTTTTTTTGCTTAATTTTGGGCAGCTTTTACCTGAGTGGCTCAGGTACAGTTCTACTCAGAGACAAGCCTCTCCAATGGGAGGCCGTTGGCAAGGAAAATGCTGAAACACTGTCAATAGCAATTCATGCAGAAAAGGGAAGAAATTCTATATAAATAGAATTACTAGTAGCATAGCCCATAGCCTTGACTGTAGACAGTGCCTGTGTCTAACTTTGTGAAAGAAAAATAAGTCACTCATTTAAGCTTTTTCAAGGGAGATTTTGTCAAAACTTATTTCCCATCCCTTCTGCCGGGATGTGAAGGAGTTCTTCCATAGCTCCACTAGGCCATCAAATCATCTATTTCCTTTTCTTTAGGAAGCTTGGCATTTACATCATGACAGGAGACATATTTAAAATCCAAAGCCTCAGCTGCACCCCCCTCCACCTGCCTGGGAGCAGGAGAAAACCTGTCAAAGCAGCTTTGGTCATTCTTGTTTATCCCATGACGAGCTAAGTACGGGATTGACAGTAATGGGGCTGCTTTGAAGAGTGACTGAAAGCCTGTGCTCTGAGGTCTGGTTCTTCATCCTTTCTCCTTAACTAGAAAAATTGATCCCTCTGTATCTCAGGAAGCACCATCCAGGTGTCATAAAAACATGGCCCCGGGGAGTCCCTAAGATAATCCCCCTCGAGCGTGTTCCAGGTCCCCACCCTAGGACCCTCCAGTTAGATTCTCTGGTCACTTCAGACAGGCTAGGAACCAAGTGGAGAGACAGTTCCCATTTCATGGACAGCAATAGAGCAAAGAGCCAACAATGCAGGTTGTAATCTCCAACGCAGGTTATATAGCCCCTCTCTCCTCCTGAGGAAACCACACATTGGCCGTAAGTGAGATCCACATTCACAGTGAAAAGAAAAAAAGAACTATCACTCAGTGAGCAGCACAGAACCAGACAGAGACAAGGGAGGATCTGGCACCATCAGATGGAGCTTGGTCTGGGAACAGACAAATCCATCAACTGCAAAGCCTCTAGCCTGCCCTTAAGAGCTGTGTTGCCAGCCATCTAGCTTCCTCTAAAGCCAGCTTTGTATTCAGGAAAGAGTTTTCTTAACTGTAACAGGAAAGCTGCTACTCTGGGTTTTGTTTTGTTTTTCAAATGTTTTTAAGGTCATGTTGTTTTTATAAAACACCATTCAACTAATGTCCATGTGTACCTGGACAATCAAGCCTCAGAGACTTCAAGATCTTACTTCTAAATATTTTCAAATACAGATCTGAACATTTTTTCTAAAAATGACCAAAGGAAATATAGGGATTGTTATGGAAAACTGAGAGTGTGGCATTTGAAAAAGGGTCAGAACCCTTTCCTACCCATGGTATCCCAAAGGGCAGTGCCTGAAGCCCCAAGCTTTGGCAAACAATGCAGCCTATCTCCTCACTGCCACCTTTACAGATCCACAATCCACACCATTACAATAATAACCAACTGAAATGGAAGACACTTACCCCGGTAAACCAGAAGGGTGGTTTCAATTCACACTCAATTCGGCTCTGAGCTTTCTGGAAAACAATGCAAAAAGAAAAGCATGTGAGCTTCATGGCTTATCTTCTCACTAGTATAAGCTCTGATGGGGTCCAAACTCACCTTTCCGGCTTTACAGATAAAGAAAGTTGGGGATGGAGGACATAAGAGTTTTGTACAAACTCAGTTTACCAAGCTGAGATGACTTTGAACTTGAACCCCCAGTCAATTGAGCCTTTCTGAGTTCCTGTGCCACTTTGCACAAAGGTGTTTCCCTCCTGCCCTCAAATATAGCTCATCCCTGGACTTGGATAGCAGCAAGGCACACAGTGGCCAGGCAAGGCTTTGGCAACAGCAGGATTCCTACTTATGGGTCACTGGGTCATTAAGCTAGAGTTTGCATGTGATTATGTGTGTACACTTGTATTCACATCTTTCAAAGGTTCCTAAGGGGAACAGGATGAGAGGCTTTTCCCATAAAACAATATGGGCTCCAAACCCTATACTGTATCTTTATTCATTTATAATATGAGGAGATTGTGGACGTTTATTAAGAAGCACATACATGTACATATACATGTGTGTATACGTGCAGAGGAAGGACCTTACAAAAATACCCCAAAGGGCTAACAACAGGTTTTCTCTAGGAGTGAGGAATGAACATAGCAGAGGAAAAGTGAGAAGATGGGGAAGGGGACATATATAAAATCTGAGTCTTTTACAATTAAAATGTATTTATGTGGGGCCCCTGGGTGGCTCAGTCAGTTGAGTCCCTAACTTGATTTCCACTCAAGTCACGATCTCGAAGTTCATGAGATTAAGCCCCGCATCCGTGTCCATGCAGAGCCCCCTTGGAATTCTCTCTCTCTCCCTCTCTCCCTCTGCCCCTCGTCTGCTCACATGCATGCTCGCTCTCGCTCTCGCTCTCTCTCAAAATAAATTAAAAAATAATTTAAAAACCAAATGTATTTATGCATTACTAGTACAAATAAAATAAACTAAAACAAAGTAAAATAAAATAAAAAATAAAATAAAAAGGATTGAACCAGACAATTCCAGAAGTCCCTTCCAGCGATAGCATTGTGTATTCTCACTGAGCAGCATGTTCAGCAATCTCCTGCAAACCCACCTCACCTAATAATGCAGGGTTGTTTTTACTAACAGTGTGGAGCAAGTGTGCCATCCAGCGGTCATATCAAAAATTACAAAGTATCTTTCCCTTTAACAGGAATTCAGCACTAGCCAAGTGTTCTGCATTCAGCCTTGAGGGAAAACAATAGTTTCATTTATATTTAGCAATGATAAGTAATTAAGTTAATAGGATAAAAGTAATTTTATCTATGATAAAATTTCTCCATTATTCCACCAAGCCAACTAGTGCTGTGTTCTCTATTATCCCCAAACTGACATTTTCACTTTCAGATTCATAGATTCACACAATGTCATTGCCAGAAAGAACCTTAGGCATCCATTGAACCTGCCTGCATCATTTTACAGAGGAGGAAATCTGTCTCTGAAATCATCAACAGTGCCACTCACCCTCAACTCAGCTACTGAAGGAATGAAGACTGGGAGGAAATCTCCTACCTAGAAATGTCCTACCTACAGGTTCTGAAATCGCTACCTGGCACTGGATGGTAAATCCAACCAAGCAGCATTTGAGGTCATAATCTCCAAGACACATCCTTGGATTCATACTAGGTCAACATGAGTCAAAGAAAGAAGGTAGATAAGGATAAATATATACATTAATTTCCCAGTAAATTATCAGGGAGGAAAAAATATGATTTCTAGAAAATTCCAAATAAGTTTGAAAAGTCACCAAATGATTGGCTTATCTGGGACACCCATGATAGTGTCCTACCAGATCTGCTGCTGTGTGTGTCGGGCCTATACTTGTGGGAGAAGTAGCAGAGCACTGCATATTTATTTTATGTGCAAATACATATACTCATACAAACAAACATGGATGCGCACATTCACACCTGTGACAGTAGCTGTGAGAGCAAATTACTAAGCCTCAGTTCAATCACCTGTAAAATGAAAGTAGTATCAACAATTCCACAGAGTCATTTTAAGAATTAAATGAGACCATTAAAATGCATTTAATTTCATTAAATGAGATGCATTTAAAGTGCTTGGCACAGTGCCTAGCATACAGTAAGCACTCAATAAATGAAATGAGCAGTAGTACTGCTACTATTCCATTATTGTTAAGGCAGTGTTGGGCCCTGTAGGATCTTGAGTGTTCCATCTGTGGCAGGTCAAGCAGAGGCCAAATGACCAGCTGTCACCCAAGTTATGTAGGAGAGTCTTTCATTAGGTAGTAGGTTGACTCTCATGGACTCCAATGTGCCTTCTAACTCCATGTCTCTGTGACTTAGTCTTTCTATGGTCTAACATATACAAAGAGTCAGCAAGGTCTTGAGTCCTCCAATCCCACCTCACCTCAACTGTGTCCTCAAGAACAACAAACCTGCCTGTCAAAATAAAGCAAGAATATTAGGTAAGATCTAATATTGGACAGAGAAAAGGAGGGGGAACTATATAGCTACAGCCCCTCCCTTGTTTTTTATCACTTATTACAATGCCTAATATTTATGTAATAAATATTTCTTGATGAACTATTCCTTGGCATGCTTGCTTTCTCTAGTCTCTACTTGATGAAACCATTGCCTATTCTTTGCCCACTTAGAACAGTAAGACTGGGCATCACGGAGTGCCTCTCCTGCCCTGTATGAGGGATGTGTGATTTCAAATCATATTCTCATCAAAACTGAAGTCCTCTATGACTAACCAATGTTGAATTCTTGGTCACACAGAAGTTCTTAATCCTTTGCATAGTGGGATGTCTGTATAAGTCAGCAAAATCTACAAATAAAGTACACTGTATCACAAATGTGTGGTAGGGTCCCCTCCCTAAGGAAAGAAAAAAAAAAAAACATCTCAAGGCAACCTTGCTATTCGCGTATGTGACAACATCCCTCACGACCTTGTAACATGAGACTGCTTTAATCAGACTGCATGTTTGTGTGTGTGTCACCATATATGGGAGACAAAGAAGTAAAAATATATTTAAAAAAACACACCACGTGGTGTTTGGGGCTCAGTTCTTTGGCTACAAACCCAACTGAGCGATGCCGGCTGGAATAAAGAAAAGCCTCGGTGTCATGACTCTCTATGTGAGAATCTTGCTACAAAAGGACCAATTATACTAAACCACAGTTTTGTCCATGGATCTCCAAGGTCCCATGAATGCCAAGTAAGAACCCATGAGAAGGGACCCAGTAAAGGATACACTTACCAAAGACACAGGTTAGGATGGACATGCTAACCAATGATAACCAGTGAATTGCCTTTGGTCCCCAGCTCCCCAGTTTTGCAAACAGGTCATTATTATCAGCCCCATGCTCTCCTCTGATCCAGAAAAGACAACTTCCTTGAGTTAGCCACCTCTTCCCTATTTTTTCATTCTCTATTGCAGGGAAGAATGTTCACACAGATAGCACAAAAGCTCTACTTTTTTGTTTGTCTCCCTGGGCACGAGATAGAACACATAGTACTAGAATCATTATGGTATGATGCACAGAATAACAATTTTGAGATAAGCCCGTACAGATTGTGAATCCCACTTCCGGCCCAGGGTAAGTCATCAAGTGCTTCTTCCTCTGATGGACAGGAACAAGGAGTATGACAGGAATGGTATAAGTGTCTGGTACAGAGCCTGAAGAATGGTTACTGTTCCATAGAAGGTGATTCCCTTCCTCCATACAAGTCGATAGACAAGCAATGTGCTGACTATTTCCCCTTTACCCTTTCAAATCTGTTACCTATCTTCCTCAACTCTTTGCTGTGGGAGGTGGACAAACTCAGACTGCATCAGTGCATTCACCTGCCCTTGACATTAGTTAGATCCAGACATTCGGAAGTACCAGCTGGGTACTGGAAGGAAAGAAGTAAGTAAAATCAGGTTTTAAAATCACCTATCTCCCTCCCCACCAGGTCAGCTGAGCTGGGTGCACACATCTAACAAAGGCAGCCCTCTCTATAAAGCCATTCTCTGGGCTTCCATTACCGCTCTCCCTTTGCTGCTCAGGCCTAGGGATAAGCCCCTGATTTGCTAGCCCTAGAATGATGCACCACCCCTTACTGGTCTCCCTTAATCCTGCCCACACCATTGCAAATAGTCCTTTTACTAAAGTCCCCATGGTTACCCCCACTAGTACGGTATCTGCTTCCTACTAGAACCCTAAGTGACATAGACAATAGCAGACAAAATGAAGAAGGGATCTAGAGTAGTCTAGAAGTGTCAAATCATTCAGACACAATCATGCTCATGCTCATACACACACACACACACACACACACACACACTCCAGCTTGGTATTTGCTGATGTGCCCTGGAAAATACATCCTTTTCCTTGTCCTAGTAAGAATGGCCCTTTTTTATATTTAAAAAGAAGGAAGGAAAGGAAAGGAAAGGAAAGGAAAGGAAAGGAAAGGAAAGGAAAGGAAAAGAAAAGAAAAAAAGAAAAGAAAAGGGAAAGGGAAAGGAAAGGAAAGGAAAAGGAAAGGAGAAGGAAGGAAGGAAGGAAGGAAGGAAGGAAGGAAGGAAGAGTGGGAGGAAGAAAGAAACATACACTTAAGGGATAAAGCAAAGTTTTTCTTCATGGTTACTTATAACAAAAGGTAAAGAGCAGAATGGAAGGTACAGAATTAAAAGCTAGATTCCAGCAATTATATCTTGTTTTTTAGATCTGACTTTGGAATCATGTCCATATTTCATATAATTATAAAATAAATTAAATTTTAAAGCAAAGCTAAGATTCAAAAGTAAAATTAACCAAATGGATCTAAGTATGTATCAGCTTGGTGACATAATCACACAAAAAGGAAATGTTTCAAAAAATTTTATAATACAGTAACTTGACATTTTATCCCTAGTAGGATATACCATAAGGCACTGGTTCTCAACTACTGGCAATTTTGTCTCCAGGAGACATATGGCAAAGTCTGGAGACATTTTTGATTATCACAATGGATGAGAATTGATACTGGTATCTAATAAGTAATCAGAGGCCAGAAATGCTGGTAAACATTGCATAATACACAGGACAGCTCCCCACAGTGAAAACTATCTGGTCCAAATATCAATATTACTGTTGAGCAGTACTGAGAAATCCTGTTTAGGGCAGGGATCAGCAAATTTTTCTTAAAGGAACAAACAGTAAATATTTTAGGTTTGTGAATCATACAGTCTCTCTTGCATCTACTCAACTCTGCTGTTACAGTGAGAAAGCAACTATAGACAATATGTAAGGGAATAGGCATGGCTGTATTCCAATAAAACCTTATTGACTAAAACAGCCTGCCCACTCATAGCTGTAATTTGCTGACCCCTAACTCAGTACAAAAAGGAACTTAAAAGATACTCAAATTAATTTCAATAATTATATTATTGGTTATAGCTTTGGTATTTGTGTTTTAAGATTGTTGTGAGATAATGCAAATGAGTGATTATGTTGGAATCATTAGGAACTAGGTTTCTCTATATACAGCAACAAAGAATTATAACAAAAAATTTTTTAAGGTTCAAAGCAGTAGCAATATCATACATGGATACAAATCTAGTGAAATATATGCAAGATCCCTACACTGAAAACTGTAAGACATTTCCGAGAAATTTTAAAAGATCTAAATAAAAGGAGAAATGTGTCAGCCTCATGGAATAAAAGGATCAATATTGTTAAGATATCCAGGCTCCTTAAATTGATAAATAAATTAAACATTATATTAAAAAATGCTAACATGTTACATTGAAAAAATAGACACTATGATTCTAAAATATACAAGGAAATTCAAAGAATCTGTAATATTCAAATAATCTTGAAAAAGAAGAATAAAGTAGTCTTTGCACTACCTGACTTCAAGGCTTACTATAAAGCTGTATTAATCAATAGTATGGTAATGAATAAGAACAAATAGATAAAATGGAGCAGAATAGGGAGTCCAGAAATAGGCACACAACATAAAACAAATTGACTTTAACAAATTGATTTCACCAAGTCAATTAAAAGGGTAAAAATGATCTTTTTTCACAAACATTGCTGGAACAAATAGATATCTAGATAGGAAAAAATGAACATGAACTCAATCTCACCACACACACACACACACACACACACACACAATTAACCTAAGATGGATCAGAGATCTAAAAGCAAAGCACAGAACCCTAATACTTCTAGAAGATTTCATAGAAAAATATCTTCATGATTTCAGAGTTGGCAAAATCTTGTACCATACACAAAAATCACATGCCATAAAAGAAATTGATAGATTAGAACTCATCAAAATTAAAAATTTCTGTTCATCCAAAGATACCACTAAGAAAAAGAAAGCAAGTCACCAACTTGGAAAAACTATTTTCAGCATACATATGTAACCAACAAACAAAAACAAAAACCCAAAAAACTTGTATTCAGTACATGCAAATATCTCCTACAAATCAATAATAAAAAGATGAAAGACTGACTTAATGTATATGGAGACACTTCTAAATGCAAAAAGACACACACATACACACACAACAAAACAGCCAATTACCCAACATCATTAGACACCAGGGAAGTAAAAATTAACACCACAATATCACTCCAACTAGAACGACAAAAATTAAAGACTGACAACATCATACGTTGGTAAGGATGTAGAGCCACCAGAATGCTCCATATGTTGCTGGTCAGTGTATAAAAGTGTACAACTATATCAGACGGGCCATGAGTTGATAACTGTTGATCTGAGTGATGGGTCATGCATAATCATTAGTCTACTCTCTCCACTTTGGTGTACATATGAAATTTTGATCATAACATAAAACCTTTAAAAGAAATAAAAACTGTGGGTCTCTGTAACCAAGAAACTAACCCTGATTCTCAGAAAAAAAAAAAAGATGTATTTTCCCCAGCCCCAATAATTAATACCAATCAGTGGTAGTGTCTGTTTCAAATTCAGGCTGCAAATTAGAGACTTTTTTTAAATATCAATCCCAGGCACCACTCTGGTCTGATTAAATCATTATCTACAGGGATAGGGCCCGAACACAGTATTTGTTTAAACTCTCCAGGCAATTCTAATGTTCAGTCCTGATTGAAAACCACAGATAAATATAATCTTAACTGCTGGTTGCTTTGTGTGTCCTGACAAGGAATAGAATTCACCCCACATAAGATCATTTGTAGAAATGTGGGCAGGATTAAGGGAACAAATGTACCCTGCAGAAAATTCTTAATACCCCTAGAAGGAAGGGGGAAATGAAGGGAAAAGCAACAGAGTAGCATTACCAGAGTCCAGTGTGGGCCAGGGCTATGGAAGAGCCATCATCATGGATGTGAACTGATGCCAAAGCAAGACGCAGCATACACAGGTACACTGACCTCCCTCTCCTCCCACCTTCCAGGCTGGCAGGGAAGCATGGAGTGACACTCCTGGAGGGCACGCAGAGCAGGCCAGGACTGGGAGTATACCAAGGGGGTGGTGTCAGGCCAACAATTCCAATTCTCCATACCAATCTGGCCTTTCCACCCAACACCTGACTTCCCTCCTCCTCCTTGCCCACTGGTGATTGGAGGAACAACTGAATCATTTTCTTGAACCTACCAATGAGGAAGGGGCTAGAGGCCAATCTAGGGGGTGAGCATGCTGTGGGGTCTTTCAGATCTGCAGAAATTAAACATCAGTCACAAAGAATTTAAGTAATCAGTCTACAGAAACTGTGAAATCACATGTTATCTCACTAGCAGAGAATTAGCCTCTTTCCTGGCCAGGAAGAAAGTAAGAAAGAGAGAAAGAGAGGGAGGAAGGGAGGGAGGAAGGAAGGAAGGCAGGAAGAAAGGAAGAGAGAATGGAAAGAAAGGGGGAGAAAGTGGGGGGGGGAGGAAGGAAGGAAAGAGAAGAGACTAGTAAGTATTGTTTTCAATGACTGTATCTGAAAATGCCACATAAATCTCATTTGATGTAGAAAAGTGTAGGGACATCATCTATGTCAGACCTCTCATTTCATAAATAAGGGAGTTGAGACCAAAGAGGTGAATTGATTTGCCCAAAGTCACCATCTGGTTAGGAACAGAGTCCAAGTACTGTGACTCCCAACCCAGGGTGCAACTCATTTCACCACATAGCCTCTCAAATTGTCCTCTTTGCCAGCCAAAATGGACCATTAGACCCCCAGGGCAGCAAAATCACAAAAACTCCTGCCACTTATTTTACCTTTCACCTCTAGATATGACTGCCCAGTTCTATTTCATGGAAATTACTTGGTCTATCTCATAGGGCAGTTTTTTTTAAAAGCCGGGAAAGGAAAAAATTGCCAACAAGGTTCTGGCTGGCTCCCTGGAGAACACCTGATCCAGAAGGCAGGTACTGAAAGGGACGTGTGATGTAGTGCCAAGTTCTCACACGGAGGCATGCATGAGAAGAAAGCAGGCTCCATTAGCTTCCTGCTAAAAATCTAGTCAGCTCCCCAAATGACTGTTGCTGGTATTCACTTAGCCTGCAGGCTTGAGAGTTGGCATCCCAGATGCTAGCCTGGTTGCTACATGTGAAGGCTTAGGCAAGGGCCCTTCCCTGGTAGATCAGGAGTCTCTGTCGTTTGCTGAGGGTGAGGAGACACGGAGGTGGCAGATCCCAGGGCCCAGACCCAAGGAGGAGGCAAAAGAAGTGGCA
Source organism: Cryptoprocta ferox (assembly GCA_028646485.1). NCBI lineage: Eukaryota > Metazoa > Chordata > Mammalia > Carnivora > Eupleridae > Cryptoprocta > Cryptoprocta ferox. The sequence goes on along the minus strand of CM053576.1, from coordinate 99,989,963 downwards.
TGTTATCCCCAGAGTGGGGCAGAAAGCAAGTGTCAAGGAAGCAATGACTGAGGGCAGCTCTTCTAATAGAAGATTAGCTTTCCTGAGTCTGGGATACTTAAGTGGAGTTCCAACTATGGATGAGAGGAAAGACTGGTGACGTCTCAGGGTTCCTTCCAGCTCAGAGAGCTACATCCTAGGAGAACCCACAGAGGGCAGCTCCCTCCAGTCCCATTCCAGAATTCTCCACCACAGCCCTAACAGCTCCCTTCACAGCACATCACAGTTAGGAATTACAAATTTAATTGTGCGTTTACTTGTTTACCTTCTGTGCCCCTCCCCACATGACTAAGTTCCACAAGGCCAGGGATCATTATGCCCAGTGCCCAGGATACTTCATAGGCACACAAAAAATATGCTAGAATTGTTAAAGAAACAGACAATTCTATGAAACATCCCTATTCCTAAAGAGGGACAGATTCCTTGCAGACGCAAACAAACTCTCTAGCATTTGTAAGCAAGATCAATTGCAGTGAATTCCTCTATCTCCACTTGCCTGGTGAATTGGAAGCCCACTCTGCCTATAAGATAATGACATTTGTACAGACCTTTATGGAGGCTGGAGCACTTTTGTATGCATTACTTGATCCTTACAAGTACTGTGTTAGCTTGTTTTTAATTATCACTTATTCTTAAAAATGCAGTAGCCACAGTTTAAAGAAGGTAAATTGGCTTACTCAAAATAACTGCCTTGATAAGTAGGAAACACGTATTCTACCTTTAAATCCAATGTTCTTCCCTCCCTCCCTAGCATGACAAGAGTCCTAGTTCTGAGCATACACCAGGGACAGGCACTACTGTCTGATTTTTGTAGAAGAAAAACAGATGCCTCAGAACATATTGGCTTTGCTAGTCAGTCGGGCCTACAGCAAGAGCCAAAACTCCTGAAAGGATTTAAAAGGGGGGAAGAAAAGGAAACTGAGGAATAAAGGGGTATGGTAGGAAGGGAGGAGAAAAAAGAAACAGAGAAAAAAGGGAGTGTTTCTGGCCCATGATTAAGCAGTGAGAGTGACTAAGTGGCAGCAAGTGTGAGGCCAGCAGGAAAGGGCAGCCACTCCACTGGGAACCATTCCCCACCCTTCCTTATGTTCATAACACCCCTGTCTTTTGAAGAGCAAAGCACTTGACATATATTAAAACCATTGTTATTAAAAATGCCCACACTTCGGGGCACCTGGATGGCTCAGTCCATTAAGAATCTGACTCTTGGTTTCGGCTCAGGTCCCATTTCCGCCTTAGCTATAGCTTACTCCTCTGTCCATTACCACTTTGATTATCTGTCTTTGAAACACCAATTATCAACACAGAAACATTAAAGAGCAACTGTGAACCTCCAATCTTTAGTCAAACTCTTACTTCCTTTCCATACCTCTAAGGTATGCCACACCCTCCTCCCTTTGCCAGATGGTGACTTGTCCAAGGTCCCTCACCAAGCTTGCATTGAAATAAGAACCAAGTAGTCTCTACTCTACCAGTCCCATGCTCTACATCTACAGCAACCTGATACCAGAAAACTGATGGAATGCCAGGTATGAAGAAGAGATGAGTATAGTTTTAAATAGTGAGTCCCTCAAACCTAGAGAAAACACTCATGAAAGTTTAAAAGAACCCATGCGTTAGAGAGAACAGAGCCTTGGACTGAGCCCTATATTCACCAGCTCATCAGGAGACAGACTGAGAACAAAGTACTACACAATCTGTGTGACCTAGCACAAGGCCTTTCCCTTCTCTGGAGAGTGCTTTCATTCTCAGCATCAGGATCCACTGAAACCAGGCACTCAGATGCTAAAAGCTGCAACAGCACTGCAAAGGCCTCCTCTGCAGATGGAGTTGGGAGAACAAGAGGCTCCCATATGTTATCTCACTCAGCCAAGATTTGTGGATTAAGAGGAAGTGGAAAGAGGCAGAGAAGTCACTACTTAGTACGGCCAGGTATTTTAGCTGTCTTTGTACCCCCAGTTTTTACCATGCACAGAATGTCCTAAATATTTGATTAATAAAAGAAGAAAAGGAATGAAATGGGAGTTAGCCTAGGAAGTCAACCAGACATCCCCTATTGGGTAAGATGGTTCCATATTCAGTCGTGATATTTCTGGGTCTACATCTTAGATGCCTGAGAGGCTGAAACTGGAGAACAGCAGATTTTCCTACTTATTCAACATGGTTTCACACACTCATTTTTAAAGTGCATTCATATACATTATCCAAATTACTATAATATTAAAGAATAACCAAGAAAAAGTTTTATTATCACAGTTGTATTGTAAAGAAACTGAAGCTCAGAGATCTTCAAATGACAGTTTCTACACCCAGAAAGGGGAGAATCTAGGTATTTTAATCCAAACCTGTTTTTATTCCAGGATTAGGTACTCAAGAAGCTGAGGGGTAATTACCCACAAAGAGAGGGACTGAACCTGACATTATATAGTAAAGAGGTGCATATCACATCAGCAATGCCACCTTTTGGAAAGGACTAACTAGACACATAGCCATCACTGTTGGCCCCCTGGATGGCCCAAGGAAGCCCAGCAGTATAGCCCAAAAAAGAAGAACTGCAAATAAGTGTCTCTAAGAGCTGACCAAAATGGTGGGGATAGGGAGTCAACAGGCAATTATGGCCTACTGGCCAGGATGGGGGTGGGAGAGGGCAAAGAACACTAACATTCCTGAGTACTTACTATGTGTCCAGTTCTATGATAAATATTTCACATACGTTGTATCTTTAATACCCACAATAATGTTCCATAGTCAGTAGCATTAAGCTATTTAACAGCTAAGGAAACAGAAGCTTAGCTTACTTGTCTGAAGTCAGACAGAAGAAAACAAAGCCATGACTCAAATTTAGCTCATAGGACTCCAATCCCACCCTCTTTACACTCTTCATACTGCCAACATGTAAAGATATTACCAAAGCTCCGGAACTACCAAGGCCCTCACATGGATAGAGAAATGGCATAAAATGGAATTGTCTGTTTTGGGGATTCTGTCAGTTGGCTACTCAGCATCCATTCCCTTCTTCCTCCTTCCTAAAGGAATCCCAATTCTGCTCAATTACCCATCCATCTTTCATGTGACTCAGAGAAGCTCACTTGGGGCACGGACTCTGACTAGTCTAAACAAATGGCATTCTCCTAGTGACTCTACTGATCACAGAGTGGGTATATGACCTAAAGGCCCAATTCGATTAAATGAATTTGTATTCCATATTTGAGAAAGGCATCCTTCCCTCACTTAATACTTTTCTCCCCTAATCTCTCTATCTTCTCCTTCTCCCTTTCTTCTAAAGCATGAAATCAAGGGCATAGGTTTTCCCAGTTTCTATTGGTGACCATCTTGCAACAAGGAGGAGAACTAGTCTAAAGACAAAACAATGTATGGATTACACATCATAGATATGGAGACAATCTGGTTTCTTGATGTTTCTGAGCCACAATCAACTGCGAAGCTTACCTTACTTATGGACTTACTGTTTCTGTTACAAGATAATTTTCTATCTGTTTATTTGAATCAGAACTTATGTAACTTACAACCAAAATCCTTCCAATTGATAGCTTGTTTTTCATCTGCTGTTTTTACAAAAGATATAAGAATGACCCACGTAACAGTGGGAGTGGCTAATGGGGAAATGATAGTTTGGGTCACCAATGGTCCTTTAATTCAGTACTCTGAAACCCATCAGTGCTCATCAACTGATGCAGCATATGACAGCACTCCTGACCTCCTGCTACCTGTCCAGATGGCTTTCTGATAACTCTGGATTTGATGGATAAAGGCCCAGACTGCTGCCATACAACCATAGGAACTAGGAACAGCCTAAACTGGTTTTAATTAAGCAGTTGGAGCCTAAAAGGAAATTCTTGGTCAGGTTGGAAAATCCTTCCACTTCACAGTTACGTAAGACAGTGGCTTGGCCGAGCAGAAAAGAAGCTTCTGAGTGAGTAGGAGAAATGACCAAGACGATACTCCCTTCATGGTGTAGGTTGGTGTGTATAGGGGAGTTTTGATTCTCCATTTTGAAGGTGCAGAAACACCTGAAAATAAGTTGGCAAAGGTGGGGGGAGTGAAAAGGATACTTGAAGGAAGGGAGCTAGAGGAAACAGGGATTGGAGAAATGAGAAGGGGGCCCAAGAGCAAAAGGACCTTCTAACTTTCTGGGCATTTTGAATAGCCTGAAGGCTTTGGAATTTGGAACCTCCCACAGCAAAAACTAACCTTGGCAAAGCAGCAGAAACACAAGATCAGGGGGTGCACCAGTATTTTCAAAGACATTTCCAACAACAGTGGCAATAAGAAGGCACTTCTTTAGGCAGCTTGCAGGCTGCAGGCCACTGCTGGAAAGTGGAAGAGGAAGGAAAGAAAAATGAAAGAGAAAGAGAGAGAAAGTAAGAGAAAGAAGCCCTCATTTCTGAGAATATATGAGGCACTCTCTGGAAATGCCTAGAAAAATCTGGGAGACTTTCAGGGGACTAAGTTTCTGCAGTTACAATCCAGGGATTTAGAATTATTGATTTTTAGGTATTGGTTGACTATACGGCCATATTTGGGTTCACAGGTTGCTGAATCCTGAGACATGTGGATTACAGTAGGATTCCTAGAGTGATCAACTCATTCCAGTTTGCCTCGGACTTTCCTCATTTTAGCAAAGGGAGCCCCATGTCCTGGGAAAACACTCAGTCCCAGGCAAACCAAAATGGCTGGTCACTTCCTAAGCACTCTCTACCCACTCAACCCTTATATTGAACATGCCCCACACTGGCCATTTTCTTAGTCTATATCAAAATGGTAATACCTGGGTATTATCAGCCCAGCAAAAATAAAAGCTGATGATTTTCACCATGCTGAGCCTCACTTGAGCTCCTAAAGTAACGTTATTAGCCCAATAAGAAAGCAAGGAGCATCCTAAGAGGAATAAACCTGGGATTAGAGGAAGTGAAGGGGATAGTGGATGACACCAAAGAGGTGGCAAAACTCTCAGTGTTCTAAGTACCACACACCAGAAGTCAACCTTTGCTTACTTTGGGAAGCTGCCAAGTGCCTAATGAGCAAAAGAAAAGCTAGTTCATATGCCTCTTAAAAAGAAATTAGCCAGGGAACAACTAAAAGCCTGGATTGAGCAATTAGCCCAACTGGCAAAGATATAAAACCTCCCTCGATCAAAATAGTTAATTGAAATTATCAGCCTTTGGAGGGGAATTACTCTTTTTGAAATTAGTGAATATGTCATTAGGGTGATGAAGAGCTATGAGGAAAGGGTCAATAAAGCACTTATTCAGAGAGAAGAGGTCCAACCTCTTTATTCAATGTCACAGTAATTAAACCAATAATGTATTTAGCTAACATGGGTATCCTTGAAATATTATGTTGAATATAATGGGGTATACTTTGTTCTAAGTTACCTTGGAGGAGAAAGTCTCTCCACCAAACCAAGGAAAGGAAAACCAAGTCAAGAAAAAGAGGAAAATGAAAATATATGTAAACCAAAGAGTCTACTGTAATTATCCAAATTCAGTCCTTGGATGAGAATGGAAATGGAGGTCCCCAGATGCCATCAAGTATGGCCTACTTAAACATAACTGACTCTGATTTAAAGGCATCCTTTCTCTCATGCTCATCGTAGAATAGATGTTTAATGAGACTTAGCCATTTTAACTGTACTGTTTTGGACATTCCAATAATTCAGATAAGTTATCCTCAAAAAGAATCAAGTTTGTCTCCAGGAGACATTTAGCAATGCCTGCAGACATTTTTATTTGTCACAACTGAAAAACAGGGGTGGTTGCTACTGGCACCTAGTAGGTAGAGGCTAAGGATGCTGCTGCTAAACATCCTGCAATGCACAGAGTAGTTCCATACAATAAATAGTTACCTGGAGCACCTGGGTGGCTCAGTTGGTTAAGCATCTGACTCTTGATCTCAGAGTCATCAGTTCAAGCCCTGCATTGGGCTCCACTCTGGCCATGAGCCTACTTTAAAAAAAAAAAAAAAAATGACCTGTCCCAAATGTTAATAGTTCCACTGTTGAGAAATTTTAATTCAGACATACTTTAAATGTGTATTTATTTATTTTGAGAGAGTGCATGCATGTGCACACACACATGTGAATAGGGAAGGGCAAGAGAGAGAAGGAGATAGAGAATCCACAGCAGGTTTCACACTGTCAGTGTGGAGCCCAACTCAGGGCTCGATCTCACCATTCGTGAGATTATGATCTGAGCTGAAATCAGAGTCAGACACTTAACTGGTGGAGTCACCCAGGGGCCCCCAGACATAATTTACTTTGAAATTTGAATGTGGTCCAACTATAAAAAGAAATGCTTTCTAGACAGATTAATAGCACTAAAATGATCAATAAAAATATTACTTTAATTCAGTAACCAAATTAAAATATTTGAGAAACTTCCTTGCATATCAACATTGAGTGTAGCAATGACAATTTTTTTATCTTTTCCTTAAAACCAATGTATCAGGATTTTTTTAAGATTTTATTTTTAAGTAATCTCTATTACAAACATGGGGCTCAAACCCAGAACCCCAAGATCAAAAGTCACATGTGCCACCAACTGAGCCAGCTAGGCCCCCCTGTATCAGGATTTTTATTTGGCAACCTTTCATTAATTATGAATTCTTCAAAGTATTAACACTATACATCCATCCAAATATTCCATACTTTAAACATTCTTACTTTTTAAGACAGGGTTTCTATAAATCCTGGGGATGTAATACAGAGCCTGGTGACTATAGTTAACAATACTGTATTATACATTTGAAAGTTAGTAGGAAAATAGATCTTAAAAGTTCTCATCACAAGAAAAAACAAATTTATAACTCCGTAGTCATGAATGCTAACTAAACTTATTGTGGCAATCATTTTGCAATAAATACATATATCAAATCATTATGTTGTACACCTAAACTAATACAACATTATATGTCAGTTATATTTCAATAAAAATAAATAAATAAAAAGACTGGTTTCTCCAAAGCCCTGAGCCAATTACAGTATTCAAAAATACCAAGGTTTTTTTTCCCCTTACTGAAATATATTTACATATATATGATAACTATATATACATGGTTATACTAAAATGAGCTAATGTATTCATTTTTATTTTTAATCAACCTTCTCTTTAATGAGAGCTCAACTAAAAAGGATTATATCATTTTTATGTTTCTTTATCTAGTTAACTAATTCATCCAGAGTTAAAAAAAAAAAATAGCAAAACAACTGCTTTGTCTCTTTGCCCAAATCTTGGCTTCAGGAGCTAAATTTTTGGCTGGGGTTTTAGTCTATATTCTATTCCCAAGCATTCAACATTTATTACCTGGGAGACTTCTTTGTCAACAGAGCACATATTAAACCAGTTAGTGGAAGTATGTTAAGATTACATATGTTAATTTACATTTGACAAACTTGCCTCTCCAGTGCCTGCTGGGACATTAGCTAAATGTGCAGCCTGGTTGTATTTATCAAAACTCACATAAACAGAAAAGCCAAATCCCCACACCGGGCATAAAAGCATGAGTTACATGCTCCAGTAAGGGTTCCTGAGGGAAATGGCAGCTTCCAAAAAAAAAAAAAAATTTATTCCAGGGTAAGCCACAATCTTTGATGAGTCATATATTTTTCACCTTGTTGTCTTTCTCCAGAGGGGGGAAGGAATACTGTTAGAAAGAACATAAAAAGCAAAAATATAGGTCACTATAATAGACTTTTCTTCTCCTCTTGAGTATAATAAGTTATGCTTGATGGTTAAAGCAAAAATTATAATACTTGCTGATATAGTTCTGAAAGTATGTAGAGGAAACATTTAAGACATCTTTATTATAAATAAGGAAGAGAAAGAGACATAAAGGGAGATAAGATTTTTACACTCCATGCAAAACTGGTAAAATGATGACACCAGTTCACTGATAAGATGTGTGTGTGAGTGCGTTTGCATGTGTGTGCATGTGTGAGTGTAACTGTGTGTGGTATAATACTTAAAGCAACTACTAGAAATACTCTACAGAAAGAAACATTCAAAAACACTACAGGTGTGGGCACCTGGCTGGCTCAGTCAGTTAAGCATCTGACTTTGGCTCAGGTCATGATCTCATGGTTTTTGAGTTTGAGCCCTACATCAGGCTCTGTGCTGACAGCTCAGAGCCTGGAGCCAGCTCCAGATTCTGTCTCTTCTCTCTCTCTGCCCCTCCCCTGTTCACACTCTATCTCTCTCTCAAAAATAAACAAACATTTTAAAAAATACTACAGGTTTGGTGTTAACATTAAAATGGAATTCTATAAAATGTTTAAGTAAACAACAGGAAGGCAACCAAAAAAAATTTTAAACAGAAGACAAGCAGAAAGCAAAAAGGCAACTTGTATATTTAAATCTTAAACATAACAATAATAACATTAAATATAAATAGTAGGATAGAAAGTTAAAGGTTGAAAGCAAAACTTTCAAAAATTTGAAAACAAATATGCCATACAGACATTAATCAAAAGAAAGCAGGAAGGACTATATTAATATCAGATAAAGTTGACTTCAGAGCAAAGAAAATTACCAGGACAGAGAGGGACATTACACAATGACAAATGGATTAGTCCACCAATAAAACACAGCAATCCTGAACATAAATGCACCAAACAACAGAGCTACAAAGTATGTATAGTGAAAACCAATAGAATTGAAAGGGGAAACAGACAATTCCACAAGTGCAGCTGCAGACTGCATCACCCCTCAATCACTAATCAATATTACAACAAGACAGAAGATCAGCAAGGACATAAAAGAACTCAACCATATCATCAGCCAATAGCACCTGTTTTTGAATGTTTCTCTCTGTAGAGTGTTTCTAGTAGTTGCATTTGTAGAACACCCTACCCAATGAGAGCAGAATACGTATTCAAGTGTTTACAGAACACATACCAAGATAGACCACATCCTGGCCCATAAAACAAACCTCACAAATTTAAAAGAATTAAAATCATACAGAATCTATTATGTGACTAAAATGAAATTAAAACAGAAATCAATAACAGAGATAACAGGAAAATTTTCAAACACTCAGAAACTAAACAACACACTTCAAAGCTCATAGGTCAGGGTTCCTGGGTGACTCAGTCAGTTGAGCGTCCAACTTTGGCTCAGGTCATGATCTCACGGTTCATGGGTTCAAGCCCCACACTGGGCTTTGTGCTGACAGCTCAGAGTCTGAAGCCTGCTTTGGATTCTGTCTCCCTCTCCCTCTGCCCCTCCCCTGCTCATGCTCTGTCTCTCTCTGTCTCAAAAATAAATAAACATTGAAAAATTAATTTTTTAATAAATAAAAAAATAAAACTCATAGGTCAAAGAGGAAGGCTCAGATAATGCCACTTCCTGACCTGCATTTGATGACCCTGTTCTCCTAGCACCCTTCCCATACTTTCTCTATCATGACACTCATCACACCTTTCAATAACTGCTCATTTAACTGTGTTTTCCCCATTAAGCTATAAATCACTTGAGGACACTGGTCTGTCTTGCTAACCTTTATATCCATAATGCTAGCACAGTGCCTAGGACACACAATTAATAAAGTTCTTTAACAGAATATCTTAAAGAATATATCAAATATCAAGACATTCAAGCCCATATGGCCACTCTCCTAGGATACAGCAGTCCCCTCTGTTTCATATTCTGGCTTACACAACCTTCTGGCAACCCCTGTATGTACCATCACTTACATTCCCAACCTCTGCAATTGTTCGCCAGGGCTCTCTGTTCACTGTCATGTCAGCTTTGAGAAAACAGTGCCCATATTGCATGACCTGCTGGACCAGCTTCAGGAAGCACTTCTGGATGCCAGAATTTCAAAAACCATGGGAAAAGTCACTCCCCATGCCACCACAAAAGAAGTACTTTTCCTTGAGTGATGCTCAAAATTCCTTTATATGGGGATTAAAGTTATTGTTTCTCAACTAGAGACAAGTCGAAATGCAAATAACTTTTAAATTTATACTACAGAAATAAAAATTATAAACCCAAAACTCTTTAATTGACCATTGATTAAAATTAAAGTTCTGAGGACCTACTGTACAGCCTAGTGACTACAGTCAACAATATTGTATTATATACTTAAAAGTTGCTAATAGAGTAGCTCTTAAATGTTCTCACCACACACACACACACACACACACACCCAAATGGTAATTATGTGGCATGCTGGAAGTGTTAACTAGCTTTATTATGGTAATCATTTCTTTCCCTATACCAAATCATCACATTATACACCTTACACTTACACAATCTTGTATGTCAATTATAGTTCAATAAACATGGGGGAAAGATAAATAATAAACAAATAATAATTTTTTAAAAATCCAGAAGCCACAAGTTTTTTGATAGACTTCTGAGAGATTGCGAAGCTTTGAACTATTCACATGAGACGTGGACAATATTCTTCCCAGGACTAACAATTATACCTTGTTATACAGATAAGGGAGGAACTGGAAATATTTGCCAGTTAAGTTGAAGCCACAAAGAATATAAACATAAGAGAAGCGGAAAGGGTACAATCCATTTTTGGTCAGATTTGTACTTTTTATGTATTTTGTCATCACAAAATTGAGTAGTTTTACACAAAAGTATCTTGTGGATTTTGCTATAATGGTTAATTATTACACAACCTCTAACCTTGAGACTATGAGAATCACCTAATTGTCTGCTGTAGGAAATTGCATTCACCAATCACTGTTTATCTGTTACAGGAAATTGCATTTTATAATATTAAACCCACATCACTTCACTGAGCTTGTTAAAGTAAGTCAACCAGCATAAGAACTGCTCAGATGCTCATGGGATTACTGAAAATCACCTTTCTCCTGGTACTAATTATTGTATAAGTAAATATAAACAATGACTACAGTAGAAACATTTTAAAACAACACAAAAGATCTCAATTTTTTCCTCTGCAGCCCTGAAGTAAGTACCTTCCACAGGATCATAAATGAGGAGCAGAGCTGGAGCCGGAGGACACTAGAGCCCAGTGATCTTTCAGCAAGGAAGAGGGTCCCACATGCAGAGCAAGAGGGGGATGTGGGTGATTCAGGGGGGAAAGAAGTGAGCACTGAACAGAGAGTATTGCTCTAGAGAGGCATAACAGGATAGTGATTCTGCATAAATCCCTTTGGAGCTCCATTTAGCTTCAAGTCCTGGCTCTGCCTGTCACTCACGCACTTCATAATCAACTTGCTTAATCTTCCCGAGCCTTTGTTTCCTCAACTGCAGAATAATGATACTCATGAAGGGATAAGGATTAAAAGAGAGGTTTATAAAGTGTTTCACTCAGCTCTTAACATGAAATAATGTTGGAAAAATTCTAGGTGCTCTTTTTGTTGTTGTTGTCGTTACTATCTTCCCATTTCACCACTTCACTTAGACCCAATCTTGATGACAATGTGCCCAGAAATGTAACTCAGGGGGGGCACCCTCCACTACCCCCATCCTGGAGCAGCGACAGAGCCACCAGAGCGCCTCAATGATGTAAAGGTTCTGCAGCGACTTGTTCTAACTCATCCTCCTCTCTGGGCTCTGACATGGCAGCTTCCTGGGGATAGCCACACCTTCTGGCATCTGGTCAAGTATGGTCAAAAGGCCCTTCCATAACATCTCCTGCCATCCTGCTGTGGTAGAGTAGAGAGAGAATAAGATCTGGGATCAGGAATACCTGAGGAATACCTCAGTTCCAAATTCTTCATCTTAAACTGGGTTTACTGCCATCTACCCCTCAGATTCATTGCGAATGTAAAGTAGTCATCACAATGCCCAGCACAAGATAGGCAATTCAGCAAATGCTATCACTATTATTTCATTTGTGTGAGAGTTTGTTTAGTTCCCTCTCAGGTTCTGAGAAATACTAAAGATTAGAATTGGAATCGAGTTCAAAGGTCATGTCTCCAACCACACCCTCTTACATCGAAGCTGAATATTTCAATCTACCTAAATCTCAAAGGCTCTAAGCCTTTACCTTTCTGTTGACAGGAAGGCTTGTCTTTTACATGTTACCATTCTCTGCTTTCCCTATAGCCTCCTGGATGCTTATATGTATTCATGACTTAGATCTGTGGTTATGGCCACTGCCCTGATTCCCATCCCATGATGGTGCCATGGAGGTGAAAGTTGGCCCTGCCCCATAAGAACAAGCCCTTCTGCCAAAATGAGAAGGGTCCTGTTCCTTCTACATCATATCCAGCAATGGGAAGAAGGATCCTCAGCAAGTTTATTGATCCAGCACCTTAAATTCAAAAACAAAACCTTTGCACTAGGATACCCAGATGAGTTCAAAATTCTGCCACTACACTGCACCCAGACACTTATGTCTTATTTTAATTTTTTTAATGTTTATTTATTTATTTTGAGAGAAGGAGTGCAAGCAGGGGAGGGGCAGAGAGAGAGAATCCCAAGCAGGCTCCACACTGTCAGCGCAGAGCCCAATGTGGGACTCCAACTCACAAACTATGAGATCATTACCTGCCTGAGCCGAAACCAAGAATTGGACACTTAGCCAACTAAGCCACCCAGGTGTTCCATATGTCTTATTTTTAAATTAGGTTCTCCTTACCCAACTCCTTCTTCCTTCTGTTGAGTTCTCTCTCCATGGTTTCTATCACGCCCCTAGAATAGGACTTAGAGACATTACACATGCACCAACCCATCAGACATGTCTATAAATGTTTGAAAACCAACAGTGGACAACAATGAAGTCCTTTTCTCCTAGGCCCTTTGCAAATAAGTGGTGGTAAATAGTTACTTGGGGTTAGCAACATCTCCTAACTCTATTAACCAACAGTCACAGCTTACACCCATCAAGACCCACTCTGAAATAACAGGTGAGGAAAACTCAAGGTTAAGTGATTGAGCCAGGACACACAAGCGGCTGGTGGCAGGGTGGGAAGCAGAACCCCAGCCCAGAACTCATTCTCCCACACCGCACAGCCCCCTCCCATTGCACAAGCTCCCTCTTCTATGCTGGTGCCTTTGATTTAGCCAGATGGTTGACATATTTTTGTTTTTTGCCAAAAGAATGATTTGCTTTCCAAAAAATCTCAAATTAAGCAGCTCATGACTGCTTCTTAAGATAAAGAGAATTGAATTCTAACAAGGCCTTGTAGAAAGCTACTTGACAGGACCGTGTTGCTTCTGTTTCCTATCTCTGGATGCCAGATGCCTGCTTTCTCCTGTCCACCCACAGGGGATTTGTGATTGGGTTTGAATTCTCCAACACCCGTTTCCTGGAAAAAGCTCCAGAGCCACTGGTATGTCTGCAAGAAAGGAGAGACATTTTGCCAACCCAGCGTTGGCATGCCCTAAGGCACTTTAGAGTCCTGAACTCAGCTTTGGGTGCTAAAAAAATATTTTGGCAATTACTGAGTTTCAGAAGCAAATGAGAACTAAGACTTGAGGCTCTGTCTTCTTAGCCAAAAAAAAAAAAAAAAAAGGCAGTCCAGGCTCCAGGCTGACTGTGGTGACCACAGCACTACCTTTCAAATAAAAACTTAAAACTGAACCATCCAGATATGTATTGGTAGCAGAGTATTTGATACAGTTTAGGGAAATTAGCTTTGGATTAATATTTAACTAGACTTTTCATCTTCCATGTGTTAAAGCCTTTTGCAAGAATCTTCCATTCACACAGTGTAACTTAAGATAAACTGGTTGAAAGAAACACAAATAGAGACAAGCACAAATTTACCTGATCACCACTTAGGGGTGTGAACTCAGAGCTGACAGTGCAGATTCGCTATTCAGGCAAATACCTCACAGAGTACAGCCTGGGCACCCATTTGCCCTCAGTTATTAGGCTCTTCCACTAAACTGTGATTCTTTTACAATCAGGACTCCTTGCTCCTAACCATTCTCATAGCCTCCTTTCATACCTAAAAACACTGATCCACATACAAAATGGGAGAACCTGTGTATTCATCTGCTCAGGCTGCCATAACAAAACACAACAGACTGAGTAGCAAAAATTTCTCACAGGTCTGCAGGCTAGAAGTCCAAGAGGAAGGGGATGGCAGGTTGAGTTTCTTCTGAGGCCTCTCCTTCTTGGCTTGCAGGTGGCTGCACTCCTGCTGAGTCCTCACATGGTCATGCCTCTGTGTACATGCCCTGCGTGTCCTAGTCTCCTCTTTTTCAAGGCCACCAGTCTGATTGAATTAGGGCCAACACTAATGGCCTCGTTTTAACTCAGTCACCACTTTAAAGGCCCTATCTCTAAATATAGCCACATTCTGAGGTACTGGAGGTTAGGGCTTCAACACAAGAATTTTAGGGGGACACAATTTAGTCCATAAAAGCCTGTATTTATGGAAAGTTTCCAAATTATATGAAACAATAAAGAAATCCATTCTTAAGAGCCCTGTGGTTGTTTGAGGCTGTGTAGAAAGACACAGCCAGATCTAACATGTGGTTTAATTTTAGGGACTGCATGCTTCTTGTTCCATCCAAATACTTTGCATGCTTTCAAATTCCCTTATTAGAGCTTCATATTTTTTTATTTATATCAAACAAGGTTTTCTTCTGTTAAAATGCAAACAGCCCTAGATTGAGCCTCGTTTGTCACTGAGACTTCAATACAGCCATGGCTTCCTTCCTGAGAGCAGTTTCTGATGATGGACAGATGACTGGGCACCTCTAGGGCTAGGGTGGAGGTGAAGGTAGGGTCGTGGAGCAGGGCAAAAGAAAAAGAAATAAGAAGCTGGGGGCATGAGAATTCAGACCTCACTAGCTTCACCAGTTAGCCTAAACAGTGGCAGACCTGAACATTCCTGCTCCAGTCCACAGTGCTGCATTTGTTGCTAGGAAGCAGCCACTCAGGCAGAGACCATATTCACTAGCTAGCCTCCCTTTGTCTCTAGTTGTGGCCACATGATAGCCTCTTGGACAGTGGATTGTGGGCCATGATGTACTCCAGTTCAAGTCTAGCCTATAAAAATCTTCTACAAATTTTTTGTCTTCTCTCTTTTCTATCTATCATCTACCATCTAGAGCAAAGGATTCTGAAGCCCTTAGAAATGGTAGAACCACAAAATGGAAAAAGCCTAAGTCTCTGAATCACTACACGGAAGGCCTCCCACCAAACACCTAATCACTGAGGGGCACCTGGGTGGCTCAGTCAGTTAAGCGTCCGACTTCGGCTCAGGTCATGATCTCACAGTTTGTGAGTTCAATCCCCATGTCGAGCTCTGTGCTCACAGTTCAGAGCCTGGAGCCTGCTTCAGATTCTGTGTCTCCCACTCTCTCTGCCCCTTTCCCACTTACACTCTGTTTCTCTCTCTCTCTCTCTCTCTCTCTCAAAAGTGAATAAACATTTAAAAACAAACACCTACACTTAAATGTTATTATATGAATAATTCCTATTGGTTCAACCACAGAAATTTCAGAGATTAGCCCTTTTAACAACTAGCAATTTCATAATTAATAAGCTAATATAGTCAATGGATAAGTTTGGCAGGAAATTAATAATCCCTTCAAAACTGGACCGTCTATGCTAGTTTATGCCAAGAGTAAATACTGATAAGGGTATTATTTTAATTTTAATGTAAAATGACTTATTCAAATATTACTATCCAGTTCAGGTTGACCTGTAGTAATAATAATCACAGAAAGCTGCAGTTTGTAACTATCATTACATTTTAAAATAACTGGCGTAATGAGAAGTACACAATAAAATGATGAAACATTAGTAAGGTGAAAAGAAATTTTGGGAGGGAAGTCAAGTGTCCTGATTTCCAGTTCTACCTCAACACTATCAGCTATAACCAGAGGCCTTCATCCTACCAGTCAATACCAGCTCTACATGCAAGACTGGAGATATTCACTTAGGGAAGATGGTGCCTCCTACGAAAAAAAGCACACCTAAGGAGAACTGGTCATAGTGCTTTATGCAAAGAAGGTCCTCAATAAATACGTATTCGATAAATGAATGTTTCAAAAGGGACTCTCTGCCTGAGAAAGCAATTCAAACTAAAACCAAGATAGCATAAGGTGAACACAGGTGGAACTTTCACCCCAACCCCCTTCTACATTGGAAGAAGTGTCTCTATGTGTTCACGTGTATAAAGGATTCAGCTCCCTTTCTGAATAGTGAGAACAAGGCAGAAGGCAGAAGGATAAATACATCTGGGGATGATTTTCAATCAAAAGTATAATCATCTGTTTAAGTCCTGAATTTAAGTTTCAAAAGTAAAAGAAGAAGAAGAAGAAGAAGAAGAAGAAGAAGAAGAAGAAGAAGAAAACCATCTGTCTTGAAACACTGAAATAAAACTCATCTATTTAATTGAAATAATAATGTAGCATAGACTTTTGTTTAGCCACAAGCAGAAAGCTTTGTCTAGGTAGCTACACTAAGGCCCTAGACCAGTTCTTGGAACATGGTAGACACCTAAGTGCTGAGTGACAGCATTAATAAGTGAATTTTTGTGGAGTGTAAAGCACTGTGGTAGGCATGGCGAGTGAAGCCTCTCCAGAGACTTGAAGGCTAGTAAAAGAGATCCACATACCATCAATCCACTCAAACTCAAGGCAGAATGAAATGCATGGTGAACAGAGATATAAAATCATGCTATGGGGAGAAAGGGAGTTAATTCTAATGGGGAGGAAGAGAAGGTAAGGTATTAAAGAATATGTGGAATTTAGGCTGAGCCCCAAAGTAGAAAAATGGCTGAAGGAAAAGCATGTTGAAACGGAAGAGCGTGGCTGGCCTGGGAAGGCTGGGCACACACACGGCACTTGAGGAGATGGCCTTGGAAAAGAAGGGTAGAGCTACATATCAGGGTCTGATTGTGACTAGGGAGCAAAATCTTCACCTCAAAACTGGACCCTCATGAAAAGAAGTGGATTTCCTTTCTTTGTCTTCTTCCAAATTTTATAAAGCATTTACTTCCTTTAAACAATATAAAACAGCATATTAATAGTTTCAATCCAAGATGAATGTCATGCCCAAATCATTTTAATGCAATAGAAGTTAAAATAACTTGAAGAAAATATGTTATATAATAAAACATAGATATATTTTAGTTCTGTTTGAATCATATTAATTTTTGGATAACAAAACCCTATTTTGTTTCAGTTCTTACCATTAGAAGGGGTCTTCTTAAGATCTGTGTTAGCCATCCAACTGCCTCCCCTGGTAACTGTGCTTCAGAAAAGGAACTGAATTCAGTCTTTGGAGTATTTATATGGCTGAGTCTAAAGGGAGGATCTGCTAAGAGTTCCCTATAGGTCAACACAATTCAGTTGGTAATCCATGGTTACTCAAATAATTTTAAGGGGTATAGAAATAGGAAAATATGAGCAGACAGAAGTTGTAGCTTAAACAGAAGCTCAGAAAAACGCCAAAGCCTTTCTTCTATTCATTAAACAAATATTAATGAATTAATCATTATAAGTTGCTTAATTAACAAATATTTACTTTGTCCAAGCACTCTTTTAAGTCCCAGAAACTCATAAATAAACAAGATCATCAAGATCTTTGCTCACATAGAGATTGTGTTCTGGGGAAAAAGAGTTCATACACAAAATGTGGAAAAGGAATATTCTGAACCTTCACTGAGGCTTCCCATTTCCACAGTCAACCTCATTCCACCTTCACACTCCCTATGCCGTTTAAGAAGGGTCCCTTTCTATTGGCACAGCTCTTGGTGGCTTTGAGTGCATACACAGATTTTTTTTTACTCATAGAAGAAACAACAGTATTGCAAATCAAGATGTTTGGAGAGAAAACGCTTTGCTTTATTTTGCTTTGTTTTGTTACATTTAAAAAAAAAAAAAAAAAACCTTGGCTTTGAACGTCAAGAAGACAAAGCCAGGAAGAAGAGGACAGAGAGTTTATCCATAAACACAGCTTGCAAAAGCGAATAGATGACAGTTTCCTCACCACATAAAGAGATCAAAGATCTTTCTGAATTGAAGGAAAGAGCTTCAAAACTAGGAGATAAAAGCAAGAGAGAAAATTATTGGTGGTGGTTCCTTAAATAGAGGCCCTTCCTCCTGGCTCACCTCAGAAAAGAAACTTCAGTTGGGTGAAGATAGAGCCCCCAAACAGGTTCAGGAATCTGACAGCAGAGAATTTCTTACAACCTCACATTATGTCCCACATGGCAGGGAGTGTTCCCAACAGAGCAGAATGGAGGCTGGCGTGTTCCAGCAGAAAGAAAACCCAGTGTAGCTGTCCTATACATCCTACCCCAGTATCCATCAGCACAGAACGGTATGGGAGAGCATCAGAAAGCTTTCCCTAATCCCAATTAGGGCATAGAGTTGTCTGAGACAGCACCAGTGGAACAGGCAAGGCAACTCGCCTTAGACAAAAAGAATGCTAGATTACTGTCATGGACCTGAATAGAAGGCAGGGCAGCAGGACTCAGTGACTTATGGCAGCAGAGGCAAAAGTTTTCAACCACTCAATAGACATCAGAGTGGACAAGGAGTAGCAATAGGTCAGACACTTCTTCTCCAGCCTTCATTCCCGTAATCTATCATCCTGCTCTGACATGTATAAAAAACCAACTTTATTGTGTCAAGTGAATGAAATTTGAGGCTGTTTGTGACAGTAGTTTAGCTTACTGTGATTATTATTAAAAACAAGAAAATTTCCATTTCTTTTTTGCTGTTGTTGTTTGTTTATTTGAAGGGGGAAGGGGCAGAGAGAGAGGGAAACACAGAATGAAAGCAGGCTCCAGGCTATGAGCTATCAACACAGAGCCCAACACGGGGCTCGAACCCATGAAATGCGAGAGCATGACCTGAGCCAAACTCAGACGCTTCACCAAGTGAGCCACCCAGACACCCCTACATTTATTTTTTTTAATGTTTATTTATTTTTGGAAGAGAAAGAGAATGTGTAAGTGGGGAAGGGGAGTAGGAAGGGGGACAGAGGATCCAAAGAGGGCTCTGTACTGGCAGCAATGAGCCCAATGCAGGGCTCAAACTCATAAACCATGAGATCATGACCTGAGCCAAAGTTGGACGATCAACCGACCAACCCACCCAGGTGCCCCAAAACCTCCATTTCTTTTGTTTGTTTGAATATGTGACATATAAAATTTATACCCAGTAAGTGATAAATACTAAGAAAACAATATAAGGTGACATGGGAAATAGTGACTAAAGGAGAAATAAATTATTTCTCTATCATGAATAAATTATCTCTGTGAAAATAATATTTGAGCTGAAACCTGAATATTGAGAAGAAGCTGGCCACATGGAGTTCTTCAATATGACAGTTCCAGGAAGAAGAGGCAGCAAGTGCAAAAGCTCTGAGGTGGGGATAAACTTGGTGTGTTTAAGGGACTAGAGGAAGGCCAATGTGATGAGAACACAGAAAGCAAGAGAGCAGGAGATGAGTGAGAGAAATGAGCATGACCATATCATTTAGGGTCTTAAGAGTCATAGAAAGTAGTCTGGGGATTCCTGGCTGGCTCAGTCAGAAGAACATGGGACGCATGATCTCAGAGTCATGAGTTCGAGCCCCATGCTGAGTGTAGAGATCACACACATATATACACAGAAAGTAGACTGAATTTTACACTAAACTCCAGGATAAACCAGTGGTGAGTGTTAAGAAGAAAGATCATATGACCTGATTATAATTTATTTTGGCTGCTGTTTGGAAAAAGGATTAGAGTGGGACAAAAATGGAAGCAGAGAGAAGACTTAAGAGACCATTAAAATAGTCCAGATGGGAGCATTTGATTGTTTAACCCAAAAGTGATAGTTGTAGAAATGGAAAGAAGTGAATATATTGGGGATATATTTCAGAGATGGAAACGATTAGCTGGATGTGACACCCAATGAAAAGAATAGAATTATTCCCAAGCTTTTATCTCAAGAAACTGGGAAAAGGTGATGCCATTGAGGAGAGACTGGAAGAACAGTTCAGGGAGAGGGGAGAGTAGAGAACAGAGTTCTGTTTGGGGCCCATTACAATGAAGATGCTTATTAGACATTCAAGTAAGGGAGGCAGTTTGACATCAGGTAGGCAGTTTGATTTATGAGCCTGCAGCACAAGGAAAAGTCAAGACTGAAGTCTTACATTCAGAAGTCATCTGCATATAGATTGCATTAACATTATGGGACTAAATGAAATCCACCAGGGAGATAGTGTAGCTACAGAAGAGAACCCTGGAAAGAGTCTGGAGGTCAAGCAAAAATGGAACAAGTCAAGAGACTGACAGGGAACATCCAGCAAAACTGGAGGTGGGAAATCAAATAGGAGAAGCTGGCATCACAGAAGCCAAGAAAAGAAACTACCTGGGTTATCTTTACTCGGAAATTAGCACAGATAGTTCAAAAGATTTGCCAAGTCACTTAGGACCTTGAGTCAATAATTTCTATCTTGCCATTCCTCACAGAAAGAAAAATGTCAGGGTCATGGATACAAACTACCTCCCAAATGCATGCCCTTAGCCTCTTGAGGAGCTGATGAATATATTAATAGCTCTGATTCCTCCTCTCTACCGCTGGCTTAGCTCCTCTTATTCGTACAGACTCAACAGAGTCTTCTCCAAGTCAAAAATAACACTTTCAAGACAGATAATTCAAATCAGCTAGACCTGTGAGAATGGCTTTCCTTTTACATATATTATGTATATGAGAATATCAAGCTACAGATTATCATCAGACAGACCAAATATAATGAATATAGGATGGTTTGCTCACTATTAACTGGTTTGCCTTTGGGACTGTATTTTAAATAAAATATTGTTAACAGCCATCACTTTGTCTATAGGAATAGTTTGACCTGCTGCAAATATTAGCTAACTCAACACTCCATAACCACTGACTTCTCTATTTGTAAGACTATCAAAGATAACATTTAAAAATCAAATGATATATGAAAGAAAATGCCTTAATCACCCTAATAAGCTCATTTACCACATTAATGGTGACTTATGATAAAATAGTTTTCAGATTAGCTGACATGAGATATATCCAATTCTGTACCAACTTTAATGAACCTCCATCACAACACCTGAGAGTTCTTCAAGTTACGGCTTAAGGTGTCAGAGTATCCAACTCGGCTTGTTTACTTGTTTTTATTGATGTTGTCCTAGTTGAAGCGATACTGATAGTTATTAGGTACTTGAGTACCAAGGAGGAATTTAAATAAAACTCTCTAGTCTCCTCCATAAATCTTAAAAGGTCTATCAAAGTATGTAAATTGTACAGAAAAGTACACAAACTAATTGATCCAGAAAATTTCCATCCTCAAATAGAGAAAAAGTTAACCTCCCCGTCCACCGAAAATATAAGTATATAATCTACCTTACAACTTTGCACACAAGTTCAGGAGGGTCTCAGATCCTCTGAAGACTACCTGTTCCCCCACTGCCCCAGAGTTTCCAAATATTCTGGACTTATTTTCTCTTAAAGGGTGTACCGTGTACCCCTTCTCCTTTGTCATCAGGAACCAGAACTTTAAGTTTCCCAAAGTGTGGTCTTAAGCGATGTTGGGGGTTTTTTTAATTCTCTAGGGAAATGGGCAAGCCCCTTTGAGAAGTGCACTTTGTTTCCCACAGTATGAGGCTGGAGATGCTGGGAGCTATCCTGAGTCCTGAAAATATGCGTACCTGGATCTGTCCAAGGTACCAAATGTCTTAGATGAGTACTTCTCCAAAGTATGGTTTACAGACTACCTGTATCAAAATCAACTGGGAATGAATAGTAAAATACAGATTCCTAGCTCATCCCAGAACCACCAAGTCAGAATCTTTATGGGTAAGCCTCACAAATCTACATTTTGACAAGTTTCTAAGGAGTTCTTATGTCTGTAACATATGTCTCCCAAACACCAGTACCACTTTGTTAGGACTGGGGACTGTTTATTCTCATCTGAATTCACTGATCACTGTAAATACACCTTTAATATTATCTGTATTAGCAGTCATGATGAGTTATTTTATTCCTGAAAAGTACATTAACCAAATTTCTTCCAGATAGTTTCTGTCACAATTTGTTGTCAGAAACAAAAATTCAACCCCATCAAGAAACTTCAAGAAAGGCAAACCCTTTTGAAAATCAACTTCCTTGATTTTTTAGCAAGTCTTTCCTGCCCACCCAATCTAGTAATAAAAATAATTGTTAATTACAACCAATATTCACTGATCACTCACTCGATGCCATCTATCGAATCTACGATAATGATAATACAGGGGTGCCTGGGTGGCTCAGTCAGTTGAGCGTCTGACTTCAGGCTCAGGTCATGATCTCGCAGTTCGTAAGTTTGAGCCCCGCATCGAGCTCTGTGCTGACAGCTCAGAGCCTGGAGCCTGCTTCAGATTCTGTGTCTCCCTCTTTCTCTGCCCCTCCCCTGCTTGCTTTCTCTCTCTCTCT
>CM053576.1:99941579-99967466 GCA_028646485.1 Cryptoprocta ferox | reverse complement strand
AAGGTGCAAGAGCAATATGCATCCAGTAGAAACCTCATTTCAAATTCTGAATTTTTATCTTTTCTTTGCCTAGTGATAGCCAATATAATTTTCAAAGATGCTGGGCAACAGCAGCAAGCTGCAGCTTCCACTCATCCACACAATCACAAGGCAACAACCAATACACTTAGAAGTATTCTGTTTTTCACTTTCAGTAGAGTACTCAATAAATTACATAAGATATTCAACACTTTATTATACAATAAGCTTTGTGTTAGATTATCTTGTCCAACTGTAGGTGACTATAAGTGTTCTGAACACATTTAAGGTAGGGCAGACTAAATTATGACTTTTGGTAGGTCACATATGTTAAATATGTGCTTGGCCTATGATATTTTCAACTTATGATGGTTTTATCAGGACGTCATCCCAGCATAAGTCAAGGAAGATCTGTAGTTGTCAAAACAACAAAAATATTGTGTTCACTACATGCCTAGCACTATTCAAAGTTCTTCACATGACTGTCTCATTTAATTCTTACAATATATGTACCTATGATCCCAAAGAAAGCAGGAAAAAAATGTACCCTGTGTTACCCATATAAGGTATTTGTACCTGCTTAGATGCCCTGTCATATAAATATATGATACTAGAGCTAATGCTTTGCCACTATTTTTTAAAATATGTGTAAGTGGGGGAGAATAGAATGCCCTTTATTGCTTGCTTGTAGTGTTCCAGGCACTTTAACATGTTTTTCTTCATTTAAAAAATTACAGCTATTTAAGAAAAAGGTTTTATTATCCCTGTTTTAACAGGTTTATTGTGGCACTGACATACAATTAACTGCACATACTTAAAGTGTGCAATTTAATAGGTTTTGATATATGAATACACTCGTGAAACCATCACTCCCAAAAGTTTCCTTGTGCCCTCCCCCCTAACCTTCTCCACTTGCTTGTTCCCAGATAACCATTGGTCTGCTTACTGATGCTATAGATTAGTGTGTATTTTCTAAAATTTTTATATAAATGAAATCATGCAGTGTGTACTCTTTTTTCTGCCATATTACATTCAGCATGATTATTTTAAAATTCATCCAAATTACTGCATTTATCAATAGTTCATTTTTTTTACTGCAGAGAAGTATTCCAATTATTGCCATTTTAGAGATAAGAAAACTGAAAATAAGCAACTTGTCTAAGATCATGGTAAAGGACTAGGTTCACATGTAAGTCTGCCCAACACAAAAGTCCCAGATTTTCCCATAAAAATTCTGTTTCTATTTCTTTTTTGAGAGACAGAGAGAGAGAGAGAGAGAGAGAGAGAGAGAGAGAGCAGGGTAATAGAGGGTCAGAGGGAGATACAGAGAATCTTAAGAGAGAGAATTGATACAGGGCTCAATCCCAAACCCTGGGATCATGAACTGAGCCAAAATCAAGAGTCAGACACTCAACCAACTGAGCTACCCAGGTGCCCCATATGTCTATTTCTTTTTAATTGAAAAATAGTTCTATATACATCTTGAGAATGGAAGAGATATAACCCCCAGAGTGGGCAGAACATAGTAATCATGCAAAAAAAAAATACTTGTTGAAGGACTGGAGAGGATGTCAACTACCCTCCCCATCCCTACTATGCTGCTTATTCAGTACCACCTCAACCCTTGGGCTTCCCATTACTAAGTTAGTCACCCCAAGAAGATGGCCAAAATCCTGGGACTGCCAAGGTAAATGGAGATCACTGTGCACAGGGCCTAAGCCGTAGCTAGAATCCCATCTCCTAGGCGAAAAGAGAAAGAAGTATGTGGGGCAAATGATGGGAGGTGAGCAGATTTATATCAGGGTAGGGAAGAATCCAAGGAATTATAAAGATCTCATTAAAGTAGGTCACTTGTGTGACTTCCCCTACTGGATAGATCAGGAACAGAAGAGGAAATAACAAGTAGAAAGTGGAAAAGAAAGGAAATGTGAACTACCCTCACCAAACTCCCAACTGCTCATGTGGTGATCTCAGGCACCCATGACTGTTGGAGTATAAAAACTTAATAGACTACATTTGCCCCCTCCCCAATCCTCCACAAACTTTAAAGGAGAAACTGAAAACAACAATAGTAACAATAATAGTATTTATAGAGTGCTTATTATGTACCAGGCACCATATGAGAGAATCTTATTCCATATCCCTTTTGCTAACAAAAAAACTAATTCCCAGAAAATACAAGTGACTTGTCCAAAGTCATATAAGGCCAGAGAGTGATTAAGTTATATTCCAAATTCCAATCTCTGAGTTTTAGTCCAGACTCTTCCCAAGCCTCACAAGGATTCCCGACTGCTTGGCACTGAACCACTCCCACAGGCTTCACCATGACTGGTCCCATCCCAGGCTCACTTTATTTTTTTTTAAAGGATAACCATAATTATCCCATTCATTTTTTTTACATTCATTTGTTTTTGAGAGACAGAGACAGACAGAGCACAGGTGGGGGAGGAACAGAGAGAGAGGGAGACACAGAATCTGAAGCAGGTTCCAGGCTCTGAGCTGTCAGCACAGAGCCCGATGCGGGGCTCAAACTCATAAACTGTGAGATCATGGCCTGAGCCGAAGTCGGACACTTAACCAACTGAGCCACACAGGCGCCCCACAGGCTCACTTTAGAGAATATGTAGACTTAGGTCCTTCACTTTCAAACCCCAAACACTGTATCCTACCCCATCAGAATATATCATTCTGTATGCCCTGCCCTCAAAATACTGAAACACTACAGTCAATATAAAAGATACTCTGATAGGGGTCCGTGGGTGGCTCAGTCAGTTAGGCGTCCAACTTCCACTCAGGTCATGATCTCACGGTTCATGAGTTCCAGATCTACATCCAGACCTGCATCAAGCCCAGCATCAGACTCTGCATCCACATCTTCTGCTTAGGACTCTCTCTCCCTCTCTCTCTGCCCCTCCCCCGCATGCACAGGCACTCTTCCTCTCTCTCTCTCAAAATGGGTAAATTTTACCAAAAAAAAAAAAGATACTCTGAAAAACTAATTCTGTACCAAAATGTTAATGATTATGTTATGCTTTTCTTAGGCACCCACTGGGGCTTAAGAAGGCGGTCCATAAAAGAATAATGGAAATGGTGGGCTGGACCATGATACAGAGGTTTGCCAAGCCTGGTCTTCACATAAGTGAAGGTGATTTACAGACTGTAATTCCAGGCAAAGTAAACTACTCTTCCTCTTTTAGAGGCGCCAACTTGGGCTGAAGTGGCCTTTTGCCTGGAGGAAGAAGAATGGAAACAGTAATCATACCAGTTAATAGTAATAGAAGCCACCATTTACCGATTGCTATGTATTGTGTATTTGTTTACCAATAGTATTTCAATTAACCCACAATTCCATGAAGTAGGTGCTATTGTTAGTCTCACGTACAGGTGAGGAAACAGAAAAAGGCTAAGAGGCTGGGAATCAATGACTGGTCATGCATTCTTAATCAGTTCACAGATGTCCACCTGTTATCGTTTATTAAGCACCTGTTATGTGCCTGTGAGAACCTTAAGCATAGTAATTCACTGAAACTTCATAGCAACCGTTTGAGCTAGACATTATTATCCCCATTTTACAGATGAGGCTCATCCAGGAAATAAGGAAACGGAGTTAAGGGAAAAGCTAGAATCGACCAGGGGGCGTCAAAAGGCTTTAGGTCCGGGAGCCAAGTACACCAAGCGCCGACTGCGCGCAGCAACAGCGCCAGACATTAGTTACCCCGGCAAACCACCAGGGGGCGCCGCCCGCCAAGGCTGGAGGGACACCGGGGAACCGCCTCCCCAGGAGGCGCGAGCCCCATCCAGAGCAGCCAATCAGAAACTTCGCTGACGGCTCAGCGCTCCCTGCGGGAACAGCACTAGAGGATGACTAGATAATTCTCTTAATGGACATTTGTGTTTTTTTACAAAAAAAAAAAAATGTAAAGTGACGCACCTATGACGGAATTTCCCCCACAAGTGTCTGTAGCGGGAAGATAGGGCTTCTTTTTTACCGGAAAAATTCTCTGGGTGAGGCGTCTCCACCCGGCCCTCCTACGGCTGTGAAGGCGGCAACCAATCCCGATAGTCCTTTTACGCGTCTATAGCTTCCACCAATCATCGCTCAGCCTTCAGGGGCGGTCCCTTACCATCTCAGCCTATCAGGAGCGTAGTTTGTCGCTCGCTGCTCACGCACAGCGAGACTGAGCTCCTCCCAGCCGGAGCCGGGAGCCGCGCGCGGATCCCGCCTCGTGGGGACGTGACGGCTGTGGAGGTGCTGAGCCCGCCCTGGGCTCGCGCCTCAGACAGCGGCCGTCACCTTTCTTTGGATGGCGCTGCTCTTGGCAGGGGGTTCGGTTGTTCAGCCCCCTACCAAAGTTCAGGTTGGGGCCGCACGCCTTCATCCCAGGCCTTGCATGTGCAGTGCTCCCTGCCTTAATCGCGCGCACCTCCGCTTCTCAGGACCCACAGAAAATGTCAAACCACCCCATTGCAAGGACTGGTCTTCTCTGAGCACTTTTGAAACTTTGAAAATATTACACTGCAGCATTTACTGCATTATTTTATTTATTACTCTGTTACACACTTAACTGAAGGCAGGGACCAAATCGTAAACATTTTTGCATTGGGCATGCAAACTTTACATTGCATGTAAACTCTGCACAGCACTTTTCTCAACTGCAAAGTGGGGATAAAGGTCCGTCCCCTGCATAAAATGTGTCCACTAAATCAATGCTTGTAGAGCAGTCAGAAGAGTATCTTGCACACAGCAAGTGCTCCAAAAATGTTAGCCACTGTTATATTCCTGTGCCTGTCAGAAACGTGTACTAAGCACTCAATGTTTAGAATCAGTTTCACATACTCATTTTCAGATGATGGCAAAACGCTTTATCCATGCGTAAGACTATGAATGTGTCCAGGGTGTTTCAATGTGTTTCTGCAACTGAGAGCAGCACTCTGTGTTCAAGTTCTGACTGCAGCTTGCTAGCTAAATGACCATGGAAATTACCTTGAAAGTGTTTTAGTTCCTCAACTGTGAAATGGGGATGATTGACGATTATATCTACTTCACAGGGTTGTGGGTATGCAAATAATGCATGAGAAGTGCTTAGAACAGTGTCTGTCCTACAGTCAGCTCTCCATTTTTTCCTTTCTCCCTTATCCCAATTTCACTCTGGGAGCAAGGACAAGAATGTAATGGCAAAGTATAGTTTCATACCCTCTACCTTACACTCATCTCCCACTTGAAGTTTTTCAAAGCATATTCATATTTTATCTCATTTAAGATTCACAGCAACCATGTGAGGCTCAGAAAAGTTACTGTTTTGCTGGAATCCTAAACAATCTTTTTGGTACAGTTTCATAATGTGCATTTGGAAGAAATTGGCTTTATTGTCTTTTTAAATTTATTCTACAAGTTGCTTTCTTCACTTAACGATACATCCCAGAGACCTTTTTATGCCAAAATTACTGCACAGTCTTTCATACCTGAATTTATTTATTTAACCTTTCCCCTATTGTCATACACTCAAATGTTTAAAGCCAAATTCTGTTGGGTTTCCCTCAGGGCCCACGACTTTGATTGCTCAGACTCTGAACAGTCTCCAGGCCTATCACGTCACCAGGAAATGAAATCCCTATGGTCAGGAGTTTCCACTTGGCTCCAAATTTCTCCGTATCACAAGTCCAAGTCTCCAGCAAGCTGTGGAGGGGCCCCTGCCGTTGTGAGGAAAGGGATGACTTTACCCTTCAGTGCTGTTGGAGTCCGAGGGCCTGAGACAGCATCTCCCCAAAACTGGAGGTTTCTCAGCACTTCTGCCCTTGTATCTACCCCATCCAGGGCCCTCACACCCTCTGCCCCCTAAGAACTTATTGAACTGTAACCTCTCCCCTCCACAAATAGGCACACTTTCCTATTGTCAAATGCACCCCTATCTCATTAGAACACCCAAGAAACCCTAGTAGAGTTCCCAGCCCATCCCTCTCAGGCTCAGCTAGGAGATAGAAGGAGTGCAAGGAAGTCATGGGCACCCATCATGACATAGGGGACCCTCAGACATCCAATTCCAAAATGTAGCTCTGCAACCAGAAAGTTGCTTCCCTCTCCTGAGCCTCAGTTTCTCCATTTGCCAAATGAAAGCAGAGGAAGGGGAGTGAGGATCCAGGATACATAAATGAAGGAAGGAGGAACACATTATGGGCACAACTGTCAGGGAATGAGGAGAGGAAGGGGGGAGCCAGGAAAAAGCCCTGAATTCTCCTCCTTGGGATGGATAGAGCTGCTCCTGGGGCAAAGCTCAGCATGACACCTCCCTCTCTGTGCTGGAAAAAAAGCAGAGAAACAAGATTGTGTCTCAGGACATCATCTCAACACTATTGCTCGAGACTTTCACCATATCTCAACCTTTACAGAGTGCTCTTTCCCCGATCCCTTGAAAATCCTGTACTTCCTCAGAATCAGTCTCACATAGGGCACAGGTTATTATCTGCTTACCCTACTATCCAGACTTCTTTCTTCCTTGGTAACAAAACCCTGATTTCCAGCTGGGATCATTGCCTTTCAGGATGAGACTACATTTCCCAGGCTTCCTTGCAGCCAGTTTTCTGGCCAAGAAACCGTTCTGTGCCAGGCTTCCCAGGGAGGCACAGTGAAAGCAGCCCAGCATTTTTCCTTCCTTCTGTCCCTCTTTCTGCTCTCCCCTTATCCCCTTCTTCAGTCCTGCTTTCTGGGAATGAGGTGACCTTCACTGAGGATGGCAGTCACAAACTAGGGCAATGGGACAGAAATATAAAAGCAGCCTGAATCTTGATAACCATTGTCCATGAACTGCCTAGCTGCAGACTTCTTTGCTGTGAGAAAATAAAACCCTTATTTTATTCACACGTGTAAGTCACTGCTATTTTAGGTTTCCTGTTATACGTAACCTGGCCTAATCCTTAACTAACCAGTCTCTCTTCCCCAAGGTTTAGAAATAAGTGGAAGGAAAGCTGCTTAAATTCCACTGTTCCCTTTTAAGAACCAAGGAGAGGAATTAAAGACTATCATTGGCTCAACTATCTTAACTTTAGAGTTATACATTTATAAATTACTAGAACATTCTTCTGACTGGATCAGGTTGACTGGCACAAAATTAACCTTGGTCTCTCATGAGATATTTGGGGCCAAAACATACAATGTACTCTCTAATCCACACATTGGCATGACCTTGACCTTCTGTTTTCATATAGAAAGAACACATAATATTCTGTGGAGAAAGCCCCTCCAACACACAGGCAAACTCCTATATATATATATATATTTGTTGGTGGTTGGGTTGAGTTCAGGCTTCAAACTGACCTCTAAGTAACAGCTTTTTTGGAGCAGAATCCAGCCACATTAGAGGTCTCTAAGAAGTGTTCAGGCATTCACAGTTGACTTCTGGCTCAAAGCCTTCTAAATGTCCAACCCCTGCTTCTCCTTAGTAGGCGGGTGGGGGGGTGGTGGTGGATTCAGCTGGCAAACTTTTGCCATCCTGCCCTCCACAGGACATCGTGAGAAGGAACGCTTGTCCCAGAGCATTGGTTTTCAAATGTGAAAGTGCCTCAGAATCTCTGGAGAGCTTGCAAAAATACAAATTACTGGGCTCCAGCCCCAGAGGTTCTGATTCAGAAGATCTGGAGTGAGGCTCAAATAATTTGCAGTTTTAATAAATTCTCAAGTGATGCTGATGCTGCTGGTCCAGGGATCACATTTTGACAATCACTGACCTAGAAGAAGATAAAGAAAGTACTTCAGGCTACTGTTCTCAGACCTCTGGGGAATTTCCCCCACTGTGTTCTAGCTAGACCCTGGTGATGGCCTTTGTGTAGCTGCCCTGACAACTGTCCTTTCAGAACCTCTGTCTGCTTCCCCACCCCCAGGACTCCCATCAGGCCCCTCAGGGACAGCTCCTTCTCAATAGGTCACTGAGCCAGGCACCTCCGCAGTCTTTTCTTTCCTCTGGGGTCTTCTCTTGGGTCTAGAGAGAAAGAGAGGGTGGAGTTAGATAACTTCTTTTTCTTTAATGTCTAAATATTTTAAAACATGTATGTGTAGTTCTTACAACAAAATAATAAAAGAAAAGTGTTAAGAAATACAGACTATCTTGGAAATGTTTGTGAATCACTAACATTTATTGAGCAGTTACTATATTCCAGGCACTGTAGTAAATGCTCATTTAGTTACTGTCACCATATCACCATATTTCAGCCTAAAACAGGCTTAGAGAGGTTAAATGACTTCCCAGTGTAACAGAGAGAGTCAGTGACAGAGCAGGGATTCCATCCCAGGTCTGCCCAGTTCCAAAGCTTGATCCTTTAACCCTTAGGCAGTACTGTGGTTTAAAAATGCTAATTTTCTAATGCCACTAGACATGTGGTCTCAGCGAGGGTGATATGGCCCTGAAGAGGAAGCAAAAATTAGCTCTCAGGGTAGGTGGATAAATAATCTTTACTCTTTTTGTGAATAAAGCACAGATATACATAGAGTATATAATAGATATATCTGTATTAAATTTTACAGGGGAGAGGAATTGGGAAAATATATCTAAGAAGTCTCTTTAAAGGGACATAACAAAAACAAGATTGAGAAACACTGTGCTAGGACATTTTGGCAAAGAGTCTGTTTGCTGAAAAAGTCAGTGCTGTCTTACACAACTTCCAAGGTTTTCTCATGAAACAGAGGAGAAACCAAACATTTGACATTTGTTGTTTAAAGGTTTTAGTTGTTAAGTCATACAGTCCTCCCAAGAACCTCCTGATGAAGTCATTAAGGATGATATTTAATATCCATATCTAATAGATTAAGGAATTGAACTTTAGCGATAATAACCATCCACCTAGATTTAATGCCAAACAAAACTGTCCTTCAAGAATAAATTGATATAAAGAAACGGGTAGACAAAGCAAAGCAGAGCTTGCTATAAACAGATCCTTGGTGAGAAAACTAATGTCTGAATTGCAAGAAGGAACTAAGAAAGCAAGTAAGATTGTTAACATACAAACAATCTATACAAACACTAATATATAAAATAATAGTCATCGTGTCTAATTTGGGGGCTTCCAGACATAAGACAGAACTAAAATGTTGAACAACAATGGACAACAATGGCATATAAGTCAGGAGGGGATAGTTAGAGTTAAAGCATGTTTACACAGAGTTGGTTTGGGAGAAGAGTAAAGACTCTGACTTGTGAATTTAAGTTAAATATGCATGTTAAATTTCCAAGTTAACAAATAAAAGAATAGACATCAAGCCTATGACTGCCCAATAAGTAGAATGAAAAGTAGAAGGAGCAAATCTTATGCTCTCTCACCACAAATATATGAATCATTGAAAAAACATCAAATTGAGTCTTTAAATTTACTTAACATCAATACCTTTGGATATAGTTTTTTTAATGCTGCTTAAAATCAGTTGTATGAGTAAAGTTTTTCATACTAAAAATTAAAAAGTCTTTTTTTCTTCTATCTTTATGAATTAATAAATGTTTAGAGCTTAAACAGTGTTTCTGAAAGGGTGGTCCATACAATTTTGGCTTCCTAAGATGCTAAACACCAAGGAAAAGGACCCACGATCTAGTGGTTTGAGAGACACTGCACACCACAGCCTCTCCTGGAGACTCACGAAGCTCTAAGGCCCTAAGACAGATATGTAGTAAAGGAACTTCCTTGACTTGGTCAACCCCAGTCTTTTCCAAACATTTTTTCCCACTCTGTGAAATATAGTAACACTCCATGGAACTCACTCTGCACAACTCTAGAATAAGTCTTCTTATTTAAGCTTGGTGGCTCAGATTGAAAAGATACCAAAGCTCAAAATGTGGACTTTGGGGCACCTGGGTAGCTCTGACTCTTGATTTCAGCTCAGGTCATGATCTCATGGTTCATGGGTTTGAGCCTCGCATTGGGCTCTGCATGGACGGTGCAGAGCCTGCTTGGGATTCTCTCTCTCCCTCTCTCTCTGCCCCTCTCCCGCTTATGCACTCACTCGCTCTCTCTCTCATAAATAAATAAATAAATGTGTACTCCAGTCCTCTGAGAAGTTGACAAAACCATTTTAAAAGTCTGGAACCGTGACCTCAAACAATTTGAAACATAGCAATATCAGCCACTTGCACAACCTCACAATTCCACTCCTTGGTGCCCACACATGAGAAACACATGTCCCGACACACATATACTCGTAGAGTTTCTCCCTATAGTGTCCTACCACACAGACATCTGCCCACACTCAGCCCACCCCCAAAATGACCACTGTTGGTTTTCTCACTTCATGTGTTCTCATTTGTTCATTGCTTGCTCACCATCTTCTTCCCCTTCAGTTTGGTTTTGGAAGTCTGAAAAGGGATGCAACAAAGAAAGATTTCTGAGGAAACAGTCTCCTGGCTTTGTGTGGGAGACCCATGAATAAATGTGTCCCAGGACAAGTCACTTCCTTTCCCAATCTGGGTCTTAGCTTCTCCACTGGTACAAATAAGGAAAAGATGATACAGCGTCTCAGCTCCCACTAGTCTCTGATTGTACATTGATCAACCCGGTGTTACTACCTCCTTGTTTTAACTCTTGGTTCCTCAGCTCGATCCTCAGGCCTCAAGGACACTGCCAAACTCGCAGGATTTAATTTCAAGCTTCCTCTGCCTTCATCCGCCCTGCAGCTCCTCTTTAGCCATTCCACTCAGCACTTCCTGATCCAGCCTCTCCTCCCACAGTCCACAAGAACACGTTTCCCTCAGTGGCAGCTCCTGCAAGTCTTCCTGCTTCGATCGAATCTCCATGCCTTCTGACCACCTTTTTTAAACTGCCTTGTACTGACTCCTAGTCAGCATCTCAAAAGACCACACAGTTCCAACTCCTCTTTCCATTTTCCATCTACGCTGACATCTGCATCTCTAAAGCCTACTTACAGTTCCATTGTCTTCTCCACTGAAGTAAAGATTGAAGTTCACACATGCTTTAAAGACAGTGTGGGGGATGTTCGGGGAGGTCCAATAGAAAGAGAGAGAACACAAATTTTGGGAATTGTCACTAGCTGATCTGTTGCAATATGAAGAGGGAATGTTGAGTATCTTCAAATTCTTAGTTTCTTATTTTTAATTAATTAATTAATTAATTTATTTTGAGAGAGAGAAAGAGAGAGAACCCCAAACAGGCTCTGCACCGATGCATGGCTCAAATTCACGAACTGTAAGCCTGATGCTTAACCAACTGAGCCACCCAGGCACCCCTCAAATTCGTATTTTCAAAGTCAGTCTGATCTTTCCAGAAATGTCACTCCCAGCCATGGGAAGGAAGTTCAGGGGCACAGGTCACATTAGCTCCTTTCCTCTCACCTCTGTGGGTAGATTATGCCTGTTGTACTTCCCATTCCCAGGAAGCCTTCCTTCCAGGTTCTTTAGCACCAGTACCATGCCCATAATCAGATCTGCCACCATCCAAACCCCAGTGGAAAGTCCAAATTGGCCCCTGAGTCTGCCGCCCAGGGCAAAGGAGTGAGTCATCTCCTAGGATCCCGAGGGAGGTGGGAGGTGGTTGGGTTGAGGAGGTTCTTTGGGGGGCTCTGTAGCACTGCTCTGGCTCTGTTCATTTGGAAGAGCGGCTTTACAACATATGGATGGATGGTGCAAATTCACAAAGGAGAGAGATCGGAAGGCTGTGCTACCATGGGTTTCAACCCCGACCATCCCCCAAATGAATCCATGTGAAGCTTCTAAATAATTCAGAGGTTCTGAGTGCACCCCAGACCAATGAAATTGAAACTCCAGATGTGAAACCCAAGAATCTGTGCTGGGAAAAAGCTCTTCGGGTGATTCAGATGCACAGCGCCATTAAAAGACAGTGATATATTCTGACATCAGTAGCATCCTGATATAATACAAAAAGGAGCATAAGATGTTGTTGATGAAGGATTCCCACCACAAATGTCTAACCTGAATCAAATCATGAGTAAACAATCTGATAAATCCAGTGTGGGACATTCTATAACACAACAGACCCGGACTCTTGAAAAAACCCAATATGAAAAAAATGTAAGGCAAGGAAGGTGGGCTATTCTACACTAAAAACACTAAAGACATAACAACCAATACAATGCATAAACCTTGATTAACGCTCAAATTTAAAATACACACACACACACACACACACGCACAAGACATTTTAGGAACAATTGGAGAAACTTGAAACTTTGAATATAGTATACAGTTTAGATGTATTACGAAATTGTTAATTTTTTTATTGTGATAGAATGTCATGGCTGTGTAAAAAGTTCCTCACTTCTATAAAATGCCTGCTAAATATTTGAGAGTAAAGTGCTAGGATTTCTGCAGTTTTCTTTCAAATGGGTCAGCACACAAAAACCATAGGAGCAGGATTTGAAGGAAGTGTGGTGAAATGGTAACAACTAGCAAATCTAGTGATGAATACACAGGTATTTATTCTATCATTCTTTCAAACTTTCCACAGTTAACATTTTTTAAATAAAACAAAAAATTTTAAATGTTAACATTGATTATCTATGAGGAGATTATAGTTGGTTTTGAGCTTTTCCAAAATTTTGGCAATAAAACACAAGGCACTTTTGTAATTGGGACAAGGACTAGTAAATGTTCGTCTCTGGGATGAAAAATAAATTCCACAATGACAGAAAGGCTGAATGTACCCCCTGTGGGCTACAAAGGAGCTCAATAGCTTGGAGCTCCTAGATCCCAAAACAGCACCTACCAGACGTCCCTCCTTCCAGCAGAAAAATTCCACGGCCATGAGGTGTTTGGAGGGCGGCAGCTGGACCCTTCAGGACCCCTTGGGCTGCAGGTGGCACAGCAGTGTGGCCACAAGACTCCCATCCACCTGATAGGCCACAGGCTCCTCTGCAGGAAAACTTCTCCACACTGGGAGTAGGAGAAGCCTGTATCCTCCTTGCCCCAAATGTGCTGAGGCTCCAGCCCCAAAAGCAGCTGTGCAATTTCAGATATCAGGGTCATGGACGGGGAGGGCGGAATTGTTTTGTTAGGCGTCCCCAGCCAAAACACCTGATCTTTTCCAGGAAAATTTGTTACAATGTGGTGATAACACCCACCAGGGGGCAGCAGACTCTCATGAAAAGAAACTCCCTGCAAGGGAAGGAATGGACTGAACCCTCAGAGCCTCTTGTGGGTCTCAGACATCCTGCAGAGGACTCAGGTGGTCTCAGAAGAAACATGGGTCAGAGTATAATAATTCTTCATATTCTGTTAGTGCCTCATGAATGTCAAACTTACCCATACATCACTTGCTCAGAACCCTACAATAGTCCTGAGGCAACGAAGCATTACATCTCTATGTGAGAGATGAGAAAACAAGGCTCAGGAAGGTTAAGTTTGGATGGCCTGTCCAAGATCTGAGGGCTGGTAATTTATCAGACCAGGGACTTGGGACCAGACCACCTGACTCCATATTCAGTGCTGTGATTCTCATGTCTACCTACAGTCATCACTGTGGTGATTTCTCGATTGTTCACACATGCATTTCCTTCCTTAATCTTCACAACAAACTATAAGGCATGCTGTCTAATTGGGACACGGAAAGTGAGACGGAGGAAATCAAGTGACTCACATAATTAATAAATAGTGAGGCTAGGATTTGAACTTGGGTTTGGCTGACCCACTAACACCTACTGCTTCCCTATGGCCACTTAACACTCAGCAACCATTTGGTGAGCAGCCCTGTGGTAAATGTAGTTCTCTGCTTGTCACTGGTGATGCAAAGTCCTAGCCCTCAAGCAGCATCCCATCTAGGAAAACCAAAGATGAAGGTGCCCCTACCAGGTTCCACGGGAAACCCACCAAGATGAGTACCACCATTTTACAGATAAGGCAACAGGGCCTAGAGATGTTAATGAGTTTGCCTGAGGCTACAAGAGCAGGCAATGGATGAGGGATTTGCACTCAGACCATTTGCTACACCTGCAACTTTCTTATACCTCTCAGCACCAAATTTTCTGTGCCAAAATATCAGAAATAGGAAATGTCCCAAAACATGTAGGAAATTCAGTTGCATCCCTTCTGATCTCTGTGGCTCAGAGCCCCATCTCTACAGCCCAGATGCCCCCCAGGCAAGGTCCTTCTCACCCACAGAACCCCTCCCCTGTCCCATCACTAAATCAGGCTTTTCTCTTTCTGAAATGGCCGAGAAAAATAAAGGCAGACCTGTTTGCATAGGGAGGACCCTTGATGAATATAGCTGCTGTGGGGGATCAAATTAGCTTCTCCATGACTCTCTCCTATCAGCACCCCTACCACCAAGAGGCACAGAGTAAGGGCAGCACCTGGCATCGGATATGAGGCCAAGGGCATACAAGTGTTTTCCCATGTGTGCCTGGGAGTTCCCTTACCCAAGCAGGGTACTCTCTAAGTACCCCCTTTTGTTCTTCCAGCAGATTCCAGTCATGAGTCTACTGGAATGCTCCCCCATCCTCATGACTGCCATATCCTACTGAGTACACCTAGAGATTCTCTATGCATGTCCCGTCAAGGATCTCACTAGAATATTCCCCTAAAGCAAGCTCACATGCCTGCTTCAAGACCAAAGGTGGAGTGTTTGAAAAGAATATTGGATTCGAAAATCTGAGTTTAAAGATATGGATATAAGGGGAGCCTGGTTGGCTCAGTCGGTGGAGCATCTGACTCTTGGTTTCCACTTAGGTCATGATTTCACATTTCATGGGTTCGAGCTCCACATCGGCCTCTGTGCCGGTAGCACAGAGCCTGCTTGGGATTCTCTCTCTCTCCCTCTCTCTGCTCCTCCCCCACTCACACTGTCTCTGCTCTCTCAAAATAAATAAATAAATTTTTAAAAAATAAAACAAAGATATGGATATAAAACTGAGTTTTAGCACTCACTAATGGAGGACAAGGACAAATCCCATGATTTCTCTAGGCTGGGCATCATTTTTCTGTCCTTACCATAGGAATGATGGCTTTAGGGGTATAGTGACATTAAAGAAATTAATGTATCATTAGAAGGCACTTTGAAAACTGTTGTTGCACAAACATTAGCTTTGCTTACTGCTTAATATAAATGCTTACTGCTTGTTAATATAAAGAGGGAAGAGAATGATTTAAAATCTGGATAAAATACAAATATTCAGGAAATCACCAAGGGTGCACTGCTGACATCAAATGAAATAATAATGCAGCTAAATTGAGCCTGTACCCTCACATTCCTCCTCTCATTCATTCTTCAGTTGAAGTTGACCTATCATTCCCCCAGTCCCTCCCCTCCCTAAATATTTGCAAACAATGCAATTTATGCATAGTAATTCATGGGTCAAAGTGTAAGGAAAATTAGGAAATATCTTGAATGGAGTGAAAATAAAAAGCTAGCTTATCAGAACTTGCAGGTTGCAGCTAATGTAATGCTTAGAGGGAAATTTAAAGCATTTAAAACTTATATTAGAAAATAAGAAAGTCTCAGGGCGCCTGGGTGGTTCAGTTGTTAAGCATCAGACTTTGGCTCAGGTCATGATCTCACCATTTGTGAGTTAAAGCCCGTCATCGTTGGGCTCTGTGCTGACAGCTCAGAGCCTGGAGCCTGCTTTGGATTCTGTGTTTCCTTCTCTCTCTGCTCATCCCCTGCTCTCACTTTCTCTCTCTCAAAAATAAACATTAAAAAAAAGACTGCTCTTTAAAAAAAAAGAAAAGAAAGAAAGAAAAGAAGAAAGTCTCAAATCAATTACCTAACCTTCCACCTTTTGAAACTAATAAATAAAGAGACTATTCAAACCCAAAATGAGAAGGAAGTAGCAAAAATAAGAACAGAATCTGAAGAGACTAAAAATAGACACAGAAAAATTGATAAACAAAAGCTGACTCTTTGAGAACATCAACAAAATCAAAAAATGTCTAGTCAGACTGATCAAGATAAAGAGATGAAAAGGACCATTGTCAAAAATGAAAGAGGAAATATCATTACAGGCACTACAACATTAAAAGATAATAAGGAAATACTCTGAATAATTTTATGCCCATAAATTCAACAACTTATATGAAATGGACCAATTCCTTGAAAAACATAAACTAACTTAAGCTTACTAAAAAAAATGGATGGCCTGAATAATCCTACTTCTAGTAAAGAAACTGAATTTTTAGTTTAAAAATTTCTATCAAAGAACTCTCTGGGATCAAATAGATTGATGACACCAAACATTTAAGGAAAAAAATAATACCAATTCTACATGAGCTCTTTAAGAGAAAATAAGAAAATGGAACAATTCCCAACTCATTTTGCAGGTCTCCAATACCCTGCTACTCAAATCAGACAAAGATGGTAAGTACAAAAAAGAAAGCTAAAGATCAATATTTCTTATAAATGTAGACATAAAAATCCTCCAAAAATTTTAGAAGGGGAGTAATACATCATGACCAAGAGCGGTTTGTCCCAGGAGTGTGGGATGGTTCAACATTCAAAAATCTATCAACATGGTTCACCATATCAACAGATTAAAGAAGAAAAATATAATCAGAAAAGTCATTAGACAAAACTCAACGTTCATTCTGATAAAACCTCTCAGCAGAGTAGGAATAGAATGGAACTTTTTTTTAAAATTTTTGTAGTCTTTATTTATTTTGAGAAAGAGAGACAGCATGAGTGGGCGAGGGGCAGAGAGAGAGTGGGAGACACAAAAGCTGAAGTAGGCTCCTGTTCTGAGCTGTCAGCACAGAGCCTGACGTGGGGCTCGAACTCATGGACCATGAGATCATGACCTGAGCAGAAGTCAGATGCTCAACTGACTGAGCCACTCAGGCACCTCAGAATGGAACTTTCTTAACCAGCTAAAGGGCATTCACGAAAAATCCTACACTTAGTGTCACACTTAATCATACTTAAGGTGAATGCTCTCTCCTTAAAATCAGGAGAATGACAGGGATGACCACTCTCAACACTCCTGTTCAATGTTGTATTAGGAGTCCTTGTTTCTACAATAGGGCAAGTAAAAGAAATAAAAGGCATACAGATTAGAAAGATGAAAATACAAATCCTTCTATTCACAGATGACATGACCATCTACATAGAAAATTCCACATAATCTACTAAAATACTCCTAGATCTAGTAAATGAGTTTAGCTGGGTCCCAAGTTACACAATCAATATGCTTCTACATACTAGCAATGAACACCAAAACATTAACATTTTTAAAAAATACCATTTCCAATAACAAAATACATGGGTACAGGTCTAACAAAATGTCATTCCCATGTGTTGAAAACAATAAAAGGCAAGTGACATCAGGTAAGTCCCGGTATACATGAAGACAGGATGTATACAGTGTTCATGAGTTGGAAAACAACATTCTTTTTTTTTAATTTTTTTTTAATGTTTATTTATTTTTGAGAGACAGAGCAGTAGAGAAAGAGAGGGAGACACAGAATCTGAAGCAGGCTCCAGGCTCCGAGCTGTCAGCACAGAGCCCGATACAGGGCTTGAAGCCACGAACCTGAGATCATGACCTGAGCTGAAGTCGGATGCTTAACCGACTGAGCCGCCCAGGCGCCCTGGAAAACAACATTCTTAAGATGTTAATTCTTCTCAAATTGATCTACAAAGTCAACAAAATGCCATGCAAAGGATCTATGTCAAGGATACATTTTTAAAAAACTCTCAAAGCTTAGCAATAAAAAAACAAACAACCCAATTAAACATTGGCACAGGCCTTGAACAGACATAATTCACTAAAAATATATGGGTGTCAAGTAATCACACAAAAAGATCCTTAACATCATTCGCCAACCAGGAAATGCAAATTAAAACCACAATGATACACTACTACACACTTATTAGGATTAAAATTGAAACAGAAAAAAAACACTTTGCTGGCGGGAACGCAAAATGGTACAGCCACTTTGGAAAACAATTTGATAGTTTCTGACATACACATTTTTCATATAAACCAACAATCATCTTCTTAGGATTCAATCAAGAGAAATGAAAAACTATGTGTACAGAGGCTAACTCTTAATAATCCAAACTGAGAACAACCCTGAGGTCCTGTAGCGAATGGATCAACCAACTGTTGCACATCATACGATCAAATACAACTCAGCAATGAAAAGAAATGTACAACTAGTACACATTACACCATGATGAATCCCCAGCGCACTGTGTTAAATGAAAGAAGTCAGATGTGAAAGGACACATACTGTAAGATCCATTTGTATGACATTCTGAAAAAGGCAAAACTATAGTGACTTGGAACAGATCAGTAGTTGCCAGGGGTGGGGAGTTTAGCAGAAGGGTATCTGTAGATGGGCAAAGGAAGGAAAGGAAAGGCAGCGATGGGTTGGCTCTGTATTTTTATTGTGGTGGGGATTAAATGACTCTATGCATTTAACAAAACTCTTAAAACTGCACACAAAAGTAATTAATTTTACTCTATACAATTATTAAATAACTTTTTAAAATAGCATGAACAACCTAGTGTTTAACGGACAGGAATTTTTTATCCTTCCTTTCTCTGCTTGAAGAAAAACCACAGGATTTTTGCCTTAATGGAATATTTTTATAGTTGAAAGTCTTACTATCACCATATCGTATTCCTCACGACAAATATATAACTTAAATTTAATTTTTTTTTAATTTCTTAGGGTGCCTGGGTGGCTCAGTTAGTTAAGCGTCCGACTTTGGCTCAGATCATGATCTCATGGTTTGTGAGTTTGAGCCTCTCATCAGACTGCTGTCAGCACAGAGCCCACTTCAGATCTTCTGTTCCTCTCTCTCTGGCCCTCCCCCGCTGGTTCTCTCTCTTTCTCTCTCTCTCTAAAAAATAAATCAATAAACTTAAAAAAAATTTTCTTGTGACCCTAAGTAAGGCTAAATGGTATAAATATTTCTCAAGTGAGTTGTTACTGTATTATTATTTAGTACACAATTGATCAAAACATTAAACATAAAAACATTTATATAAAAAGTAAAATGTCATTAAAAATACATTTCTTTTTTAAAGTTTATTTATTTATTTAAGTAATCTCTATGTCCAAAGTGGAGCTCGAACTCAGGATCTCACAACCCTGAGATCAAGAGTCACATGCTCTTCTGACTGAGCTAGCCAGGCACTCCCCACCAAATAAAAGAAATGCATTTCTTAAGAACTAGTCTTAATTTTCCAATTAATTCGTGTGTCCATTGCCATAAAGATAGAATTTTGGAATCAATTCTGTTCTGTTTTTCATTGTAATAGTAGTAAGCACTAGGAAACTTGTCTGTGTGAGGGTGGCTAGAATTAGGAATTTTGTTATTAGAATGTTACTTCTTTGAACTACTCCTGAGTTACACGCTAAGGATCACAGTGATATTCTTCCAAAGCATTTTTTTAAGATTATTTATTTATTTGATAGAGAGGCAGAGATAGCAAGTGGGGGAGGGCCAGAGAGAGAGGGAGAGAGAGAATTCCAAGCTGGCTCATACTGTCAGCACAGAGCCGGATGCGGGCTCTCACAAACCATGAGATCATGACCTGAGCCAAAACCAAGAGTTGGACACTCAACCTACTGAGCCACCCATGCGCCCCAACTTCCAAAGCATTTTTAATAATCAACAGGCGACAGGCAACTCAAATATTTTCTTTAATGTAGTTGAAAGTAACAAATTGGAAAGCTGCTATCTTGCAACAGTCATTTGTTTTTTTATTTTCTGAAAAGTATAGCAAAAATGCATTTCCAAGACTTGTCAAGTGACTAACAAGTATACCTTTTACTCAGTCACTAAGAACCAACTGTTTAAACCAATATACTAAAAAAGGTTTAGGAAAAATGGAAC
Organism: Cryptoprocta ferox; assembly: GCA_028646485.1. NCBI lineage: Eukaryota > Metazoa > Chordata > Mammalia > Carnivora > Eupleridae > Cryptoprocta > Cryptoprocta ferox. Next base: position 99,947,666 of record CM053576.1, on the reverse strand, counting down.
TCATGGTAATTTCAATATATTTTTACCTACGCAATAATTTCTGATAAAAGAATTTAATATCATTGTGTTTCTTTTATGTTTATGCTAAAACTTTGGACCTTAGATGAGCTCATTCTATTTATGGGAAATAACAGCCAAGTCAATACTAAAGTGATATAAACCTGTGTAATTAAGTATCCCTGGTTTTAAAAGTTATAAAACAACAGGGGGCCTGGCTGGCTCAGTTGGAAGAGCATGTGATTCTTGATCTCGGGGTCGTGATTTCAAGCCCCATGTTGGGTGTAGATATTACTTAAGTAAATACGTAAAAACTTGTTTAAAAATTTTAAAAAAGAAAGTTGTAGAACAACATGATTAATCAATGTGCTGTTTCTGTTTCCTTAATTTGTAATAGCAGAAAGTAATGAGTAGCAAAAATTGTAAGTTTTTTACAAAGCAAGAAGTATGATCAAAATAATAATATTCTTTCAGTGTGTCCATGTGTTCTCAAACTCTGGTGTTCACGTTTTGGGAAAAAATATACAAAACTCCACATTTAAAAATCAGAAATGACTTATTAAACATTGTAATCAAACTTTTCATATCCATTCAATGACAGAGAAAGATATACACTACTAAAGAAAACAAACTAATCAGTTATTCATATAACTTTGTATTTTTATTAGTAGGTAACAGAAAATGTTAAATATTTAATAAGATGAAGAAAGATAAGCAATGGATTTAATCAATCCATGATTTGATTTGATATGATAATATGCATTTTAAGTATTTCATTGACTCAGAACAATCGAAAATAAATCACACACATTTTACCCATACATTTGTTAAATGTATCTTGAATATCTTGGTAATCTCAAAAAAGATGAAAAGAATCAGCATCGCTAATTGGTTCCACTAATTAAATGTGCATTTTTTTCTAGCTAATGAGGCACCCTAGAATGACTGTGAGAATGGTTGAAAGGAATTGCTTATGTTAAACCTTCGAAAATAGCCATTATACCTTTCAGGATTTCTTTCATGCTCTCTTTGCTTCTTTCTTCTGGAATATTCCTCCAAGAGGGATTCATTAGTCTGGGGACAGAAAGAAGCAAGATCGATAATTAAAGTAATGTGCCTTCACTCCAACTTCCTCACTGTGTAATATACTAGGATTCAAAACATCACAAAATGGGCCAAAATACTCTTGTCTAACACTGTTTTACCTTTAAGAGAAATGCATTTAAGATACAACACCAGAAGGCAGGTTTATGGTTCTTTGATTAATCATTAAAGGAGGTCCCTGGAACTGATGTTTCAAAGAATCCCTTTATTTGGTGCCTCTGAGGTTACACCCTGGGGAAGCACATCACAGGGAGATTTGAAAAAGCAAGGAGCCACTGTTTGCCTGTGGAAAGCATGGAAGGTGATTGTGGGAGAGAAAAAACAGCATGAGCTGCTGGGAGAATGGTTCAATCACCTGCTTTTTAGCAGGGCAGTCAGGAAAAATACATATGGAAGTTAAGGATCTGGAACTGGATTCCCTTCCCATTCCATTGGAGCTCTTGCAAAGCCCTCCTAAAACCCCAGTTTGAAGATGCTTTAAGATATTGCTCAGAAAATGCATCCAGGCTCTGTTAAAAGTGGTTCCAGAACAAAGAGCAGTCAGCCGATCGTCCTCTCAAAGCCTCCCCATGTTCCTGTTTCCCCACTTATCTGTCCCCAAAGGTCTGTTCCTGCTCTCAATATGCCTGGCATTCCCATCCTGCCCAATTCAAGGAGTTTGTAGGGATACAAATTCCTGGTCAACAACTGCAACAGCCCCCTGATGACCCCATGTCTTTCAAGACTCAATTAAGACCCCCATCATCTATCCTTCCTTCCTATATGGAAGTGTGCCCCTCCTGTACTCCATATATACTTTTACCATAATATTTGTAACCCTTTATTGATTTTGTTTACATATCTGTTCCGCTTATTCCTTTATCCTTATTCCCTAAACTTAGTTCCTAAAATATTGTAGAAACGAAATAAATACCTGTTGAATGAAGGAGCCTGAGGCTCATTTGCTGGTTCTCCGTTAATGACAGCCTTCTGTTCCAGCCCTGTCCAACCTGAGCATGACTCAGGCCTGACATAATGTAATCAAAATCTGGCCATAGTATAACCTGGCTGCAAAGCTCATTCAACCCTGACAGGATGTTGTTTGCTAGCTAAGCTACCGACAGCTCTTCTCAGCCTTGACTGCACACTAGAGTCACCTGGAGAACTTTTTAAAAAAATTCTGATGCTTATAAATAAACATTAAAAAATTTCTTTCAAAGGGGCGCCTGGGTGGCTCGGTCAGCTAAGCATCTGACTCCAGCTCAGGTCATGATCCTATGGTTCATGAGCTTGAGCCCCGTGTCAGGCTCTGTGCTGACAGCTCAGAGTCTGGAGACTGCTTCATGGATTCTGTGTCTCCTTCTCTCTCTGCCCCTCTCCTACGCTCTCTCTCTCTCTCTCTCTCTCTCTCAAAAATAAATAAATATTAAAAAAAAATTTTAAATGCTGATGCTTAGGCCTCAACCAAGACCACTAAATCAGAAGCTCTTGACAGTGGGGCCTGGGTATAGGTATTTTTAATGCTTCCCAGACTATTCTCATGGGCAACCAAGTTTGAGAACTGCTATCTTGGCAGACAGAAGCACTGGGTTGACACTATCTTCAGATGTGGAAGAATTCTCAGCTCAACTTGAAATTCATTTCCTAATCTTCCCTCCAGGTGTGGGCTCCCAAGCCTTTTCCTCCAAACCACGTGCACACCCATCTGGAAGTCAGCCCAGCTTTTGAGCCCACCCAAGATACCATATGTCTAAATATTTAAAAGTTATAAATCAAGCTAAAAACTATTAAATATAGCATGTCCTATCCTCCTTTCTTGACAAACATAACATTTGTAGCATCAAAATTGAAAAATGTGCACAAAGCTCTGGTTTTTTATGACTAAAAGTTGGCAAAATATCACAGACAACTGATTGTACATGTCTGGTTGCATATCTTGATGAACTGATCCTGTTCAGATGCATAATACAGTAAAGACACTCATAATTATTTATCAAAAATTTAATTCACAAAAATCTTTGTTTCTTGTCCTTCATTTCAACAAATCATTAATTATGTAGCTAGAATCAAAGGTTTTCACAGTGATGCCAAATTTGGCAATTTCCATTTAGGGAAACATCCTGTTAAGGTAGGAACCATCAGAATTGTCAATAAAATTCTTAAGGTTTGGCTTGGAAACGAACCATGGATTTTACATACTAAGCTCAAAATTGTAATGAGGTCACATATAGTAAATTAGTGTTGTCACAGATGGTGAATTAGCTAGAAACACAAAATATTTTAATTCTATAACTTGCTGTCACTTATATAGTGACTTTTAGTTTCTCTTAAAATAATATCAAGGTCTATACACTTTCATAAATCCATCTTCTTTAAAATTTTTCTGGAATGGGTTATTATAAAGAAAACTGAGAAAATAGCAATATTTTGATATATTTGTTCAAATTTTTCTCCAAGCAAGATGATACATTAGTATAGAGTGGCCAGAAAACAGGCTATTGAAACTGAGTTTCAGATTGTACATATGCAAATCTTCTCCTTCATAGTCATGTAAACATTCTTGTTCCATTATTCAAACTGTATTTTACTGGAATTATACTTTTGTTGGATATTTATCACACAGTTTTTTTCTATTTTACAATAAAATTTTTCTCTAAATTTTTAAATACATTTGTAGAATCTCTTTCAAAGTGAAATAACCAAACTTAAAAGATTTCAGGGATTTGGTCATTTTGTTTCCGTTTCTGTAAACCTTTGCTAATATCATTTATAGCAAGCAACAAAGATCAAGATTTGCTCTTTATTTGAGGATCTTCTTTTTTTTTCTTAACTCTACTAATATTTCATAACTTGCCTAAATTAAATCGAATTGCCTTAACAGCATTTCATTGCAATTCCCATGCTATAACTGAGGGTTTGTAAAATCAGATTTGGGATGTTTTTCATCAAGATGTTCCACCTTTAGACAATAATAATATAGTATATTTAAAACAATGCCTATAATCTTTGGGTTGTTCTAAGGAATGACATCGCTATCACCATAGCTGAAGCCATATGTATCCTTGTTAAAATTCAAACTACTGTTCACAGAATCCTTCTGTATTTTTAGCTAAATATCTGAATTGTACACCTTTTTCTTTTTTTTTAATGTTTATTTTATATTTGAGAGAGAGATGGAGACAGAGTGCGAACCGGGGAGGGGCAGAGAGAGAGGGAGACACAGAATCCAAAGCAGGCTCCAGGCTGACCTGTCAGCACAGAGCTGACTCCGGGCTCACAAGCCGTGAGATCATGACCTGAGCTGAAGTCAGACGCTTAACTGACAGAGCCACTCAGGCACCCCTACACCTTTATCTTTAACATCATTGTTAGCATTATTATCATAGACTTACCCTCAACAGTCTTTTAAATCAGTGGCTAAAATTTAAAGCTGTGTCTTCAGTTAGGGGAAAACCTGTATTTTTCACAACAGGTGTAAAACCATAAAAATACTCAATTTCAAGTTCCTTGTTTTCATCTGATAAACAATGAGTATCATAAATGTGAGTCATGCAACATGACTGTGGACTCTGCTACAATCTAGTTGAACTGAGTACTATTTGCCTTTGTAAACATTGTATATTTTTATCCTTTCATTATCCATTAATTTAATAATCTGTTTTTATCCTCCATTCTCATAAATAATCATTTGGGTTCAAATCTCTCGTTCATGTTTGAACATTCTAGCAGCAAATTTTTCAACCATTTATATAAAACCAAGACAAATTTCCATAATTTTCTATAAAGACTGTATTATTAGTGCCATGAAAAGTTTCATTTTGTTTGACTAAATATTGGACACATAATATTTTTCTTTTAAGAATATCAGCTAAGGGGCTCCTGGGTGGCTCAATCGGTTCAAAGTCCAACTCTTGATATGATATTGGCTCAGGTCGTGATCTTTCAGTTGTGAGATCAAGCCCCACATCCGGCCCCATGCTGATCATGGAGCCTCTTGGGATATTCTCTCTCTCTCTCTCTCTCTCTCTCTCTCAAAAGAAGTAAACCTTAAAAAAAATCAGCCAATATTCTGTATTGTTTACTTGTCTTTGTGGACTACTCTTGTTTGCTGCTTATTCGTCTTTTTTTTTCCTTAAACAATTCTGTGGTTTTTTGTGTGTATAAATGACTCCTCATCTGGCCGTAAATACCTTCTTCAGAATACCTTCTTTTCATTGGTACAGAATTAACAAAATACTGTCTTTTAATCTAGAATATAAAAGCCAGTTTCTAGAATTGCTCTCTCCAATGGAAAGGATTGGGCATAAAATGAAATATTAAATTTTCTCCCGTGTTCATGGCAGAAATGAACAGATTCAGAGACAGGATTTTATTATTTTTTTTCTTTTCTTTTTAGACAAAGAAAAAAATTTCTGCCGTATTTATCAGGATTTGTAATCATTCATTTGGTTGGGACATGTGTTTTAAGGAAAGGTTCTCCTGCTGAGAGAGGGGACATTTTCTGAATCAGGCTCCCACAAGCACAGTAAGTCCCTAAGATTTCTGTTTCATCGTTCTCCCCCATTGGGGAAATTTCTTGAATGTCATTTTCTTTGTGTCTCCTAGGCAGGCACAAGTTGCGTCTATGGCTTCTGAGTTGTACATTTGATATGAATACATTTTACATTCCCATTGTTTTGATCACTCCTTAAATTTTCAGCCAGTAAATAATTTGTAAGGTCCTGCATAAAAATACTACATAGAATGGTCCAATCAAAACCTACTCACTTTTATTATTTCTGCAGTTTTTAAAGGTTGAAGCAGATCACCTCTTTGCCAGTTTTTCTTTTTAGCTTCTGACTTTTACTCTCCTATTTTATCACAACACTGACTGTGTTTATTCTTAAAGATAAAAATATTAACTATCAATAAAACTCCCCTATGACCCAGCAATAGCACTGCTGGGGATTTACCCAAGGGATACAGAAGTGCTGATGCATAGGGGCACTTGTACCCCAATGTTCGTAG
>CM053576.1:99821474-99941479 GCA_028646485.1 Cryptoprocta ferox | reverse complement strand
AAACTGAGGGGGGAAGGGGAAGGGGGAAAGGTAATGGGGGTTGATCGTCTTGGTGGAGGTCACTTGTGGGGAAGAGCACTGGGTGTTATATGGAAACCAACCTGATAATAAACTATAAAGTTAAAAAAATAAATAAATAAATAAATAAAAGATAAAAATATTAATATAAAATATAATCCTACTCAAATTTGCTTTATTTGAGTATATTTCATCAAAAATGTAAAAAATGAAACAGTAAAATGTTCACACATACTTTAAATTTGTTTTAAAAATAATTTTAATATTCAAACTATCCGTTCAAATTAAATGGCAAAAATAAAAATTTTTATTTTTATTTTTTTAAGTTTATTTGTTTTTGAGAGAGACAGGACAGTGGAAGTGGGGGAGGGGCCAAGAGAGAGGGAGAGAGAGAGAGAATACCAAGCAGGCTTCCAGTGCAGAGCCCCACGCGAAGCTCGAACTCACAAACTGTGAGATAATGACCTGAGCTGAAACTAAGAGTCGGCCGCTTAACTGACTGAGCCACCCAGGCACCCCGAAAAAAACGTAAAATTTTAAATAATGGTAACATTTTAATTTTATTTTCTGAACAAGTAATTTGATTATATTTAGCATTTTTATAAAAATAAAACATCCTTTAGATTTAAATTACAGTAAAGCATTGCAATTCTAGAATCCAAAGTCCGCTTGCTAATGTAAAGAATAGGCCACCTGAAAACCCTACCCATTTCCAGCCTGATGGCCTCTACCCTTTGCCTGGAGAATATTCACTCTTCAGCATTGCTCAAGATAGTATCATTTCACCGAGGATTTCCTCAGACATTTCTGTCCGATGGCACTAGCCCAAGCAACACACACACAGACTGACATCAGACAAGGTAACAATGTGGAAGCTCCTCAAACCAATTTAAATATATATTCTATATATATAGATATCTATAAGTGATATAGCAGAGGGATTAATTGCTAGAAATCTGTAGTGATATAATCTGGGTTGACATTTCAGCTCCGACACTTATAAACTGTGTGACCTGAAGTCAGATTATTTACCCAGGTTACTTATCCTTTCTGAAACTTATATTCCCTTCTGTAATATGGGGATAATTATACCTACCTCACAGCATTCTCATAAGTCATATATGCAATGACATATGCAAAGTACTGGGCACACAGTAAGCACTCCATAGCTATTCTTTTCATTATTTGTTTAACATTTGGTTACATGTTTAGGAAGAACCTAATTCTACATTAATAAAAACATACCTCTTTCTTCAGCCTTAAGATATGATGTATATCAATACCAAAGAATGTATTCTCAACCAAAGAATTTATTGGGGGAGCATATTAAAACATTTTAAATTTACACAATAAAGTCAATCATGTATACCTAGCAAATGTATTGGGCCAACTTGTCTCAGAATTAGAGCAACTGTAAAAGTCAGCTTCAGGACGCCTGGTTGGCTCAGTTGGTTGAGCATCTGACTTGATTTCAGCTCAGGTCATGATCCCAGGGTTGTGGGATCAAGCCCCGCCTTGGGCTCGTCACTGAGCATCGAGCCTGCCTAATATTCCCTCTCTCGCTCTCTCTCTCTCCCCCCCCACCCCGTCCCTCTCTCCCATGCACACACACACACACACACACACACTCTCTCTCTCTCTCTCTCTCTCTCTCTCTCTAAAATAATAATAAAAAAGTCAGCATCAAGTAGCTGTTCATGCTAGACTCAGGATTAAAAGTACCATGCAAATAAAATAATACATTTGCACGTATAGGAGCCTAAGTGTGATACTGTGGTTTATAATAAGAACTATATATTTGCTCTTTGTCCCAGTTCCTGGCCCAGAGATCTTAAAACCCTTGGAATTTCCTAAGTGATAAGGGTAATAAAAGTGTCTTGATATTCATATAACAGACCCCTTTCAGTCACACCAGGCTTTATATTAATGAGTGACTTTCAAAAAGTACCTAAAGGGGGCACCTAGGTGGCTCAGTCAGTTGAACACCCAACCTGACTTTGGCTCAGGTCATGATCTCACGGTTCGTGAGTTCAAGCCCCATATCAGGCGCTGTGCTGACAGCTCAGAGCCTGGAGCCTACTTCTGATTTTGTGTCTCCCTCTCTCTCTGCCTCTCCCCTGCTCACACTCTGTCTCTCTCTCTCTCTCTCAAAAATAAACGTTAAAAAATAAAAATAAAATAATAAATAAATAAAAATCACCTAAAGGAATCAACTATGTGATTGGACCTTTCGGTCCCTGTCCTGACTTCTGGGGAGGACAGGGGCTGGAGATTGAGTTCAATCACCAATGGCTAATGATTTAATCAACCTTACCTGTGTAATGAAGCCTCCATAAAAACTCAGGACAGGATTTGGAGAGCTTCTTTCCGGGTTGGTGGACACGTGGTGGTTCTAGCATACTAGCATTCTTGCAGAGGGTGGGGAAGCTCTGGGCCCCCTCCCACATACCTTGCCCTGTGCATCTCTTCCATCTGGCTGTTCCCAAGTTATATCCTTTTATAATAAGCCACAAATCTAGAAAGTAAAATCCACTTTTTTTGGATCCAAAAGTCACTCCAGGGAATTAATCAGACCCAAGGACAGGTCATTGGAATCTATATCTATAGTCAGTACGTCAGAAGCACAGATAACAACCTGTCACAACCTCCCACTTGAGACACCAAGTGGGAGAGGGGAACAGTCTGTAGGACTGAGCCCTTAACTTGTGAGATCTGACACTGTCTCCAGGTAGATAGGGTCAGAATTGAGCTGAATTGTAGAATACCCAACTGGCATTGGAGAACTGGTGGTGTGGGTGAAAAACTCCACACATTGGAACTGGAACAGAATTATACTGGGTGAAGTGGCCCCGTATTTCTGATGTGGTCCACCAATGTCTGGATGCCCACTATGGACTGGCACTCAAGCTAGCCCAGATGCCAGCCCCTTACCCCGCCCTGGCACCTGGTTTGTCTTATGGCCCCTACCATCTGCAGCCACTGTCCACAGCCCTGTGGTTGGCATGGATTACGTCAGCATCCTCCAACAGTCCATGCCCTTCTGGGACCCATCACTAAATTACTGTTTCCAGTACCTCCCATCTGGGTGTGGTGTGGTTGGCTGCTGGTTTTTCCAGACCCACTCTGAAACCACTGAGAACATATCCTTACAGCTCTGCCATATCAAAATACCTCAAACTTGCTTCCACAAAAAGGGAGCCTTGTTCCCTCAGCAAGCCACGTGTCCTGAGCTGGGATCTGCCTCCACAAGGCACCAAATAGATTAGTCTCATCCATTCAGTGAAACAAAAACCAGTCAAACCAGTTGTTAGGCATCATGTGGACCAAGTACAAATAAACTAGAAAACAGATGGTGAGCAAAAGAAAGGGAATCTGCGCATTTGCGTAAGCCATGGTCCTGGTCTATGCCTATCATCTGTGAGAGGCCCTGGGGCAGGTTAAAGCTTCTGGGCAGTCTGACCAGTTTCCCCCATCAAGGTTGTCATGGTTTTCAACCGGAGAAGTCCTTCAATGGGGTGCCGGGGTGGCTCAGTCAGTGAAGTGTCTGACTTCAGCTCAGGTCATAATCTTGCAGTTTGTGTGAGTTCAAGCACTGCATCAGGCTCTGTGCTGATTGCTCAGAGCCGGGAGCCTGCTTCATATTCTGTGTCTCCCTCTTTCTCTCTCTCTCTCTCTGCCCCTCCCCCGCTCACTCCCTGTCTCACTCTCTCAAAAATAAATAAACATTTAAAAACATAAAAAAAAGAAGCACTTCAAAATCACAAGAATGCTCATAGGGAAAGAAAAGATTCTCTCTGTGTGATCACCTAAGAAACAATGGTCAATTTCTCCATTTTTGTCTGAGATTTAACTACAAGGAGATTTTTGATATTTTATAATGAAAGGATACTAGATTTAAAAAAAAACACATGTTTTCTGATATGCTAATATACAAACCCTGAACAGCCAGGAACATTATCTCAGACAAACTTTCCCCCACCTTTTAACTACAGAAAAAGTCCTAATTCCTCTGGTCTTATCGTCCATCAGTGGCCTTTGTCTCCTCTCTCCTTCTCTCTGCTTCTCCCACTTGGTACTAGACATCGTTCATCCAAATGATAGACATGGTTGATAAATTTTCATGTTGTTTCTTTGAAAAATAATTACACTTCCCCTTAGTGTGTGGGTGCGCATGCGCATGTGTGTATGAAGATTTGAGTACAACTTAACAATATTTCCTACTGAATTGCCATTCTTGTGTACTGTTTTTTAATAGTTATTTTATTCCAAGAGTAAATACTATCCCTAATCATAAAATTACCTTACATTCAATTTATTCCTCCCATTTTTATTTATTACAGGATTTTGAACAAGTGACTAGTAATTTTCCACCTTAAAAAAATTGAGTATTGCCTTCTAAATCTCTGTATTCTAAACCTGCATCCAAATATCCACAATGAACATTATATATATTCACTCTCTCGTTTTTGAGTGTCTCTTTTGTAAAGAAAATCTTACCAGAAGTACAAAGCAATATGACCACAATGTTTAAATCTACTGATTTTGAACTAGCATGAAATTCAAGCAGACTGTACAGATTGGGCCTCAATCTTCTCATATTTAAAGTGGTCAGATTCATTATAATTTAGAGATAGTCTCTAAGGTCCTTTCCCCATCAAACTTTCATTTCTTCTTAGTCATTCTCACCAGACAAAGGCAGCAGGAATCTGCTTACATTTCGGGAAGAAATGGAGACCAGAGAGGTCATTGAACTGAAAGATGGAAGTAGAAATGTAGCAGAAAGGAAGCTGTCTGGCCCAGCTATGGAAGGAGCTGACCTCTCTCTGTCCGTCTGCTCCTCACAGCCACAAATACTACCACCTGTGTAAAAATCACACACACACACACACACACACACACACACACACACTATATCCTACCTCTGCACATCACACTCACCATGCATCTGCAACACACACACACTATATACAGACAACACACATACACACACACACACACACACACACACCAAGTACCCACACAAAGAGTTGGCTGTGACCCTTCCCCCTTAGTTTCCATTCTCGAGCCTGGATTTGGAAATTGCTGAATGAATAAGAAAACAGAAATGGGCTTTGTATGGGGGTCCCACAGGATCTCACCAGATGTCTTTTTAGGCCCAGACTGGTTTTCTGCTGTGCATGGGGTGGAAGGGCTGGGTGGCACCTGGGGATGGAGGCCTCACAGAGGAAAGAACTTGGGAGGACAGAAACCAAGGAGGGGGAGTCAAGGCGGGGAGGACAGCACAGGGTGGAGAGCCAGCGAGTATACCTAGGACGCCAGAGTCAGGAAGATCTGCTGGGTTTTGCTCTAGACTGAAACACCCTTTACCTAAACTCAGAGAGCCACCCTGAACCCAAAGGAAAGTGGCCGCCTGGACTGGCCAAAGCTGACCGTGGCTGTGTAGGTGGGTAAGGGCTCTGTGTGCAGGGGTAGAAGGAGCTAGCTCAGCCCCAGCCCGGCAGCCACAGCCACAGACATCCCACAAATGACTGTTTCAATGAGAGCTTTTTAACACTTGGGCTCTCAAACCTTAAGAAATTCTCTACCCTGCAATTTCTAAAAGAAGATCTCATTCGGGCATTTTATAGAAGGTCAAGAAGTTCTGCCACCTACATCAGAGACATTGAGCTTTTCTTCTCTCCTCTTCCTTTTGAAATGATATCCAAACCCCAGTGGTTTCATCGCCTGGGAGAACGCTGTGCCACGCAACATCTGCAAGCAGTTAATTTTCCAAATGGGAGACGGTCACCACAGATGCAGACCTTTTAAAAATAAACACTAGAAAAATATGACTCTGGGAAAAATGAAAACCCAGAATCCATGTGAGTGGGTGGGAGGTAGCCAGTGCCAGGACAGGTTTCAGTTTGTGTAGCTCAAAGCCACATCCTAGCCTGCCTTGCTGCACAAAAGCAGAAGAATTGGAAGGAGAGAACTGCAGGGCAGAGAGGGGACTTTGCGGGGGGGGGGGGGGGGTTCCAGCGCTCGTACAGATCAGGAAATTAAAGACTGAGGCAGGAGGTGAGGGCTTATCTGTGTCAGGACTGGAACCCAGGCCAGGAGTTTTTCGCTCTATTACAAGCCTTATTTTTATTTGAATATTTCAGCATTTTCTTTTTTGTTTTTTTTTTAATTTTTTTATGTCTTTATTTTATTTTGAGAGAGAGAGACAGAGAGTGAGTGGGGGAGAGCAGAGAGAAGGAGACACAGAATCTGAAGCAGGCTCCAGGCTCTGAGCTGTCAGCACAGAGCCCAACGCAGGGCTCAAACCCACAAACTGTGAGATCATGACCTGAGCTGAAGTTGGACACTTAACAGACTGAGCCACCCAGGCACCACCCCCCAGCATTTTCTTTTTTGAAAAGAAACTTTGAGCAATTGCCTTTAACCCCTACTTGAGGTGCATGTGGGATGTTGAAGGACTCTTATCCTGGCCTCCTAAGAGTGGGTGCTTCTTCTCTACCACACACATCCCTCACCATGCCCTGCAGCTGGACTGGAAGGTGAGGAGAAGCCAGCACCCTGCAAAGACCAAGGGGCACAAGATGCAGAGAAGCTTGTGAAGCTGGTGGTACCAAGACAAAAAAAGCCAGATCATTGTGATCAGTAACTGGTCAGGAGAAATTTGGGGCAGGGCAGGCTGGAGATCCAACTGCACCCATAGCCTACCAAAGCCACCCCTCTCCACCCCCAACAGGAAGATTGTGCCCCTGACCAAAGTAAAAGGAGACACAGAGTAGATTCCCAACACGGAGACTGTCACAGATGAGGCATCAGGATATCACAGTTGTTTATGACTGGAGTTGAATGTAGGAAATTTGAGAGACAAATGACGCATTGAAAGAGATGTGTTGCTCCAGCCCAGGTAACAGCCTGCACAGTGCTAACTTGTCACATTTTATCAGTGGCTAAAACCATATTGCTACTTTATCCATCTGTCTTTCCCCTACAGGATAGTTTTCGGCAGCGATGTTTCAAAAGACAAAAGTTGAGTTCAAAAGAAAAAGTGGAGGGAATAGATAAAAGAAAAGGATAGAAGGAAAGAATTGTGGGCAGTGGTGACCCTGGAAGAAGAGTTCCTGACCAGGGGAAAAACTGAGAAGCCACTGAAGTGGGGACCTTGGAAGAGATGCCAGGCATGGTGGCCACCAGGAGGCGCTGCTACCCCATCAAAGGCACACGGGAGTTGTTTTGGGGACACGCAGAGACACTAGGGGAGGTTTTTCAGAACCTCAAGTGGGCTTCACTCCCTCTCCAATTCCACTCTAACCCCCAGATTCTTACTTAAGGCTTTGAGGTCTCCCCTCTTGGTCCCCTGAGATTTGTCTCAGAGAATCCAGAGGGATCTTCCCCTGTGAACATTTTCAGGTGAGCAACAATAGCTTGGCCAGGTGGCCATGGGACTGATGGAGGCACTCGGGAGGGAAGAGACCTCCCAAATTTGCACCCCAATTTTGTTCCCCATATTTCAGGCCAGGCTCCCATACAGGGGAAGATCAGGAAGGCACCTCTGCCCACAGCAGCTGATGGGGTGAGCACAGGGGGAAGACCTGGCTGGCAGCTGATATCCTCCTTGCATGCTCTGGACCTCTGTTCTCCAGCACATCCAGGAAGGGAGTGCTCACCTGGGCTCTCCTTGTCAAACAGCAAATTTAGAGGAGACTGAAAGGTAAGCCAGAGGTTCAGGCGTCCACCTACAGTAAACCTGGCGGAGAGGCTGAAGGACACCCTGTGGCCAGCAGCGATGGGACCTACAGAGCACAAAATCCAGCCTGGGCATTGCATGTCCCTAGGGCCATTTGCAGGAACCCCACTCCTCTGTCTGAGGCCCAGCACCTGTTGTCTAAAATCAGCACTTACTTGCCTCTGGGCAGACACCCTGACAAATTCTATACCCGCCCCCCCTTGGCTTCTCCATTTTCAGTTCTGCTCCTCAAACACCAATAGCTTCCATCACTACAACCTTCCTCAAATTACCTTTTCCAGGACTGTGGCTTAGCAGATATTAGTTACAGTTCAGGCCCAATCATCATTGGATCCTCTCAAGAAGATTTTAGGGAGACCTATGTCTTCCAAGCCTAAATCACATCCCAGGATGATTTCCCCACAAACTCAGATATTCTTTCAATTATTGGTCTGCTCTTGCTTTTCTAGGGATATGAGAGAGAGGCAGGCTTAAGGAACCAAGTGTGTTGGGACTCTGAGCTGCTTGTCAGACTCGGAGGACACTCTAGTGACTAAGCCATACAAGTCAAGCTCGGGTATGATTCTTGCAGGTGACAACAAAGGGTCAGAGAAGACACCAGCAGAGTCCAGGCACCAGTGGGACCCTGGGCTGTCCATCCCCAGCAGGACCCTGCCCAGCAGGCTGCTAAGCCCTGGGGAGGCCCCAAGCCTCAAGGAAGAGGGGGCAGGGTCTATAATACTAGACAAGACTATGATCACATTGTGGATTTGGGAATCTGCTGCTGACGCCACTGGGGGATGGGGATGCCTAGGAAATTCTGGAAACTGAAGGCTGCCCGGGCTGCCTGGCTGACTCTGACACACCCAATCCTCATTTGGATTTGAGCAAAGGAGACTGAGAGCAGGAGGAAGGCACCCAGGAGCCTGCAAGTCGTGCCTAAGCCTCTGGATCCCACATCTGAAGAACACCACTTACTATCAGCTTTGAGCAGTGGTAGCACCGTCGCCTCTGAGGTTTAACCGAGGCACGATTATTACTGATTGAAACCAGGAGACCAAATTCCAGCCCCCTCATCCCTCCAGTGGCAGGCTGAGGTTCCACATCCATTTCCTGCCTTGGTCAGAATTGGCTGCAGAACAGGACATGCCTGCCGGTGGCTCCTGCTGGGAGAGGCTGAGGAGGATAAGGCGGAGACAGACAGGGATGCCAAGGGGAACAGAGCACGGACCTGAGTAGCCCATCCAGGCCCTCCTAGAACCCCAGGCGAAGGAAACCTAGGAGCTCACTGGCTTAAGCCCATCCTGTGGCCGTGATGCTCTGGGGATACTCCAGCTACTTAGCTGCTCCCCACAGGAAGAGGGGCTGTCCTTTTACAGCCGTTCCCCTGACTCCTGAAGAGGGTTGGCTCCGAAACTCACAGAAAATCAAAGATATACAGGTTATAATTAGAGGGATCCTAGCAAATGTCAGGTTTAACCAAGGCCCTCATATTATGTAATCAGGGCTCAGAGAGGTCAAGCAACCTCACAGAGCTAGATCCAGACCGCAACTCTTGACTCCTGACTCCTAGTCAAGTGCTCCTTTTCTGACACCAGAGTCTTCCAGAAGGTCTCTCAAAGAGGTCAAGAAATAAGTAGCTCTGGTCAAAGTGTTAAAAAATCAGCTTCAAAATTATGATAGGTGAGTAGTCAGTGTGGCCATTTGCAAATAAACCTTACCATTTCATTTAGCATGGTCCTAATAAGGGCCATGCCCTATGGAAAGCCATTACTCCCACTTTGCTGTTTCCTCCTCAGTTGCCCCCTCTGGAAAATAAAGCCGCATTCCTGCCTCGAAGGGATTCCATGAGGCTGCCATGGTAGGAGATACTTGCAGCAATGTCTCACCAAACCTGAAAACACTTCTTGAGCTTACAATCAAGAACGAAGAAGTAGAGTAGACCCCCAAACAGCCAGTGTAGACCCCACAAAGTCCAGGTTCCAAAGCGCATGTAATGTGCTCACTGAAAGTCCCTTCAGACTCATTCAGATCCTATTAACTCTTGCTTTTTAAATTATTCTAACAAGGTTTTGTTTGGGTTTGGTTTTGTCATTATTATTACTTATTTTTTAATCCATGAGATATTGGAAATATCCAACAAATTAGAAGGAAGGTGCTGAACCACTAGTGATAAGCACACTGAGGGCTGCAGAAGTGGTTAAAACACACAAATAGGAGTCCTGAAAGCCTAAGTCATTTTAGTGTAGGACTTAATAGCCAAAAATATTCCAGAAGATTGAAGGTATTACTGTCTGCCCGAATCATTAAAAAGAAGAAGAAGGAGGAACAAGAGGAGGAGGAGGAGGAGGAGGAGGAGGAGAAGGAAAAAAAGAAGAAGAAAAAGAAGTTCTTGCACCCATCTTTTGATTCTAAGAATAAAGGCCAAGCCTCACCAGCTCAAAGGATTTTTACTCCTCTGAGTCCATACATCGTTTCAACGTCAAGAACGAGACCCCCTTTCTCAAGAAAGGCCCCTGTGTGAGCATTTCCTCTTCAGACGCACCCCCATACCCCAACAGATGCACTCAGCATTTTCCACTAATGACTGCGAATTAGCATAAGGATCCTTCAGAGCTGGCACACAGAAACAGTACACGCAGGATATTGGAGGAATGTCTAAAACACTTGAGAACAAACCATTTCCAAGCTCCCATAAGCAGTTTGGAAGCTTCTATTTATCTACAAATAACTGACATGCTCCAGATAATCTTTCTTCCCTGTTTATTAAAAGAGGCCCTAAGAGCCCCTCTAGGCCACTGTTGAATGATTGAATGAATGGATGGATGGAGGGTGAGTAAATAAACCTGGTGACATAGCTGAAGTTATTTGAAAATAACAAATCCCCTTTCTTTAAATACAGCCCAACACAGACTCCCACTGGTTCACACATTTCTCCCAAAGAATCTGCATCCGTAAGACCTGAGTGCATTCATATTTATATGTTTTGGATAATTTTTGCTGCTTATATTCTGGAATAACATCCAACACGCAGATGAAAAGTCAAAAATCCATCCATTTAGGTTCCTAAGTATCCAGATGGCTGGCATCAGTAGATGTAAGCATTGTGTATCCATTCATTCAACAAATATTTATTAAGTGTCTGCTCCATGCCTGGCTTTGTGCTTGGCCCTGAAAACCTCAAACTGAGCAAGATTGATTATTCAGTCACCTTCACAAAACCACATCATCTTGAAGCAGAGGGAGGAAAGCAACCATGCGTATAGCCTGCTCCGTGCCTCACACTGTTTTAGGCACCTTCACGTGATACCACCTTTTAGGACTACCCTCAAAAGTAGGTATAACCATAAACAGGTGAAGAAGAGATCAGGTAACTTGTTAGAGCCACACAGCTACCAAGAGTCAGAGCATGAACTGTAGCCCATTGCTCTGCACAGCACAGGGTTAGAGGCCTGTGATGGGAGGCAGAAAGCAGAGTAGATTGACACTGCCTCCCTTTCCTGCATCATCCCAGGAAAGCTGCAAACTCTTCTAAGTCTTAGTTTCCTCGTCTGTCTAATGGGACCACAATGCCTCTCTCAGAACTCAGCTGTGGGAATCAAAGGAAATAATATATGTGGGGCCTCCTGGCTTTGGAACCAACACACGTAGGTACTTGCAAATGTTTATTACATGAGTCGGTTCAGTCTCCAAACCCTCTTGCACTCTCACCTCCCACCCCCTATGCTGGTATCCACTGAGAGCAAGCACCCCCAAACACTTCTGGGAGCAAGCAGCTCACGACTTCCTGAGGCAGTCTGTTCTGGACTTGGAAGACCTTACTCACCTGGCATCCCCATGTGCCTTTTCCTGGGAAAGACGGGAGAAGCCACAGGCCTCCCCCAAGAGGTGACAGTTTGGCTCTGGAGACACGGTCTGTATACAGGAAGTCTTAGAGAAGGCTCAAGGTGCATCATATTCAGGAACAGGAATGGGAGGTGGTGGAGGTGAGGCAGGCTCTCTCTTCCCTCCTAGCCTCAACTCTGTCCGTCCCAAGGAGATGCTGAGCTGACTCTCAGGCCAAACATCCTGGACAAGGGTGGCCTGGCCTCCGCCTAGGTCCTGATGCTCCCAGAATCTCCTCTTTGTTTTCTCCATCTCCCTCCCCGACCTGCTCAGTCCTCTTTCGAGCTGTTTTCCCATGTGACTCCTAAGCCAACCAAGTATCCGCTGGCCTTGTGAGAGACCAGTCTGACTCTAATGTTTTGAATCTAAACGACCATGAAAAAAAATAATAGTTAAAAAGACAATTTTGTAACCATCTTAAATCAGAGTCGGAGAAACCAAAGTACCACACACCCCACCACTCCTATTATTCCTCCTGTAAGTGTTAAGTGTTAAAGTTCAAGCTCTTGAATCTGGCCTTTTGCGTTATATTCCAGCTCAACTGCTTGTAACTGGTAAACTTGGACAAGTTAGCTAACTTCTTTAAGACTTTTCCTCAACCGTAAAATAGCACCCCCCCCCCGCGCCTTAAAGCATTGTGGTAAAAAAACAGAAGTCAGTAAAGTATGGCCCGTTGGCCAAATCTGGCTCACTGCCTGTTTTTGTGAACTCCTATGAGCTAAGAATGATTTTCACATTTTAAATGGTTGGGGAAAAAAATCTAAAGAAGAATATTTTGTGATATGTGAAAATTACATGAGGTTCACATTTAAGGGTCCACAAATAAAGTTTTATTGGAACATAGCCGCAAACATTTGTTTACATATTGCCTATGGTTGTTTTTCTTCTACAACAGCAAAGTTGACTAGTTGCAAAGGAGTGGTGATAGCCCATAAGCCTAAAATATTTACTCTCTGGTTTTTACAGAAAATGTCTATCAATCCCCAGTAAAGAGAAAAGATAGGAATACCTAGAAATGCCTGCAATAGTAAATACCTCAAAAAAATGTCAGCTTTCATTTTCTCTTATTACCATCGAGCTCCCATTTACCTTTGGTAATACATCCCCAAGTGATTACAAAGGTTTTCTACATGATTTTTTAAATCGCTGCATAATATACATTCCCCTATAGAACATATATGGTGGTATCTAGTTCTAACTGGCATTGTCAACACAGAAGACATTGTCCTGACCTCACACGAAGACAATGGGAGAGAGTTCCCATCCTCCCAAATGTCAGCCTCTGGACTTACTCTTATTGGAATACACAGTGGAAGAGCTTGGAATAGAAGCAAATAACAACAGAGCCTCCATATTGCCTTATATCAGAGAACATTGAATGGAGAAAGTACATTAGAAATTCTCTGATCCAATTAATTGCCTCTGTTTTGTAAATAAGAATCTGAGCCCAGAAGAAGTTCAGGGACTTAGCCTAGGGCAATCAACTTTCTTTGACCACCCCCACCCCAATCTCGGTGCCTTTTCTGCGTATGCAGTTCTCTGCCCTTCTTCCTGATGCGTGTGCTTCCTTTCTCTTTGACTTTATTTATTCTTGGCTCAGATCATACGTCCTGACTATCATATGATGTGCCCTTGAAAAACAGTTTATGTGCAGGTCCTAGGTTCTTAGATGTTAATAATCTTAAAAGCAAAGCAAATCCATTTTTAAAGCTTCTTATTTTTTTAACTGAAATATAATTGCTATATATTATATTAGTTTCAGGTGTACAACATAATGATTTGAAATTTGTATGTATTGTGAAATGATCATCACAATAAGTCAAGTTAACATCCACCAATCTACGTAGTTACAAATTTTTTTTCTTGTGAGAACTTTGAGGATTTACTCTCTTAGCAACAAACATGCAATACAGTATTAGTAACTATATTCACCATGCTGTACATTACATTCCCGGGATTTGTTTATTTTATAACAGGAAGTCTGTATCTTTTGACCTTCATCACCCATTTTGCCCACCCCGGAATCCCCCTCCAACCCATTTTTAAAACAAAGGAGCATCTACCAGCCCAGGCTTGACATTCATTCCCGAGCAAATACAGCTCCTTAATGACCTGAATCAAGATTTGTCCATGTTTAGTCAACCTCCTCACACGGTCCTGGCATCAGCCTCAGTCAGCTGCCCGTCCAGGCTCCAGAACAGGTGAGAAAAATGAGAAGGCCCTTTCCGGAGCGGCGGATTTGGCCCTCACAGGCTGCCATTCACACAGCAGGACAGAAAAGGCATTCACTTTCCTCCTCCATGTCATGATACCAACTGAAATTACCTTTAAATGAGGAAGAAAGTCATTATTTAATCAATAGGATTGCGTCAATTGAGGAAAATTTGTCTCCAGTGTAAACAAGCGGAACGTCTTTGCGCTCTATGAAAACAAGGTTAAATTACTTGCAGATCCGGCGACGAGAGACATGTAGGAAGTGAACCTGAAGCCTGACACATTCAGGGTCTGGGAACCGAAAATAATGGGAATTGTTCTGATTTTTCCAGTGGAATAGAGCAAGAGACAGGGCCCGCCTCTTTGCAGAACCAAGGATTCCTATGCTTTACCCTTTCTTATGAGAAGGACGGGGAGAAGAGGAAAAATAATGACAAAGAGAGAGGAGAACAAACAAAAGTTAAATGAACAGTGGGCAGCTGATCCCTCTGGACCTGGCCACTATCACTGACCTGCCAGGGAGTGGTGTTGGGGACAGAGTAGAATTAAAATGTAGCACGATCACATCTGGCCAGTGCTTCCTGCTCACAGCCTTTCCTTTGCTCCATCAATTCCATTCAGCAGATCATACTGAGAATAAATTATTATAATGGTGGCTAATGTGTATTGAGCGTCCATGCCAAGCATGCTGATCCTTAGATGTGCATTGTGTTATTCAATAGTCACAATACCCTTAGAAGGTAGCTATCATGATCATGCCCACTTCACAAATGAGGAAAGTCACTGAGTGAAAGTCACTGACATTCTCCCCTCAGAACACAGTGAATCCTAGCCAAATAAATGTTAGCTCTGGACTTTTCGAAGGCCAGGCTCCATCACTTTTGTGATAAATTCTGGTTCATGTTTATTCCCCATGTCTCCTCCCATCCTCCTACCCACACCTCACTTAGCTCCAATTCTGAAGTGTCTCAATATGTGGTTCATAACTGACCTTCCTTCCATGACTATATATCCCTTACATGTCCATCAGGAAAATATGGTCACCGTATGCCTTGGCCCTGGGTCACCATAACAGGGATCTAACGTGGCCGAGGCCAAGGGGCCTCTTGGCCTCCTCTGGCGAGACTGGTGTGCCGGCCTGGCTGTGTGACGTGGCAGCCTAGCCAAGAGAGCAAGAGGCTGGCCTGCTGAGAAGAGGTTCACATTAGGAACCGTTAGAAAAAAAGAAAAGTAAAATGAAACATATTTGACCTGGGAAGAAATAGAAGACCTCTCAAGTTGCCAAAGTGACGAATTAGACAGGGAGGCAGAGCAAATGTGAACTCCTGGGGAGTCCATCAGAAGGAGCCCAGATGGAATAGACTAGGCGGAGGTGGTGGGGTGAACGGAGACAGGATGATTTATCCAGGTTGGATTGGGAGACCAGTCAGAGCACTCCAAAGAGCTAGACACAGTCCACCCTTTGTACCCTATTTATCTAACTCATCAATTTTATAGCCACATTACCTTCCCAGCGGGCAGGAAAGCAGATATTGGTGCCATCACAGGCCTGCCTGTGGTTTGCACAGCATAATGACAGATGCCAAAAACAAAGGGGAGGGGAGAGGGCACTTGGAAGACCACAAAAGAGCCTTTATAATTATGCCTCTTCCTCCCTCGGGAGTCTGCCTCTCGCTCTCGCTCTCGCTCTCCCTCTCCCTCCCTGCGGAGGTGCCAGGCTGGCTGCAGGGGTGCCGTCCTCCCGGATGCGCTGGGCAGCTGCCTAGCACGTGTCTATTAATAACCGTGCATGGACTTGAAGGCAGCTATTCCGTCCCGCCTCTCTTCTCCAGGCTAAATAGCGGCAATCCCTTTAACCTTTCTTCATGGGCCCGATTTTCCATCCCTTTAATCATCCCTGTCACTTTCTGCTGGATGGCCTCCACTCTCACCACATCCCTCCCCCGGGGTGGAGAGAGACTCCGAGCCAGCCTGGTAATGGGCCTCCCTCCTCAAGAGCTGTTCCTTTCCCACTGCACTGCAGCCCCCCAGGCTGAGTTACTGCCCTTCAGGACACAACTGGAGGGTGTCCAGCCCCGTGTGGACATTCCCCTTGACCAGAAAGTCACTAACATCCAACAGTCTCCTCGGAGGGGATTCCCACAGTTCTGTGGACCCTGAGAACAGCCCCCTAGCCAGATTCCCTGCTGCCACTTGCCCCCCAACCCCACCCCGCCAAAACAGTTAAAAGCCAGCTTGAGAAATAATTTTTAAAATCAAATGTCATTTTTATCATGTCCCTCCCCTACTCAAGAGCCCTTAGTAGCTAGCTCACTGTTGCTTTCTGATACAGTGAATGGAAACATTTGCCAGATTCTGGGTCCAGAGTCCTCTCCCCACCCCCTCTCTGCCTCTGTCCAGATCCTCATTCAAAAAGTTTTCCCTAGTTAGTCTCTCATTCTGGCTACACCTTTACCAGCCACCCCCATCCCCACAATGTCTTGTTAGATACTGTTTTGAGTGGGGCAAATTATATATATATATATATAATATATATAATTATACATATTTGTATATATATACATGTATATAATTATACATATATAATATGTAATTCTATTTATTATTATTACATTATTATATATAATATATATATGGATAAGGGTTCTTTGACAGAAAACAACAGGAAAAAACTCTGACTGGTTTAAGAAACAGAAAGGGCTAGATTGGAAATTAAAGGCATAGTGCACAGAATTAAAGGCAGGGCTGAACCACAGGCCTAGGAAAGGGCAGAACAGGGGCGCTCTGAGGTCTTTCTAGAACATTGTCATCAGGTAATCAGCTCCAACTGCCTTCCATCCTTATTTATCTTTGCTTAACATTCCGAGTTTCAGGACCTACGATCTAGACAAGTTTGTGTGGGAGTGGGGAACCCTGTGATTGGCCACCCTCCAGAACCACACAGTGTGGGGGAGAGTTGCCAGATTGAGCAAGTAAAAATATAAAATGCCCAGCTAGGGGCGCCTGGGTGGCTCAGTTGATTAAGCTTCCGGACTTTGGCTCAGATCATGATATTGCAGGTCTGTGAGTTCAAGCCCCATGTCCAGCTCTGCACTAGCAGCTCAGAGCATGGAACCTGCTTCGGATTCTGTGTCTCCCTCTCTCTCTGCTCCTCCCCTGCTTGCTGTCTCTCTCTCTCTCTCTCAAAAATAAAATAAATGTTCAAAAACATTAAAGTGTGCAGCTAGATTTGAATTTCAGATAAACAATGCATAATCGTTATAAATATATGCCATGCAGTATTTCCTGAATTTGTCTTCCCATTCATGCCCTCCCCCAGTCCCACTCTGCAGCTCCTAAGTGGGCATTCTCTCAGACCAGGGTCTGCATCCCCTCTAACTGCCGCAATGCCTGGCTGTACCTCACACCTAACAAATTTCTTCAGTCCATCCTCAAGGTGACTGTGGATTTTAGTTCTTTCTCTTTAATTTTAATAACCCAGCTTACCTCACTCAAAACGATATATTAACTGACACAAATAAAAAGGCTAATGTGCCCTCGGCAATCATTATTATTTATTTCCTCTTTACCTCTATGGAGGAAAACACAAATTTCTCTGCCTTCTCTCTTTTGCCGAATACTTTGAAAACAGCCCTAAAGACATTGAGCATTTGTATAACTTTGTACAGCTTACCATGCATTTACACATCCATCATTTTATTCAGTGTCATAAATTAGCATAATTAGTGACTTAAGTGGTCAGCTGGCACTGGTAATACCGTCTCCCATTTCATGGATGAGAAATTAAAACTTTGAAAGGTAGAGTATAAAAACTAGTGTGGATTCAAGTTGTTTGTTCCAAGGCTTAGAACGATGTGTCCTTTCCCCTACATCAGAGGTTAGCAAACTTTTTCTGTAAAAGAGACACAGTAAATATGTCAGGCTTTGTACACCATATGATCTCTGTCACAACTACTCAACTCTGCCACTGTCACACGAAAGCAGCCATAGTCAAGACATAAATGAATGGATGTAAGTCCCAATAAACTGTACTCACAGAAAAGGTCACCGGCCATATTTAGCTCACAAGCTGTAGTTTGCTAACTAACGTCTCCTCTACACAACACAGTAAGTACTCTTTAATCTTTGTGAGTCTATCAAAGTTTGACTCCCATTGGGATGCCATGATTTTGACCTGTATCAATATTAGATCATTCTACTACTTTTCTCTCTCCTTACCTCTTATGTGTCGTATTGTTTGGACAATAACTGACATGGCTTCCCACAACCCCCTTGATCTCTCCTACACTGTGGCAAAGTTTTCTCTTGTACTACGAACATGCCCAGCTAAGCTCATCCTTCCTCCTCTGGATCCTTCTTTACCTGCATGTGAGATCAGTTCTGACAGGCCTTTTGAGGAGGCAGCTTTCTGAGACAGAGCTTACCCTGAGGCCCCCAGGATTAACCAGGATAAATCATCCACCCAGCTTCCCCTCACTCTGGGTTTCATGGGCCTCCTCCTCTGGGCCTTCTCCAAGTTTGTCCCCAGAAAACTCCTGTACTGGAATGGTAACTCCACTGTCAGGTCTTCCTACAGCCCTCTTCAGCTCTGGTCCTTGGAAGACAGAGACTATTTAGTCCATCTTCGGCCAGCAGAGTGGGAAGACTGGCTTATATGTTCCTTCCAGGGAGAGCAGGAACTCCCTATGGCAAACCAGGTAGTTTGGTTTATACCCTTCTATGTTTATAGATCTGGGACAGTGAGGGGTGGATGCTGTGTGCAAACAACACTCTCCTGGGCTTAGATGACTGGGGTTGCAAATCCTCAGGCATGGTGATTGACCACCTGGAACCAGATTCTATGTTGTAGGAACCAGTGGGAAGTGACTGATACCTCACTAAGGTCGTCCAGGTCTTTAAGTGGGTTTCTAGATGCGTGTGTGTGTGTGCACACCAGGCATAAAGTCAAAAAAAGATTCTAGAGATCATGTTACTCAAACCCCTCATTTACAAATAACGAAACTAAAAGCCTTGAGAAATCACCTCAGTCTATCATGATGGCAAGGGATAAGGATCCACATTGTCTTTATCAATCATATCCATAAAGATGATGATGAACTTGATCAATGAAACTAATATTTATAACCATAAAGCTTTCCTTGAATATCAGTATATCTTATTTTAAATAGGAAGCAGAGAGCATTTTAAGCCTAGCACACCCAAAAAGCTATGATGACATCAACTTTTTCAGAAATAATTGAGATTTGACCTCTCAAAGCTTCCGTGTGTTCCAAAAGTGGAGTTCCCTGGGAACACCAACAATTCCCTCCAACTTTCTTCATAAAGTCTCCAAAAGCATCAAGAGAGGCAACAAAGAGTAGAGGTACAAGTAACACTTGGCATCTGAATGCCCTGGTTCCACCATTTAGAAGCTGTGTGACCTTGAGCAAATACTTTGTTTTTCTAAACCTAGTTTCTCATCTGTAAAAGAAGTGTAATATTAGTACTTATCTTGAAGGGATGATGTAATATTTAAATGAGAATAATGTATACAGAGTGTCTAGCATAGGCTGACTTGAGTATAACCATTCAACATCCACTATTGTTGCAATGTTGACACCTTTAGGCTTTTTGCCTAAAGCCCAACTCTAATTTTTTTTTAACGCTTATTTATTTTTGAGAGAGACACACACAGAGCGTGAGCAGGGGAGAGTCGAAGAGAGAGGGAGACACAGACTCAGAAGCAGACTCCAGGCTCTGAGCTGTCAGAACAGAGCCCAACGTGGGGCTCAAACCCATGAACTGTGAGATCATGACCTGAGCTGAAGTCAGCCGCTTAACTGACTGAGCCACCCAGGCGCCCCGCCCAACTCTAATTTTGAGTTGACCGCTCTGCCTACTTTTCTCACTGTGAAATAGGGCTAGTAATTTAGCAGGACAGATAGATAATCAGAAGTTAGTTATGACCTGGGGAAACAGATCTGGCTCCTTGCCCAGACTACAACCTGGCCTGAATGACTTCCAGGCTAAGAGACAAGGTACCTTTCTGAGCTGAGTCCCCTCTGAGGGTGTGGCCTCCAAGCCAGGACTCAGGACCCCTGGAAGAAGAAGTAAGACAGAAGTTCAGAGAATTAGGGAAATGCAAAAAAGGCTAATGTACAGTTTTCTTGGTGGATAATCTTTCTGGCATTATGATTTTTGAATCAAATTTTGTCAGCCTTTGAAAGTCCTGCAGGGTGAGGGCAAGGAAAATCAGGGAGTTACTATAACAAAAAGACAAAGGGGTCAGGATAGCTCCTTGATAAGGGAGACCTCAAGAGACCAGACTGTAGTATTTGCAGCATCTCCAAACCATTAGAAAGAAAGAAAGAAAGAAAGAAAGAAAGAAAGAAAGAAAGAAAGAAAGAAAGAAAGAAAAAAGAAAGAAAAAGAAAAAAAGCAGACTTCCTACAACTTCATCTTCCTAGTGATTTAAGAAATGTGCTAGACAAAACAACTCTTTCTCTTTTTCCCTGGGTTACTTGGCAGCAGCAGAAAACACTTGACAAAAAGTTCCAGAAGGGCTTGATATTGGGTTTGAAAAGTACAAATTCCCACAACAATCAGTGACTAAAGTAGCAATATTTTAGCCTTTCACAGGGATCTGGTTATTATTACTATTAATGCCAAGTATCTTGTTTCTATTCTTTTTGATTTAAGGTAATTTTCTTTGTAAAAGGCCTGCTTTGTTAAGCTCTCCACGATTATGTTGGCTTCGGGAGAAAAAGAACTGGGCATGGGAGGAAAGTATCGTGTTGTACTGAAACTTTAGAGGACCTGGTTGTGAAGACCCCCTTTGTTTTTGCTCCAAAACCAATGCAGTTCTCCAGTCTTCGTTTTCTAGTTCAGGGCACTAATTTCAGCATCATCCGCTCTGATGGTGGTATCTCTACTTGAACATGACAGTTTCCAAGGAAGGTCTCCAGAAGGCTGCACCTACCTGGTCAGGCCTGGCTATGATGTGGCCAAAGGAGACCCAAGGCACTATTCATATCTAGAAAGAGACCCCATGACTCAGGATCCATCTCATAGACAATGAAGAAGGACAGATATTAAAAAGTGAAATATTGGGGCACCTGGGTGACTCAGCCAGTTAAGCGTGTGACTCTTGATTTCAGTTCAGGTCATGATCTCACAGTTCGTGAGTTTGAGCCCCATGTCCGCACTGTTAGTGCACAGCCTGCTTGGGATTCTCTCTCTCCCTCTCTCTCTGCCCTCCCTTTCCCCCCGTTTGCATGCTCTCGCTGTCTCTCTCTCTCTCTCTCCAAATAAATAAATAAAGTTTTTTTTTTTAAGTGAAACATCAAGTTCAGTGGTTTTCAACTGGGGGCAATTTTGCCCCCCTCCCTCCACCCAGAGGACATTCAACAATGTCTGGAGACATTTGTGATTATCACAACTTTGGAGGTTGGGTGGATCCTACTGGCATCTAGTGGGTAGAAGCCAGAGATGCTGCTAAACATTTTGCAGAACATGGGACAGGACCTCTGGTAAAGACTTCTCCAGCCCCAAATGTCAATAGTGCTGAGGCTGAGAAACGCTGAGACAGATAGAGGCACAGAGAGCCCTGCATGGGTTGGGCCCTGCCCACCTCCCTCTCCATATTTTGCCCCATTCCCAGTCACTCCATGAACTCCAGCCACACAAACAACTTCTAGTTCTTGACTGCACTGTGTTCCCTCAGCACATTCTGACCCCTCTGCCTGCCAGGCCCTACCCTCTCATCTCCCAGATCTCTCCCAATGGATACCTTCTTGGGAAGCCCTTCGAGCAGGACTAAGTCAAGTCTCCCATTACATGCTCTCTCCTCTTTATTCTTTCTTTTCCCAAGAGTTTTCAAAGCGTCTTCATGGCTTTTTCAGAAGTCCCCAAGCTCCCTGCCTCTTGACTGCTAAGTGTATGGGCTACCAGCACTAACTGCAGCCAAACGGCTAGTGTTTGAGTCCCCACTCGGGTGTGTTCTAGTTGTGGGACCTTAGAAAAATCCTCTAACTTCTCTGTGTCAGTTTTCTTACCTCCAACATGAAGGTAATAACTGTAGCTAGCCTCTAGGGACGTTGTGAAGATAAAATGAGAGATTAGAACAGTGTCAGGTCCATCGTGAGTATCATATAGAAGTT
Organism: Cryptoprocta ferox; assembly: GCA_028646485.1. NCBI lineage: Eukaryota > Metazoa > Chordata > Mammalia > Carnivora > Eupleridae > Cryptoprocta > Cryptoprocta ferox. The sequence goes on along the minus strand of CM053576.1, from coordinate 99,919,504 downwards.
GACTATAATTATTATTTCAGGAATTAAAACTGCTCTTCTGAGATATTGAGCTCCATAATAAGAAAGATACACAGTATTTTCACTCCCCAGCAGCATGGCCCTCATGCTGTCTTTTCTCTACCTGAGAAAGCAGAGCTCAAATCATTTAAGGCAGGGGAGTCAAAGTCAATGCCTTGTGTTTACAGATAAAGAAATTGAGACCCAGAAAGGTTAAGGGACTTGGGAAAATCACATGGCAGGTTTCTTTCTACCTGATCAATCTCTCAGTCTCTCTCTCTCTCTCTCTCTCTCTCTCTCTCTCTCTCTCGGTCTCTCTCTCTACCCCCCTCCCTCAGTCATTCCCTCCCTACCCCCCACAACCATCTCTCCTCCCCAGCCCCCTTTAGAGGTGATAACTGGTGCAATTCCTGATCTACACTAAATGAATATCCCATAGCAACTATCTCCATCTGACTACAGGTCCCTGCTCCCCAGCCTTTCTACAAAAGACCTGGGGGTTATAAAAATCCAAGCTTATCAGAACAAAGCACACCAAATAGAACACAGCAAGGTTTCCAATCGGAGATTTCAGGTCCTTATACAACAGCCTAAAAGAGAAAATCTAGACCGGACAAAAAAAAATAGACCAAGGGCAAATAATAACCTAAATAAATTAAGAAAACACTGAGGCAGTCTCCTGAAGTTTTTTGTCATTACGTCATTGATCCTGAGACAGGGCTGCGGAATGTCTCCCCAGGGTTTCACAGGCAGGGCCACATCTCATTTGTTTTAACTCTCTCAAATCCTATTTGACTCTTTAACACCCTCCCAGCCTCTTGCGACTGTTCTTATTCTTTTTCCAGTCCCTGCAAGTTTTTGTAAGCTCACTCTTTGCCAACACTGTGGTGTTTTAGCCCAAATTGATGCTGGGGTCTCGTGGAAAGGAGTGTGGTGTCCACACTGTGGAGTGACAATGGCCTCTGACCTCTTGGTCTGGCCACACCTGAGGAACCAGCTCTGTCAGGGGTCCTACTCTTTCAGAAGGACATGAACAAACTGGAACAGCATGAAAGAAGAACAATTAAGATAAGACACTGCATCATGTGAGGGACAAGAGGACAGAGAAGACTTAGGAAGGGGTGTAAGAGCTTCGGCAAACTGAAGGGCATTTCAGATTAAGCTAGTGTGAACTTCTGATTCCTCTACAAATCCATAAAAATGCTAATAACAAAATATAGCAAAAAATTTTATAAATATAGCTAAGCTCATAAATATAAAGTAAAATTTCTAGGTACCAGGAAAGACAGAAAGATGGACAGAGGAAGGGAAGGGAAGGGAAGGGAAGGGAAGGGAAGGGAAGGGAAGAGAAGGGAAGGGAAAGGGAGGGGAGGAGAAGGGAAGGGAGGGGAGGGGCAGAGGAACTTATAGTCAAAGTGGCAAGCTTCAGCTGATGCCTTGGTGGTCCAGGAAGATATTGGCCCTACATGGCTAGAGGTTGGGGTTTTAACGTACACAAAAGAGCAAAAGCTCTGGGGCCCTGTAATGGAGAATCTAGAATAATGAAGTGGAGACCCTAGGGGGATAGTTGCTTCCTTTAAGCCTTACTCCCAGGCCCAGGGAAACCCCAGTGATGTATGCCTCTTTCCAGGGTTGCAGGTAGAAAAACAAAACCCCCAAGAAATAAATCGTCAAATCAGCACCAAACACAAGTGTGTTCTCCCAATTGATACTCTTTACTGGTAGATTAGTCAAGGTTCTCCAGAGAAACAAAAATAATAGGATATGTATATCCAGAGAGAGCGATTTAAGGAATTAGCTCAGACAACTGTAAGGACGGGCAAGTCTGAAATTTGCAGGGTAGGCCAACAGGCTAGAGGCCCAGGGAAATGTTTACATAGCAGCTTGAGCCTAAGGTAGTCTGGAAGCAGAATTTCTTCTTCCTCAGGGGACTTCAGGATATTTTTTTTTTTCCTCTGAAGGCCTTTAACTGATTGGTTGAGGCCCACTCACATTATGGAGAGTAATCTGCTTAACTCAAAGTCTACTTTATTTAAATGTTAATCTCACCTAAAAATCACAGCAACATTTAGACTGCTGTTTGAGGAAAAACTGGGTACTATGGCCTAGCCAAGTTGGCACATAAAATTTGGTATGTGAATCGCAAACCAAAAAGTTTATAAAAGAAATTGGTTCTGGACTGCTCCCTGGAGCGGAACAATGGAAAACTCTGCAGAGACTCCTCCTTATCCCAAAGAGAAAACAACAGCTAAAGATGTACTCATAACCGAAAATTATAAACCACCATAAGGAAGACTGGAAGACAAGTAAGAGGATTATCACCTCAAGAATTTAAAATAAAAGAACAGGGGTGCTTGGTGGCTCAGTTGGTTAAGCATCTGACTTCAGCTCAGGTCATGATCTCACTGATAGTGAATCAGAGCCCCATGTGGAGCTCTGTGCTGACAGCTAAGAGCCTGAAGCCTGCTTCAGATCCTCTGTCTCCATCTCTCTCTGCCCCTCCCTGCTCACACTCTGTCTCTCTCTCCTTCAAAATAAATAAGCATTAAGAAAAAAATTTTTAATAAAAAATAAAAGAACAATTGGAAAGAAATCATAACATGTTTAAAATGTTAAATAAAAGAATGACTAGAGACCATAAGGAATATTAAACACTGTTTTTAAAAAAAGGAATTTGAAGAAAAAAAAACTTCTAGAACTTATAGAAATAAAAGATAACGAAGGATTGAGTAAACCACGTATTAGATAAAAGGGAAGAGAGACTCAATCAAGAAAAGGATCTTAGAAAATTATCCATATAGCCTCATTAACATAACAAAAGACCTTTTCCCCACTCTCATTACTTAGGAAATGCCACAGGTTTTAGAAGCTCTGGGCCGAAAATGGGGACGAAAACCAAATATATATTTCTTATTATAAATCCCAATATCACTGCAGCCAAATGCAATCCTAAATTACACACATGTTAAACGTTTGAGGATAACCACTAAAAGAAAAGAATGAATGTATGTAACTTTTAAAACAGCAAAAGAGGAAAAGGGAAAGTAAGAAAACTCAAGTCAATGTAATTGAAGGCAGAAAATAAGTGTTAAAAAACAGGACAATAGGCCCCAAATGAGACGCTTATGCTAAGCCCCACATCACCAAACCAAGACCCAATTACAGTTTCAGCTCTCCCAGAAACAGAATCTTAAACTGCTCAACAAGGAATCATCTGATCAGCACTAATTAAGTAATCTGCCGGATAGATCCCTGCCACCCCCTAAAAGAAAGTAACCTGAAAATAACCAACACACTTTCTTGCCTAGTATATAGGCAAGTATATAGTATAGGCAAGTATATAGTGGGTATAACTTCCTTGTTCCCACCCCCTCCTTTGACTACAGTTCCTCAGAGCTCCTTTGTATGTGCTAGGTGGGATGCTGCCTGACTTGAATAGGTTTTGCTCAAATAAATTCTTAAAATTGTTAATATACCTCAGCTTATCTTTTAACTTAATGAGGCAAAGAAACTAAGAAGTTAAAACAAAAACATTGATATATCAATATATAATACTAGTAATAACTGGATTCCAATAACAAATATAAGTGAAAAGGATTCAAATCACTGATTAAAATATAGGAATGCTAAGATTAAATACAAAATGCAGCTTTTTGCTTGATCTGGTAGACACACAGCTTTTTGCTTTTTCTGTGTTTCTTCTAGAACACAGAAAGAATGAAAGCAATGAGACTGGGGGGAAAAAATCCACCTGGGAATCATTCTCCAAAAGAACAAGTGATGAAGCAATATTAAAGTCAGAAAAAATAAAGGAAATGATTACAAAATAAGAAAAGGAAGAATTCTGGGGTGCTTGGGTGGCTCAGTCAGTTAAGCATTGGACTTCAGCTCAGGCCATGATCTTGCAGTTCATGAGTTTGAGCCCCACATCGCGCTCTCTGCTGTTGGCACAGATCCTCTGTCTCCCTCTTTCTCTGCCTCTCCCCCTCTTGTTCTATAAATAAGTAAGTAAATAAATAAATAAATATTTTTTTAAAAGAAAGTAAAGGAAGAATTCTCCAGGAAAATACAATAATTTTAAACTTGGGTATACCTAACAACATAGTCTAAAAATGGAAGGAAGGAACAAATGAACAAACGAAGGAGGGAAAGAGGGAAGAAGGGAGGGAAGGAGGGAGGGAGGGAAGAAGGAAGGGAGGGAGAAAGAGAAAGAATTGCCAAATCCACCATCATAGTGAGACGTTTTATCTAAAAACAGGCTGAGGAAAATGAGTGAAAGTTACAGAAAGTAAGGACATTAACTCAACCTACACAGGAGCTTTTTTGATTTTCAGAGATGTCCAAAATTGAAATGGGCTGCCTTGGGAGGAAGAGCTCCAAAAACATGGAGGTTTTGCAGAACCTATATGACACTGAATGAAGCTATTGGTGGAATTTGCAAGCGCCAGACGCATTGCTTCATGAGGATTCCATGTCTGTTTTGTTCATTGCTATATACCCAATGGCTAGAGCAGAGCTTGGCACAGAACAGGCACCAGTAGAGGTCTACTGAATGAATGAATGAATGAATGAATGAATGAAGGATCTAGATAAGACAATGGATCAAATAACCACTAGAGTGCCTTCCAATTCTAAGATTCAGTAATTCTTACATATCCATTGCTCTGTTCTTTGCCCTGACTTCATTCTGAGGCCCAGGATCACCCCAACCCAGAACACTTGAGGGTGCACTGAGAGGCAAGGGCGGGTGAGGAATGGACAGAAGAGTAACACAGAAGCCCAGAGAATGGAAGCCAGCTCTGCAAAGAGCTTCCAAGAGACTTCCTGCCACAGAAATTCCACTTGGCCATGGTAATTGCCCTGGCCCTGGGCCTGGAGGAAGGCGGTCCTGGCCTGCCCAGGGCAGGGCCTTCCAGTCAGCACATCTTGTCTGTGCTGCTGACAAGGGTGGAGAAGCAAGACTGTGAGTAGGTCACTGGGTCGGTCAGTTCCATAAAGCAAGCTTCTCCCACACACTACGTCCTGGGACACATAGAAGGAAGGGGATGAGGTCCCCAGGTCTCGGGATTTCTTAGATTAAGGAGAAGCAGGGTCCCTGGGATTGGGGATCCTCCAGTCTGATAAGACACAGCCTGGCCCTTGTGGAACCTTATGGACTGCATGTTTGTGTCCCTCCAAACTTCATGTGTTAAAATTCCAACCCCCAATGTAATGGTATTCAGAGGTGGGGCCTCTGAGGGTGATTGGGTCATGAGGGTGGAAACCTCATGAATGGGTTAGTGCCCTTGTAAAAGAGACCTCAGAGGGCCCCCTTGCCCCTTCCACAGAAGACAGCCACTTGTGAGACAGGAAATGGGCCCTCACTGGGCACCAAATCCTCCAACACCTAGATCTTGGACTTCCAGCTCTGGAACTGTGAGAAATATCTATCTGTTGTTTATAAGTCACCCTGTTTATGGTACTTTGGTATATAGCAGCCAGAATAGAGTAACACAGAGCCACTAGAATGAATGCTACGTAGAGTCCCCCTCTTCAGGAAGAAAATCAAATCTAATGGAGGACGCATGGTCTCAGCCCCAGTCAGAGCCTACTGTATCTCTTGCCCCATCATTCATGCAAGACCAGAAAGTCAGGGAAATGGCAGGCCCAGGGACGGGCCCATTTCTGTGATGAATGGAGACTGTGAGCACGTGTGGTGCCAACAGATTCTCAGGGGATGTTCCCACAGCTCTGCCTGCAGGGCGCCTCCTTCCCTCCTTCCTCCCCACCATGATGCCTGACCCACTGGAATAAATCCTGAGCCCTGGGCCTGTTTCTAACACAGGAATGTCAGGCCCCTTTGTCACGTTCTGCTTTCCCTCTCTCTGTTTTTTTGTTCTTTTTCCCAACCGTGTCTGCCCTTCTCCTGCCCCCGTTTCCCAAACTTGCTCCTGAGAGACCAGACCCAGCAGCCCACTGGTGATCTTGTTTTACATGAGACATTTCCAAAAAAGACCAAAAAATCCTTTCCAGGAAAATGCCATTTTTAAAATTCAGCTCCAGACACCGCGGCAACATTAGGAAAACAAAGGACTTGGCAGAAAGGTTTTCTGAATCGGGACTTTCTCTCTAATATACCTTTTCCAAATTGCCTCCAGTGGGAACAGGGCTGAGGGTCAGCTCCGGAGCATCCAGTCAATTTCAGATATAGACTGTGGCTCCTGGTTTTTATACCATCCCAGCCTTTCCTTACCTGGGATCCCCCCGGGACCTTCTCCCATGCTCAAGCAGGAAGTCCCTCTCCCAAAGGGTCACCACAGGAAGCAGCTATCTCTGCCAGGTCAGGGAATACTGAGGCCCCCTCCCTGCAGAGGACACTTCTCAGCCCCTGTCTTGCCCCCATCACCAGGCTGGAGGGCCAGGCTGGGGGTCTGAGACAAGGGTGGAGAAACTGTACTTAGTAGGCGCTGTCTTCTCTTATCATCCAAGTGAGGGGGACATACGATTTCCCCTGGGGCAGGCATGATGGTCCGTATGTTTCTTTTGCATGAATCCGGTAGAATTGTGTTGATGTTATATATATGATAGGAACGGTCATTATTTATTAAGCATTTACTATTGTGTCCATCACAAACCCATTTTTTTATATTTGGTTACCTCATTTTATCCTTGTAACAACTATTATGTGCTGAATTATATCCCCACTCAAAAAATTCCTACGTTGAAGCCCTAACCCCCAGTGCATCAGAATGTGACTATATTTGGAGAGAGGGCCTTTAAAGAAGTAATTAAGTTAAAATGAGGTATTTGGGGGTGGGCCCTAACCCAATACAACTGGTGTCCTTATAAGAAGAGGAAATGTAGACACAGACAGGCATGCTCACAGAGGAAAGATCATGTGAGGACACAGCAAGAAGGCAGCCATCTACAGAGGAAAGAGGTCTCAGAAGAAACCAAACACCCTGATCTTGGACTTCTAGCTTCCAGAACTGTGAGAAAATTAGTTTCTGGGGTTTTTTCTTAAGCCACCCATAAAATTAATATGGTTTTGGGAGGCCTGAGTGGCTCAGTCAGTTGAGCATCAGACTCTTGATTTCAGCTCAGGTCATGATCTGACGGTTCGTGGGATCAAGCCCCATATCAGGCTCCACACTGTTACCTTGGGGCCTGCTTGGGATTCTCTGTCTCGCTGCCCCTCCCCCACTCTCTTGTGCTCGCTCTCTCTCTCAAAGTAAGTAAATACACATTTTTAAAAAATTAATATGGCTTTTATCACCATCTTACAGGGGGCAAAACAGTCTCAAGATGTTATGAAACTTACCCAGCAAGCAAATAACAGAGCTAAATTTTGAGGGTCAACTATCTGATTTCAAACTCGTTTTTAAAATGTTTATTTATTTACTTATTTTGAGAGAGGGAGGGGTCAGAGAGAGAGGGAGAGAATCCCAAGCAGGCTCTACACTGTCAGCACAGAGCCCAACTCGGGGCTCAATCTCACGAACTATGAGATCATGACCTGCGCTGAAATCAAGAGTTGGATGCTTAACTGCCTGAGCTACCCAGACACCCCCAGAATATAAAGTCTTAAGCACTATGTCCAACTGTTTCCCTTCCATGTTCCACTGTGTACGTGCATGTCCCATTTGCTTCTTGCTGCATAACAAGTAAACTCACAATGTGATGGCTTAAAACAGTGACATTTGTTTTTCTCATTTATCAGTAATTTGGGCAGCTCTTGGTGGGGACAGCTCATCCTTGTTTTACTTGGTGTCGGCTGAAATGGCTCCAAGGCTAGACCAAATCATCTGAAGTCTAGCTCACTCACTTATCTGGTGACTAATACTGGCTGAGAGCTGGGACCTTAGCTGGGGCTATTGGTCCAAACACGTCATGTGGCTTCTCCGTATGACCTGAGCTTCTTCTTAACATAGCAGCTGCTTCCAAGAAGGAGCATCCCAAGAGACAGAGTCAGACAGAAGGCTGTATCACCATTTGTAACCCAGACTTGGAAGACACACAGCATCACTTTTACCACATTCTCTTTCTTAGAAGTCAGTCACTAATGGGGCACCTGGGTGGCACAGTCGGTTAAGCGTCTGACTTTGGCTCAGGTCATGATCTCACAGCTCATGAGTTCAAGCCCCACGTTGGGCTCTGTGCTGACAGCTCAGAGCTTGAAGCCTGTTTCCGATTCTGTGTCTCCCTCTGTCTCTGCCCCTTCCCTGCTCACACTCTGTCTCTGTCTCTCTCCCAAAAATAAATAAACATAAAAAAAAGAAGTCAGTCACTAAGAATTCAGGGGTGCCTGGGTGGCTCAATCAGCCAAGCGTCTGACTCTTGGTTTCCACTCAGGTCATGATCTCACAGTTCCTGGGTTTGAGCCCCAAGTCAGGCTCTGTGATAACAGTAGAAGCCTGTATGGGATTCTCTCTCTCCCTCTCTCTGTCCCTTCCCCCCTTCAAAAGTAAATAAATAAACATTTTTTAAAAAAAGATTTAAGAAAAGAGGAATTCAGTGCTAGTTTCCGATGGAAAGAATGACAAAGAATTTGCAGACATGTTTTAAAACCACTACAGTGAATGTACCATTGACATGGTTCTCCATATTTTATGTCAGGTGTTTATTTGCCAGTAGCACCGTATCACTGAAAGCACTGCACTGGGAGTCCAAAGCCCTGAGCAAGAGCCATTCAGCTTAGTAAGGGACCGGGATTCCAAAACCCATGTATGAAAAGAGGAGGACCTGCTTCAGGTTCAGCCACTCTCTGTATCGGACTGATGTCACTTAACTCCACTGCAGTCTCTAAAACACAGATCTCTATCAGAAGGAATTTTAGGATGCTGTTCTTCTGACGCTTCAGCTATGATAACCCGAGTCTTGCCTTGTCCCTGTGCCTGAGTCACTGTCTTAGAAACATAGCAATCCGTGTATTGAGCATTTCTTCGGTGCAGGGCATTACCTCACCAGACACTTACCTGGGGACGGCCACCACACTGTGTTCACCCTCCTAACCTATGACCGACCCAGCCCTTCACATCTGCCTCAGACCATCTTGGTAACTGGATGGCACCCTGGCATACCGAGACAGCAAGACCAAGTAGTACAGCATCGCGAATGAAAAACAAAAAGCAGAGGCCCCAGAGTCAAATCAATCTAGATCCAAATCCTGACTCCACCACACATTACTCATGTGTAAAAATAATGAGGCCCACGTTGCCTCATTGTGAAGATTCCCAACAAGTTAATACATGTACAGGGTTTGGCGCTGTGCCTAGTACATAGTAAATGCTTAATAAATATTAGCTATCTTCACTGTTGTTATTATCAATAATATTTGTAAAAGATCCACTAGAGAGACCAGCATATGGTAGGCATTCAAAAATGATAGCTGTTAATCTCATTGTGTAAGTCCTGGAAAAGCTACAGGAATTCAGAGAAGGGCCAGATAACAAGGTAGTGAAGACAGAAAACAGGCTGCCCCAGCAACTGTGCAGATCTGTAGATCTCTGCCTAATCCCGGAGCTTGGCTCTGACTGGCCTTGATTAAGTGGAAACGCCTCCCTACAGAACTGCCATCTTCATCTGCCTCAATTAGGAGATGACAAGAGCTTCCTGAGCTTGCAAGCGCCTGGGAAAAGGAATTTTGAGAAAGAAAACCAGAAACCCCCTCTGTCTTTGCTCCTGCCCAGCATCTCCTGCTGTGGCAATGGAAGCCACTGGCCACAAGATCCTGATCTGCTTATGCAGTTGTCCTACTGGTCTATGGTTTCACAGGCTTCATGTGAGGCTGTTCCCAGAGAGCTGGTGAACAGAGTCAGAATATTTAATAGTTTCCCAGCCTCAAGCCCCCTCCAGGTTGAGCCATTAATAAGAATAGAAAGCAGGTGCACAGAAGGTTACTTTCAGGTTTGTAACAGATGGGCCATCACACACACACACACACACACACACACACACACACCTTTCAGCATTAGAGAGGTGCAGTACTGTGATTGTCCTTTCCCATCGTATTTTTCCTGCTGCTACTTTCCCAGAATCCTCACAGCCAGATCCACAAATGCTCACAGTTCCTGAATCAGTCTGACCAAGTTAAAGGTTGTGGAGTGGATATGGGGAGAGTGTATCAACTTTGAGCAGACCTGATGGCTTAGAATAATGTCACCAGCTCAGTTATAACTACTTGGCTCCTGTGTTCCTCCTGATTTTCCTGCAAGCCAAATGATCAATGAGGTGACAGCTATTTCCCCCAGACCACGCTCATTTCCCTCTTCCAATCAGACAAGGATCTGGTGCCCTCTCGAATGACCTCTAAGAGCTGACATTACTGCTCATGTTGCCTGTGAGTCTGTGCTCTTCCTTCCCTGCTCCAGGCTTGGCCCACTCCAGTACAACCAGACTTCTGCCTTGATTCACAGCCCCGAATTTTGCTAGAATCCAGTTCTCCTCTGTATTAGTCAGCTATTGCTGTGAAAATACTATGTAATAAACAACCCCCAAATTTTAGTGTCTTATAAAAACAGTTATTTTTTTCACCCATAGTGTGTGGACTGGGTGGGATGCCTCTGATACTCTATAGGTCAGGTATAGTTCAGTTCCATATGTCATTCATTCTGGGACCACCAGATGCCTGGGACAGGCTCTTCTTATTATGGATAGAAGAAGCATGAGGAAAGGCTAATGAAAATTTCCTATGACTCTTAAGGCCTCAACCCAGAACTAGCCATTGTCAAGTCTACCCATTGCATTTACCAACCCAAGTCAACTGGCCAAGCCCCAAATCAAAGGGATGGGAATATATGCTCCACCTATTCTAGTAGTGTGTATGCAAAGTCACATGGCACAGGGCATGAGTGTATAATTCTATTATAGTAGGACAATGAAGAATTGGGAATGATAATCCAATCTCCAACATCTCTTAAACATTTGTGTCACCCACAACTCTTGCTGTGATTACTCATCTGATTATTCCTCCTGAATTCTTAGAGAAGCCCTACCAGCCTACTTAGCTCCTCAATCCCTACTACATCTGGGCTTCAGAGGGGCTAGAACCAAGAGTTGGGACGTTAGAAAGCTACTGGCGAACGAAGGCAACTTCTCCCTTCATTCACACTCTCTTACTGTATGCTTTCTCTTTGTTCTCTCTGCACATGTGCTTCATTTTTCTCTCTGGGCTTTCTCTGTTGCTCCACTGACATGGGGGAATAGGGTCTGCTCCAGCCCTGGGGCTACAGAAGCTCCCATTTTTAGCATCATTACCCAGCTGAAGAGTATTCCGGTACCCCACCTCCAAAATCCCAGAGAAACACCCCCATCAATCATGACTGAGGTCACGTAGCACAAACATAGTTACCCAGTCTTCTAGATGGAAGAAAAGAGTGGTGTGGGCTGACACACACACACACACACACACACACACACACGTACACACACACATAACCCAAGACTCCAAACTGGAGTCCTCTGGTCTGACTCTGGTGAGAATATGTGTTTAGTTTGGCCACAGGGTTTTTTAATGTTTTGAATTACTTGACAAAATGTAGAAACTGAGAGTGCACATGTGAATTCAGATTCTTTTTTCTTAAAAAAGTAAAAGATCTCAACTGACAGGGAGTGTGAGGATGCCCCATGGGGCCTGATAGTGTTCCGTTTCTTAATATTGCTGCAGGGCATACCACCATGTTCCATTAGTGAAAAGCTCATCCAGCTATACATTTAAAACACATCCACTTTTTAACATGTATATTACACCTTTTTAAATTTTTAAAAATTTAAAAGATTTGGCAATACCAGAGCCACCTTCCCAGCAAAGGACGAGTCTGCTGGAACTGAGTAGGCTTTCATATTGTCCTACTTCTTGCCTGTCCCTATTCTCTTCCTATCACTGAGACGGAGGGTCAGTAGTATTTTATCATGCTGACCTGTTTTTCTCACGATACAGTTAAGAAGAAGAAAGTAACCTCATTTCTCTTGTATCCATAACTCTACCAAAAGCAGGGAAACAAAAGAGACCAGAGAGGGCCGTGTGTTTGCAGAAAGATGGAAAACAGCTTTGTTTGTTTGTTCACAGAAGTTAAAAATATTCTTCCAAGTTTGACCCACAAAGAAAACATGCTGCTATCAAAAGAATCCAACCAAAGAGGCTGTGACTACTATATGGAAACTTAATGATCTGAAAACAGAGGACTGATGTTTCGACACGTTTTATTTTTCAATGCAAAAAAAAAAAAAAAAAGAATGATCCAACCGTGAAATGAAGTTATGGGGTAAAATAGGTAAGAATACAGCTCAGGCACCAAAAACTTATGAATGGTGGGTCTGTAAAAGGGTATCTACTGAGGATAAAGGATATCCATGCCTCGAACAAAAAAAAACAAGTATTTGCAAATGGAAGACTAAACAGAAATGCTGTTGCTCAGCAAGATGACGACATGGCTGAGAACTTACAGGACAGGTTGTGTGAAAAAGTTCAATCATCTGTGGCATTTCCTAGAGAGGCTTATGAGAGCCCAGTTAAAATAATACCACCCAGTCAGCTATATTTATTTATGGTTCCAAAGAGACTTCGGTGTGATTGGAGAACTTTTGGGCATGGTGTCCATCACAGGCACAACTTCAGGAAATGGCTTAGCTTTGTTTGTTGAGAAGTCTTGAAAAATTTAAAGCAGACAGGTCAAAATTAGTAAGACTGGCCGTGAAACAGAGCCCCTGAAATGGTCAGCATTAGTACTGGCCTTGTTATCAAACTTAAATCCAAAGTGACCGATTTTACACGATGGAGTACCTGAATAAGTCACCAGGAATTGTCTTGTGCTAATAAACGATAAACAGAATGGAACATATCATGGGCCTCATGAAATGGATTCACACCCATGGCTGACAGCATAGAATTCAATGCTTTGCTTGATGCATTAGATACATTCATTGGTTCTGATAAATTAAGGGTAATCAGTGTATAATGTTGGCATCTTTTATTTGCAGATGGGGAGAACAGTTGTAAAATTTTCCATGTCATCCAACAAAAAATACTTACCCTGCCTCACCAGCAAAGACTGAATCAAAGAAAATAGTATAATAAGCCATCTAACCCATTTGGGTACTTTTCTGTAAGAATCTTCACAACAATGCAAATGGGTTATCAAATTTATTCATTCTTAGTGAAATTATATCTTCGGGAAACTCATTTGGCAAAGAGTAATCTGGACCACTTTCCAATGCTGAAATCAATTTTCAGAAATGAAAGCAATCACTTAAACTGCTCTTGCAAAATTGCGGGGTTGAAGACAGGATTCCTAAAAAGATTCTAATTTTATGAAAATAAACTTTTGTTATTCAACTCATTTTTTAAAATATATTTATTTTTTAGTAATCTCGACACCCAACATGGGGCTCAAACTCATGACCCCAAGATCAAGAGTCACAGGCTCCACTGACTGAGCTAGCCAGGCGCCCCTCACCTCACCTTTCTTAATTAATATTGTGGCAAATGTAATTTTTGAATTACAACCGCAATTAAGATCTCAAAGCTAAATTTTGCAACATTAGAATGCCAAAATACTACAAATATCTCAGGAGTAGTTACCCTAAATATAAAAACCATCATACAAAGATTCTATCCATGTTCAGCCATGAACAGCTGTTTTTCATTATGAAACTAAATAAAACTATTGCTCTAAGTTAAAGGATTCAAGGCTGAATTCTATACAGCACATCACAACATGAAATGCAAGACCTGACACTGACATGCTGGGGCAAAAGAAAAAGTGTCACATTTCTGATTATAAAGCAAAGAAGTAATGAGTTATGAAAGAAAAATAATAATAATTAAATATTTCTAATTTTTGAATGTTATATTTTTCAGTTTTGAACTTAATACATAATCTCCAATATCATACATGTTTGTATTATGTGCTTATTCAACAGTCAAGTAAAAATGAAAGAAAGTTAGATTACATTCCTAGCAGTTGGTTTTTCGTACACCCAGTCCACTTTACTCATTTTTGTTGCATTTCTGGATTCTGTAGAAATCTAAGTTTGCAACCTCTAGAGTACACTATATATTTTTTTCTATGCTTTCACCATTGAGCAAGAGAGCATGTATTATTTTATTTCAATACATGCTCACTTGCTCAATGGTGAAAATGTAAAAAATCCAAAATAGAGAAACAAGCCCACTTATCATCTTGGGAGTGCTTACAAAACCAAAACCAAAACCATGCTTTTATAGGAAATATGTATTTTTAGTTACAAAGAGAATCATACCACAACCAAAGTTTTATCAATCTTCCATATTTTTAAGTGTTCGGCAAGCAAGATTTTCATGACTGCATGTTGTTCTACATTACATTTGGACTATAACTATCTTAACATATTTGCTATTATTGCATCTTTATTTCCCATTTGAAAAGCACTGGTCTTGATACCAGTTCGGTTCCATCTTTTTTCTTAAACATAGCCATGTTTTGACTCATCATGTCTTAAACCCGCTACCTAAGTTTCTATTTGTAGTTTCCAATAAAGGCTAGAATTGGATCAAATTAGAATTTTGTAATCCTCTGAGGAGGCTAAAAGTATAGCTCAAACTATGAACTCTTCTTGAGCCCAACAACCTCTGGCACTTCCATGGACCCTGAGCTGCGTTTTTCTGCTTAGTTGCTATTATTATTATTATTATTTATTATTATTATTACTATTACTATTACTATTATGTTTTTATTATTATTTGCTCAGAGGGGAACAGTTTTGTGTGATGAGAGGTCTCTGGTTGGTTCATTTGTTTATATGGACTCCCTTGAAGAGAGCCAGAGCTATCCCAGAAAGATACAATCCAAGCTCTTCAAGCCAGGGATGCCTAAATATGGTGAGAGACAGCACCTCTCTGAGGTTGAGACAAACAGCCAGCTGCCAGCCAGCCAACCCAGACACCACTGCTATTTTTACCTTAGGCTTGTGTCACCTGACTGCCCTTGACCCCAGCCCCACTTTCACCACTACTTGTATTCATCACAAATGTCCAAAAATCTCACACGTCTTAGTCCTAGAAGAGATACAGGAGTAAATAGGAAGCCTCCATTCTAATTGAGGAGGCCGTCCTATCAATAAAGAAGCCCTGCTTAATTATGAAATCATCATCACATCTCTGGAAATCTCTAGTTTGACAAGGTGACTTCACCATCAGGAAGCCTCTGGTTTGATGAAAGAAACCCAGTTCGCTGCCATAATCGAAGGTTCCCTGGGGTGCCTGGCGGGTTCACTCTGTGGGGCATATGACTCTTGATCTCAGGGTCATGAGTTTGAGCCCCATTTGGGTGTAGAGCTTACTTAAAAAAAAAAGTTTCCTCAAAAATGTCCTGATGGCGTTGTGTGGGCAATGAAAATAAGCAAGAACTTGCAAAGCTGGGGAAAAGCCCTTTAGATCACCTCCTTGGGCTGGACCTCCAGGACTGCAGAGTAGAGACCAGCAAAGAAGTGTACCTTATTGCAGCTGGACACAGGATATCATGAGCTGTCCAGAGAAACAGTCTATAGAGTAATTATCTTTAACAGAAATGATGAAGGGGCACCTGGGTGGCTCAGTCAGTTGAGAGCGCATCCAACTCTTCCTTTCAGCTCAGATCATGATCCCAAGGTCATGGGATCAACCCTCCATGCTCAGCGAGGAAGCCTGCTTGAGATTCTCTCCCTCTCCCTCTCCCTCTCTCTCTCTCTCTCCCCCCTCCCCCCACTCACATTCTCTTTCTTTCTCTCTCTAAAAAACAAAAAAAAATTTTAAGTATTAAAAGAAATGATGAAGATACAAATTGAACAGCCTAAGAGTAGAAGTCAGAGTCAAGATTTTCTGGCAAAAGATCACAGATGAGCAATGCATTCACTTTCTCTCCTCTGTGAGACCCCATGAAAACTAAATTTTGAAAAATACAAACCCTTAATAAAGAAAAAAATGGGAGGAGTCCTTCAACAGAGGAAGAATTCCAGCCCATTTCTGGAAATCTTAATGCCAATAGAAAAGAATTTGCTGATGAAGTAAAGTAGGTGTCAGAGTCGGAGTTCTGATCTCCTAGAAACTTTCTGGCCACATCCTGGGAAGGGTCAAGACTTGGAGATATCAGACAAGGGGGTGGGGGTGATAAAAGTGAATAGTGAAAGATTAATTCAAAATCTGTATACAGAATGGTGACCGACACTTTAACCCCTACCCCACATCACCTGACCCAGTGGCCTGAAACCAAGGCCAGAGAGAGAAGAAAGGGAGGTGTGTGTGTGTGTGTGTGTGTGTGTGTGTGTGTGTGTGTAGGGTTGGGGGTGGAGGACAGAGGAGAGAAGAGTTGAGGAGAGCCCTTCTCTAGGGAAATTTCACTATCTAGGACAACAGGAGTAGCAAGGGCTGTTGCTGGTGCCTCAGAGTAAATCAAGTTCCACCATCCTAGCATTTCAGAAACCCATAGCCCGAAGGGTAGCGCCCACCCCCCAGCCCGCAGCCCCCATTCTCACTCTAACTAAAGCCTTCCAGTGGCCCCAGGCATACCACTTAGTCTTTCATTTCCATAAATGAATGACAACCAGGGACCCCCAGATAACTGAGGAAAGTCTGCAATATGAAAGAGAGTTATAGTGGGGCACCTGGGTAGCTCAATGAGTGTCAGACTTCAGCTCAGGTCATGATCTCATGGCTTGTGAGTTCAAGCCCCAAAGCCTGGAGCCTGCTTTGGATTCTGTGTCTCCCTCTCTCTCTGCCCCTCCCCTGCTTGCACTCTGTCTCTCTCTCCTTCAAAAGAAATAAACATTAAAAAAAATTTTTAAAGAAAAGACAGTTATAGAGAGCTAGATCCTCATCCATCATAACCAGAAGTCAAAAGATAATGTCTGAAGTGGATAAATCAAGGAAAAATGGCATAAGCATAATATTTAGATACATTTTAGAACTAAACACAGAAACAGATAAAAGTAGAGTTCTATCAGTAGCAGGACAGGAGGTAGGGGAGTAGGGTGGGAAGCATAGGCATCTGTTGTTTTTTATCGTCAGCTCTTTGAAAATAGTTGGTTTGATTTTTTTCAACTTTTAAAATATTTTTAAGAAAAGGTCACATTGTGAAGCTATTGCCATAAAAGGAATCATTAAAACAATCCACTGCTGTGTAACATAACTTTTTGTTCCTGAAGTTTTAGTTTTTGTTCCTGAATTTATTTTAAGCAACCAATGCAAATGGAGATTCTCTAGCAGTTACTCCATGCATGTCCATATCAGGTAGTAAGTACTTTATATTTCAGGGAATTGTTATAGAAAAGGAACCAGATTCTATTACCCCTAAGTAATTTAATAGGAGGATTTCCTTTTTTTGTGTTTGTTTGTTTGCCAATTAAATCAAAGAAAAAGAAGAAATTAAGACCTAACGGATCAAGTCAGAGTCCTCCACCACCCTCAATATTTTTTCTTCCACGATTTTATTTAAATTCAAGTTAGTTAACATACAGTGTAGTACTGGGTTCAAGAGTAGAATTTAGTGATTCGCCACTTATATATAACACCCAGTGCTCATCACAAGTGCCCTCAATACCCATCACCCACTTAACCCATCCCCCCACCCACCTCCCTCCCAGCAACCCTCAGTTTAATCTCTATAGTTAAGAGTCTCTTATGATTTGCCTCCCTGTTTTTATCTTATTTTATTTTTCCTTCTCTTCCCCTATGTTCATATGTTTTGTTTCTTAAATTCCACATATGAGTGAAATCATATGGTATTTGTCTTTCTCTGACTGACTTATTTCACTTAGCATAATACACTCTAGTTCCATCCATGTTGTAAATGGCAAGATTTCATTCTTTTTAATGGCTGAGTAATATTACATTATATATATATACATACACATACATATATACACATATGTATATATATACATATGTGTATATATATATATATCTCCCACATTTGGACTTTTTCCATAATTTGGCTATTGTTGATAGTGCCGCTATAAATATTGAGGTGCATGTGTCCCTTGGAATCAGTATTTTTTGTATCCTTTAGATAAATACCTAGTAGTGCAATTGCTGGGTCATAGGATAGCTCTATCTTTAACTTTCTGAGGAACATCCACACTGTTTTCCAGAATGGCTATACCATTTTTCATTCCCACCAACAGTGTAAGAGGGTTCCCCTTTCTCAGCATCCTCACCAACATCTATTGTTTCCTGAGTTGTTAATGTTAGCCATTCTGACAGGTTATCTCATTGTGGTTTTGATTTGTATTTCCCTGATGATAAGTGATGTTGAGCATTTTTCATGTGTGTGTTAGCCATTTGTATGTCTTCTTTGGAAAAATGTCTATTCATGTCTTCTGCCCATTTCTTAAGTGAATTATTTAGTTTGGGGATGTTGAGTTTGATAAGTTCTTTATAGATTTTGGATACTAACCCTTTATCTAATATGTCATTTGCAAATATTTTCTCCCATTCCATAGGTTACCTTTTAGTTTTGTTGATTGTTTTCTTCACTGTGCAGAAGCTTTTTATCTTGATTAAGTCACAACAGTTCATGGTTGCTTTTGTTTCCCTTACCTCCAGAGACATGTCTAGTAAGAAGTCACTATGGCCAATGCCAAGAAGGTTTCACCTGTTTCCTCCTCTAGGATTTTGATGGTTTCCATCCTCAATATTTCTACGAAATTCAATATTTCTACACACATACTATGTGCCAGGCAATGTTCTAGATGGTGGATATGCCATAGTGGCTGGACAGACAAGGTACCAGGTACTGTCCTAGAACTTTCTAGTAGGAGATAGTAGACAAAATATAGACTAAGAAACAAATAAATAAATGGAGACATCATTAGATAGTGTCAAGAACAATGCAGAGGATTCAAATTGTTTGATGATAGAAAGAGGTCCAGTAGCTTACCTCAGTGTAGATCATCAGGATGATATGATCTTTATCTGAGGGATGACATTTATACTGAAGTCTAAATTAAGCCTTGTAAATATGGGGCGGGGGGGGGGGGGAACACTACAAGTAGGAAAGGGATAGAGCATACATGGCCTATGTATATGTTTTAAGAACAGAGAGAAGGCCATTCTGGCTGAACTTAGTAGGTAAGAGGATGAGAAGAAATTAACAGGATGATGTAGGAAATGCAGGGACCAGATCATGTTGGGTTTGTAAGTCATAGTAAGGAATTTGGATGTTATTATGATTATAATACATATGATTGTAATAATATTGGATAAGGAGAGCCTTAAGCAAAAGCTAGACTTGATCTGATCTAGGTTTTCAAACCACTTCCTACCCAATCTCCCAGCCTACCCACAGAATGGTGAGAAAGAATGCTTTGTTATTTTTAACTCAGTACACTTTGGGAGTGGTCTGTTAGAGAGCAAAGTCTACCTGATACAAGGAATAACCAAGTGACTTCTCACAAGGAAAAGATTCTCAAATCACATACTTCAGGCTCAGAGCTGTCTCCTTCTTATTGATGTCTTCTGAAAAGTATTGACCTTTTTCTGCCTACATGTCCTGTCTAACATCTATTGATTCTCCCTTTGGACACCCACTTATCCTGGGGGAAGGAAAATTAATGGCCCTGGTCAAGATAAGAGCTGACCCTGTCCAAGGTGCGTACAAAGGGATCTGAGCAAGTGACAGTGGAATTCAAGTTAAGCATGTAGTCACGAAGTCAGAGTAGCTGCATTACAAATACAGGGCAACTTGGAAGACACCAGGGAAGAAATCTCCCTGAGCAGTGCTGCTCTATAAACTCTGCCCTATCCAAGAACTCTTCACCCAGCCAAGAGATCTGCAACCTAGTGGAGAGTCCACGGGCTCAGCAAGAAAGAGTTTACAGCTTCCTTCCTCAAAAGGCTCCAAGATAAACAGAATAAACACCAGTTGGTCTCAGCTGGTCGCACGTTGGCCTGCCTGGAGGAGGGGGATGCCAGAGATAGCTTCTTGAGGTGGCTTCCAGCCCTGCATTTCTAGGAAATAGACAATTATGAACAACATGGATTTTATTATCATGACATCTCTAAGGTCTCTGCATAAAGCCTATATTTAAAAATATAAACATGTAAGTGAAAAAAAATGTCAGGGGAATAAATATTTGTCTTAAAAGAGACCATCTGTTTCAAATTTTTATTTAAAAAAAACACAACATGTGTTTTATTTTAAATTTGTATGTGTGTTGTTATCCTTGGGTTAAGTATTAGGTAAATAGACAGAAGCATTGAGAATCCATTTTCCAGCAAATTTTGGTTAGAAATCCTTGCACACGTGATGCAGGAGATAATTTGGGGGCTAATTGGAGCTTTGTGGGCAGCCAACCCCTTGCAGGCCTCTTCCCCACTGCCCCCCCCCCCAATGGGGATGACAGTTTCTCTGGCACTGCTGTTTGTTTTGGACAAGATGACATTTTACACCTCAGACAACACAGCGCACTGCAGGCTGCTCCCAGGACAGCCTGCTTCCAAATGTGGGTGCAGCCAGCATGGCAGAACCACAGAGCTCACTTTTGCTTGGACCTCAGATGCAGCCTCAAAGCTCAGTCAATTTGGATGCAAATCCTTTACAGTGGCTGTAACCAGGCTGGCTGGCATGAGGTGGGGTGTCAAGAAAAGAGCTGGTCTTGACGGCCCAGTGGTGGCAAAGCATGAGAGAGGTCATTTCAGAAAGGGGGTGCAGCATGGAATTGTGAAGGGTCTGGTATACTTTGGGAAATGGCACCAGTTTGGCGTGGCTGCAGGGTAGGGATGACTGGAGATGAAGCTGGAGTGGTGGCTGGTAACAGGGAACACTTTTCACTTTTTGTCCATGCTCCATCCCTTTCTGTTAGGAACTACTGCCCTTTTCCCCATTCATTCCAGGTGATTCTGGTGGGGCTGTTGAGCTCTCCACTCAGAACACGCCATCTCTGCCCTGAACACAGCCGTTGGCAGAAGAGTACTCACAGGACCCCGTTAGGGCCAAACAGAGACCTTTTCAGTGAGGACTGATGGAGGTCGGTGAGAAAGAGCTTTGTCTTTCCTTCTAAAATGATGGGCTGAAAGGAAACAAAGCATCTTTCTCAGTTCCATCATGCAGAGAGTTCCTGCCCCTGAATTAAGGCCAGCATAGTGAAAAGCAAAGAGGAGAGAGAGAAAGATGATAGACATTATTTCAGCTCTTGGATCAAGTAAACCTAACCAGGGTGTTTCCATTTTTACCAAAACTGGTCAGGCTTGGGTCTCTTTCTCCTCCAACTATGAAATGATTGGCTAAGACAGTTGAAATCAGGAGCAAAAATTAAACTTGCAGCAGGAAGCAGATAACCCTACCTGATATAGGCAAGAGTCCAGGTGTTTCCTACGGTGAAGAGAGCTAGCTGCCCGCCAAACAATATGCTCCCCCTCCCTCATCTAGGGATGTTACTGGGAATGGATCCCCAGCTAAGGGTTGCATTTCCCAGCTCCTGCTCCTGCCTTGCACAGAGGCGCTGGGGGATGGTGGCACCACAACATAGAAGGAGCCCGTGTCCCTGACACATCACACTGAGAACTGCCATCACCAAAAAGGAGCACCTACTCTGCACAGCTAATGTCAGCGAGAAATAAATTTCTTCTGAGTTTGAGCCATCAAGTCACTTAGAATCTTGTTGTTACAGCAGCTTGGGTTCCCCTAATTAATATATCCCCTTCAATATCCTGGAAGTTGCTTGCAGTCCCAAAGCCTGCACCTTATTGCTTTACTCTCCAGTGCCAGAATTACTCAGATCAGTGACTGCTGCTGGTGAAATCTGTCACCACAACATCTGTTAATGTCGTGCATTTATGGAGTGCCTACTATGTGCCAGGCCATGTACTCGCTGTTTAGGGTTACAAAGGTGAATTAGACTATGCCATATTTTATTGACTCTAAGTCACCATCAGTTGTGAGATGTATCATTATTTTGTGTACCACTAAAACAATTATGGGCCACTAAAATAATTATGGGCCAATTATGAGAAAATGTATGGCCGATGAAACTACGATGTCACCAAAGGCTATTCTAATTTCAGACACGTACAAATGAGGGGATGTGTGTCTTAAAACTGATGAAATGCAGTATTTCTCACCCTCAGGAAGCTGAAGACCTTGCAGG
Organism: Cryptoprocta ferox; assembly: GCA_028646485.1. Taxonomy (NCBI): domain Eukaryota; kingdom Metazoa; phylum Chordata; class Mammalia; order Carnivora; family Eupleridae; genus Cryptoprocta; species Cryptoprocta ferox. The sequence continues at coordinate 99,897,430 of CM053576.1, read as the reverse complement.
GGAAGTAGATAAGCAAATAAATATGTACCATGTAAGACAAATGCATTAACAGGTATGTAGACCATTGAGCTGGAATCCAGAGAAGTAGTTGACATGACCATCACAAAAAAAAAAAAAAAATGGAGAGACCTTCACAAGGACCTTCACAAGATTCACATTTGAGCTGAATCTTGAAAGAAAAAGGGAAGCAAATGCCGGGAGAGATTCTCCCCTGGGCCAGCAGGGTCAGCGGGTCTTCTGGATGTCTTCTCCAAGCCTTCAGAGAGGTTTTCATGATTCTCCAGGGTTAACAATGGGTTAGCAGAATCTCAAAATACTATAGCAGTAAATTCCAATCTGACAGCTTTATTTTCTGGATAAATGGAGGCTAATCCTGTAGGTGCCAAGGCATAATTTTAACTGGATATTTTTTCGGGGAAATCCTTCCAAAATATACCAGAGTAAACCCTTGGCATTGGCAAGGGGTACCTCAGGGGGTCCTGGTGAATCTCCAAATTCACAAATACAGCTAAGCCTGGACAGATTCCTGGCTTGCTCAAGAATCGCATTTACATGAAAAGCCACAGGTATCGTGTGTATAGCCTGGCACCACACATCACCCTCCCTTTGCACTGACTCTACAGTTTTCCTCTTGCTTGATGAGCAATTATATGTAGCCGGTACATTGACCACGCATGACTTATGATGCAATCAAAGCACAATTTTATTTTCGTCTCCCATTATCCCTTTAAACCTGATTCCACGTGGGTAGTCTTCCTCTATGGCTGAATAAAAACTCCTGTAGGTCCAGGACTTTTTAGTTCAGTCTTGGGTGGTTGACACACAAAGTCACTTGGAATGACAGACGCAGTCCTAATTCAGTAATGTGAATGCCCATTTCTGTATAATAATTAAACTTGATTTAAAAACATGCCTTTCTCCCTCCCCCCAGCTCCACTTAGCTTTGGACTAGAAACTGCTGTGGGAAGGAAGGGAGTGGTTGGTGTCTCTATCTGCTTTGTGTCTTTTACACACACACACACGAGCAGAGTAGGAAGAGAGTCAGAGCACTGTGACAGCTCTCTCCAGAGAAATCTGTTTTCTGATCTATCCTCTGTCTTCACTGCTTCAACCATTTTATATTCTCAAGATGGATGAGATGGCGTCAATAGTTCAGTTTCCTTCGTACATTCTGCAGGCGAGGAGCTAACAGTGTGATTTCACATCTATTGTTCCTTGATATCTCTGTCAAATGTTTATTATTAACACCCTATGGAATATATTATTGTTATGGACTGTTTGTGTTTCTCCCCCAAAATTCATAGTTTGAAGCCCTAACCTCCAACACAATGGTATTTGGAGATGGGGCTTTGAGAGGTAATTAGGGTTAGATGAGGTCATGAGGGACCCACCTTCATGAGATCATAAGAAGAAGATCTCTCTCTCTGTCTCTCTGTCTCTGTCTTTCTCTCTCCTTCTCTCCCCCTCTTTCTCTTCCCTCCCCCGCAGCCCCACTCTGCTATGAGAGGACACAGCAAGAAAGTGGCTGTCTGCAAGCCTGGAAGAGAGTTCTCACCAGAACCCAACCATGCTGACTCCCTGATCTCAGTTTCCAGCCTCCAGAACTGTGAGAAAATAAATTTCTATTGTTGAAGCCACCCAGTCTATGATATTTTGTTATGGCCGCCCAAGCTGACTGATACAATTGCTAATCACGGGTCTCGCTGCATTCGCTTTACAGACAGCTTTCTCTAGTTTCTGTGTCAAGCACATAGTAGGCACTCAAAAATATTTATAAATGAATGGGTGAATGTATAGAAGAACGACAGACAGAATCGTTCACTTCAGATGTCCAAGCCACTGTGGAATGTCACATCCCATTCTGTGTGTGTGTGATCTTGTTTTTTTAAATATACAATACATGAACACATTCTTGTGTGTGTGTGTGTGTGTGTGTGTGTGTGCACGCATGCGCACAGGTGTTAAACAACATACAAGTAAGCAGAGGAGAACGTAGACATTCCCCTTCACCAACCTCCTCCCCAGCCCATTGCACAACCCCACTGAGAGAGCACACGCACACAATTATCATGACCCATTCCTTACAGACCTGTCTTTGTGTCTGCAAACCTGGAGACCTGAATTACATGGTATCATGCCATGCACGTGGTGCTACAACTTGCACTTTCTCGTATATCCAGCACACTTCTTTCTCTATGCCAGCACATTCCTCATCCTTTTAAGTGCTGCATCATGTTCCATAGCAGAGACATACCTATGAAAGTTCATTTCAGGTGTTCCTAAATCTTTCCTCATATAATGTTGCAAACTGCATCCTTCGACATGCCTCTCTGGGCACATGTGCAAGTGCTTACCTGGCTTAGATGATTTGTGTACTGAAAGTTTGGATGGTCTCTGCCACATTGCTGTCCTGGGACAAGGCTGACAATCCCTTCTCCACCAAAAATTTCCCCCATCCCCCAACCCAGAATATTTTAAACCTTCCCAACTTTCTATCAATCTGGTATTAGAAAAACATCTTGTTGTTAACTTTTTACTGTAAATTGCCTATTCCTATTCTGTGTCTATTTTTCCATGGGGCTGTTTGCCTTTTAATTTTTTAATGTTTATTTATTTTTGAGAGTCAGAGTGTGAGCAGGGGAGTAGCAGAGAGGGAGGGAGACACAGAATCTGAAGCAGGCTCCAGGCTCTGAGCTGTCAGCACAGAGCCCTATGACATGGGGCTCCAACTCACAAACAGGGAGATCATGACCTGAGCCGAAGTCAGAAGCTTAACCAACTGAACCACCGAGGTGCCCCGGGCTATTTGCCTTTTAATTGTTATTTTATAGAAACTCCATTTTGTGGTTATTAACCCTGTGTCTGTTACATATGTTATAAACACTCCTGGGCTGTTATTGTCCTTTAATTTTGTTTATAGTGTCTTATTTTTTAGACAAAACCTTTATTTTTATGTAGTCAAATATAACAGATGTCTCCTTTCTGGCTTCCATTGCTATTTCCAAGATAAATGAAATATTCACCTATATTTTCTTCAGGTATTTTGAAGGTTGTTGTTATTGGTGATGATGGTGGTGGTGGTTTTATTTTGTTTAGCTCTTTATTACATCCAGAATGAATTTTTATATATGAAGGGGAAAGAGGAGCTAATTTTTTTCCTAAATTTTCAATGGTCCCAATCTCATTCACTAATTTGTCCATTCTACCATTATTGGCAATGTCACACTCATCGTGTACTAATCACTACCCGAGTGTGTGTGTGTGTGTGTGTGTGTGTGCATCAGTAATATCCCACTCTGTTTCAAAATATCTCCTTTCTTAAACTTCTTCAATTATTTCACTAGCATAGAAGTCAGATTTGGGGGAGAAGCTATTTCTCATGTACACATAAACACAGAAGATTCTTTTTACTTCTATGATGGAAAACAGAATGCAAATGGTTGAGACTATTAGTAAGAGGCTCCTTCCCTTACTCCAGGTTTGTACTGCCAGCAAATCAAATACATATTTCAGCAAACACCGAATTCTTACACATTAAGGAGCATACAAGCTTCAGATGCACTCTTCTGTCCCAGACCACTGTCATATTCTGTCCCTAGAGCAGATTAGATTATGGGGAACTGTTGTTAACCTGGAGTGGACCCTGGCCGAGGCCGCTACTCAGGATTTGACCTGTTGATGCCAATATAGATAGAACACCTCTAACCAATGGAAACGGCCATCCATGTCAGTGGGATTCTACTTCTGGCTATAAAAAGGGTGCAGACAAATCTTAGAGGGATGTATTCTGGAATCATCTCTTTCTTGCTTGTTTCATAGTGACCTTCTGCATGTCCGAAATGCCAATCCCAACCTCCCCTGCCCCCATACAGAGCAATAAGAGGCATTCTTATAACTTTGATGATGTTTTGTTGTCTCAAATTAGAGGTGACCTGAAAATTAATTTCCCACGTTAGGCAATTATTTCCAGAAGGCCCTCAGATCAACTGTCGTAAAACTAAAACATGTTATCTCTGAGAAGCATTCCACATTTTAACCAATTCATAAGGAATAACCAAGTATAAGTTACTTCATTTAGTTACCTTGGCACTAACGTAGCGTTTGTCTTGGATAGGGTCCTGACAGTAGCATTGCCCAAAGCCAGGCATTCTCTGGTGCTCTGCCAACATTTTATTTGGCTGTGGCAAGAGGCTGGTTATACCAGTCTTAAACATTCTTAGCCATGGACATGATACCAGCCATGTTAAATGAGGCAGCTTTGGGGGCCCAGTTTGCTCGTCCATTTACACACTGGAATGGGCTGAAGGCAACTTTGAAACAGAGTCCTGGTCTTGCTGGTGGACAGTGATAGGAGGGCTCAGTTTTACAAAGGGACGCCAACCTCCCCCCATATTCAACTGTCAGTTAAGACATGTGGATAGGCTCAGAGGACAACAAAGAGGGCCCCCCTTTAGGTCTAGCTAGAAAGTATAGTTTGAACGCCCCACCACTGAATATTTATTTAAAGGTCCTGCTGAGAAAAAACACTATATAGAGAGGATTGCTTGAAGGATAAGCAATTCATCCACTCTTCCAGATTTTCTAACACCAATCCCTGGACCCGTCCAGAGCAATTGAAACACGGATACCTGGAGTCCATCACATTGGCCCCAGCAGAATTGCTTTGCTGAACTGTTCTTGGTGTGATGCCATCAGCATTTTTTAATGTAATTACAAGAAACAGTCCCATGAAAAGCACCATTATATCTGGGGTAACAAGGCTGCTGAAGACATTGTTCATTACATCACACGGTGTTTTCGTTATTAAGTATCCTCAGGGGTAATTCCGTCTGAATTTGGTACTAAAAATAGTGTTTCTCTTTCTCCCAAGCAATTGGTTCACTTATATGTGGCATGATTTTCTAGAGGGTGCTGTGAGGGACACTAGGGCAAGAGGCAATTAACTGGTGTTCCATGAGAAGGGGGCTCCATAGTTTAAAAAAAAAAAAGTACAAATCTCTAGGCCAAAACTAGTTGTTTTGTTTTTACTCCAGAACGTCTGTGAGTCCCTAATATGCTAATATGCATTATATAATGTTATAAAGCCTAACATTTACTTGGTGACTGGAGATGATCATAATAACAGGCCATGGTCTTTGGGTCAGGCTCTGACCATAGAAGCCGAAGTGGCTTATTTATATGCCAAAATTACCTTCCCTTCCCCTGAGACTTCTGACGCACTGCCCAGCGCCCCTTCAGCCTGTTAGAGGTTTTGAAGTGTGACGGGATGACTCTTGGGTCTTCTCTCTTGCTCTCTCTCCCTCCACCCCTCCCCACACCTGACTCCACCCCAACCCAGGTGCCCACACTCTGGAGAAACGTCTGGGTCTTCAGACGCTCCACTGCTGACCTAGGGGGCAGCCGTTCTGCATTCTCACAAACTGGCTTGGCTCTCATCTCACAGGATGTCTATTTCCGCCCCCATTCTCCACTGCTCTGGCTTCTCAAGGTCTCTCCATTTCTTTGTTTTCTCTTGTATCACCTGGTTATTTATGGCAGATTTTGCAAGACTTTGAGGGAAATGCTGACATTTTTTAAATTTTTTTAATGTTTATTTAATTTTGAGAGAGAGAGAGAGACAGCGTGTGAACAGATGAGGGGCAGAGAGAGAGGGAGACACAGAATCCGAAGCAGGCTCCAGGCTCTGAGCTGTCAGCACAGAGCCCGACGTGGGGCTCGAACTCACAAACCGTGAGATCATGACCTGAGCCTAAATTGGTCACTCAACCGACTGAGCCACCCAGGCGCCCCCAAAGACTGACATTTTATAGACATCACTAGGTAGTTAAGCTTCTGCTTTCCTTCTGTGCAAGAAATAGACTCGTCAGAGAGCATAGTTTCCTCTTGGAATATTTATCTTTTTCAAAAATTTGTGGGCATGGTTGTTGTAGCCCCAAGACTGCCACTTTGCAAAGAGGTTTTTTGTTCCTTCCCATCTCCACCACTACCTACTACCCGCCCGGCTTCTGGATTCAAGACTGAAGGAATGCCCTAAGTTTCTAGAAAACTACATTCTGATTACAGCATACTATTGCTTACCAGTTCCCACCTCCTCAGCGATAGAAGCCTCAATTTTTAGCTAGCATCTGGCCACCTAGAATAAAAACTACATTTCCCAGCCACCTTTGCAACTAGAAGTGAACAGCTAGTGAAATGTAAATGGCACTGACATTTGTAACTTTTAGGAAGCATCCTCAAAGGCTTGCCTTTCTTATTCTAAATCTTCTATTTGGTAGTCAGAACGTGAATGTGATGGTTGGAGTTCTTGCAGCCATATTAAACCTTGAGGTTTACAAGGAAAACAAAGCAGCAAAATGCAAAGATCTTGTCCCTGATAATTTTGGACCACCGTACAGCCCTATACTCTCTACCTCTGGACCCTTCTACGTGAGTGACAAATATTCACCTAGTTTAAGCCTCAGTTATTTCTGTGTCTTACAGCCATACTTTGTCCTAATTAAAACACTGGGTAAATGGGTTTTACTGGAACAGGAAAGAGTCTAGGATTCATAGTCTAAGGCTGAAAAGACTCTCAGGAAGGAACTTCCCAGTGTGTAAAAACAAAGAGAGCATGTGAACAGAAAGTGAGCAGTAAAGCCACTAGGTCTACAGTGGTAACTAACCAGAGTCATGCTGGCGGCCTCTGTTACTTCAAGTACAGTTCCTGAATCAGCACCATCAGTATCTCCCAGGAACTTATGAGAAATGCAGAATCTCAGGCCCATCCCAGACCTACTAAATCAGAATCTCCCTTTTTGAGAAGCTCTTCAGGTGATTCACATGCACACTGGGGTATGAGATACACTCCCTTAGGGGGCTTTGATATCACATAGAGACAAAATTACCAGAAATAACCAAAGGCAATAGAATAAAGTTAAACTGATCTAGAAAAGAGAATTCTATACCGCTAAAACAACACCAGAGGGATATTTCCAAGTCCTAGAGAATATACACAATCTGCAGAAGATAATGCCTGCTGGGGATAAGTCAAAAGTTAACAAAACACTTGAGATGCAAATGTTAAAAGTGAGAAAAATTGGGGTGCCTTGGTCTGTTAAGTGTCAGACTCTTGATTTCAGCCCAGGCCACGATCTCACAGTTGGTAGGATCAAGCCCCTTGTCAGGCCTCACGATGACAGCACGGAGCCTGCCTGGGACTCTCTCTCTCCCTGTCTCTCTCTGTCCCTCCCCCACTTGCATGTGCTCACACTCACTCTGTCTCCCTCTCTCTCAAAATTAATAAACTTAAAAAAAAAAAGTGAAAAAAATCAATCCAAAGGAATTCCCGAATACAGAGCACTCTGAAAAGGAATTTAAAATAAGTTTATCTTGGGGCACCTGAGTGGCTCAGTTGGTTAAGTGTCCAACTTCAGCTCAGGTCATGATCTCGTGGTCCGTGTGTTCGAGCCCCGCATAGGGCTCTGTGCTGATAGCTCAGAGCCTGGAACCTGCTTCAGATTCTGTATGTGTGTGTCTCTTTCTGCCTCTCCCCTACTCACATTCTGTGTCTCTCTCAAAAATAAACATTAAAATAATATTAATAATAATAAAATAAGTTTGTCTAAAATGTTCTAAAGTTCGAAGAACATACCCTATAGAGCAACCACAGAACAGTATGAGAAAAAAAGAGTTGTTGGTGCCTGGGTGGTTTAGTCAGTTAAGGGTCCAACTTCAGCTCAGGTCATATCTCAGAGTTCGTGAGTTCAAGCCCCGCATCGGGCTCTGTGCTGACAGGTCAGAGCCTGGAGCCTGCTTCAGATTGTGTCCCCTCTCTCTCTGCCTCTCCCCTGCTTGCACTCTGTCTCTCTCTCTCTCTTTTTCTCTCTCAAGAATAAATAAGCATTAAAAAATTTTTTTCAAAGAAAAGAATTGGTTTGAAAAAGAACTAAAATGAAGTTCTAATTATGAAAACCATAATCATTCGAATTTAAAAACCAACAATTTCTATGGGCTGGTTAAATCGTCCATTGGCTCAGCTGTGGAAAAAAAAACTGGGGACTTGAAACACAGATCTGAGAAAATCATCCAGAATACAATGCAAACATAATAAGGACATTTTTTAAATATGAAAAAGAAAAAATAAATATTTTAAATATGAAAAAGAAATTGAGGAACCTGGAGAATGTCTTTTGATATTCTGTATGTGTCTGTCGATTGGTGTTACAGAAAAGGACAACACAGAACAGAGTGAGAGGGGATATTTGAAGAGATGATGGCTAAGGATCCTCCAGATTTGAAGAAGGATTCTTAGCCTTGGGTTGCAAAAGCACAAAGGGTAAGTAAAAACAAACACACACTTAGACACATGTTTGCGAAACCACAGAACATTCAAGGGAAAAGATAGTATTTTTAAAGATACTAGAGAATGAAGCAAGATTATCTTCAAAGAAATGTCTATCAGATTGATATCATTTTTCCTATCGGCAACAATAGCTGCCAGAGATGAGGGAATAATATCTTAAAAGTGCTAAGGGGCAAAAAAAAACTCCATCTGCCGTTCTATATTCAGTTGACCCACATCTGAGACGAGGGACAAAGGAGAATTTTCAGAAAAAGATGAAGAGTTAACCAAACACAGATCTTCACAGAATAACTATTAAAGGAAGACTTCAGAAAAATGAAAAGCGAGATAGGATCGTAAGAAGCAACTGTGTGCAAAAGAAATTATAAACACATTGGTAAATCTAAATAGGTACAGATTCGAAAAATAATAGTAATGACAAATGGTGAGTAAAAACATGGTAAAATGAAATACTAGAGTGAAGTTAAAGCATTCTCTGTCTTGTTTAAGAAGAGAATAAAATTAACTTAAAATTTGTTATAAAAAATATGAAGTATAGGTGTTAAAAATGTTAGAGAAACAACGAAAATAATAGAAACACAATGTGTCATTCCCAGAGTGGAAGAAATGCACAGTCTCGAGGTGGATACATACTCATAAAGTGAGTGTAAAAATCATGGATCGAAAGGATGCACATCAATTTCAAGATAGAAATTGTCTCCAGATGAGATTAGAAAGCAGTTCAACAAAGATTTTAGCATAATCAGTACCTTTTCTTCTTTGTTGAAAAATGAAATCCAAGTAAGTATCCAAAGCAAAATGGTAACATTCATTTAAACTTAGCAATGACAGGGGTGCCTGGGTGGCTCAGTGGTTAAGCATCTGACTTTAGCTCAGGTCATGATCTCATGGCCCATGGGTTCAAGCCCCACAGTGGACTCTGTGCTGACAGCTCAGAGCCTGGAGTCTGCTTCAAATTCTGTCTCTCTCACTCTCTGTCCCTGTCTCACTCTCACTCTGTCTCTGTCTGTCTGTCTCTCTCTCAAAAATAAATAAACATTAAAACTGTTTTAAAAATAAACTTAGCAGTGAGATGCTGTTGTGCTGTTTTCATGTACCTCTCTGTAATTTTAATCTTTTCAATTAAAAAAATGTTTAAACTGGGGAACTTGGGTGGCTCAGTCGGTTAAGATTCTGACTTCGGCTCAGGTCATGATCTCACGGTTCATGAGTTCGAGCCCCACATCAGGCTCTGTACTGACAGCTCAGAGCCTGGAGCCTGCTTCAGATTCTATGTCTCTGTCTCTGTCTCTCTCTCTCTCTCTCTCTCTGCCGCTCCCCTGCTTGCTCGCTCTCTCTCTCTCTCCCTCTCTCTCAAAAAATAAAAAACATTGAAAACTTTTTAAAAAAAAGTGTTTAAACTAAGGAGCTACAAATCCAAAAGGGTTTCTTGCATTTGCTTAAAAGATAGTGGAGGAGGGACTAGAGAGCCCACCTCTGTGCTGGAGGGGGATGCCCACTGGGAAGCATCCAGAGATTGCAGAGTGGGGAGAAGCTTGAAGGGCAGGGCTGTTGTGGGGTTCCTAGGCCCTGTCCCCACCATGTCTTGGTCTTTGCTTTTATATACAACTTTCTACAACAGCTTGTGCTCTCCCTGTAGGAAATCATCCGGTCCAATATGGCTTACCTAAGGCACCTGCAGATGGTATTGAGGGACCTCGTGAGATGCAGCAGACTCATTAGGGGGCAAGAATTTGTTGGTGACAGTAGAAGATGAGGTCAGAAAAAGCAGCCTATACTGTTTCAATTGTCTCATTTAGTTAGAGCCTCGTAAACAGCTCTTTAAGATGAGTATTACTGTCTTCACAGAATTACTATTCTGCCTATGGCCTCTCTCCTCCATGCTACAGAGCTGGATCTGTAAATAATAATAGTAATAAATAATAATGATGAAGATAATAATAATAATAATAACAACAACAAAGTAGTGTCACATCCTCTCACTAAGTCCCCCAACACTGCTGTTAAACCTTGCCCATATCCCCTCTGCCCCCCAATACCCCTGTCCTCTGCTTTTGACTCTGAGAGACTTCCTGCCACCCATACCCACCCGGATTGCTGGCCTGGTCTTCACAATTGGGTGGCACAACTCTGCCCTGGCTGGGCCACTGCCCTTCACCAACTGGATTCAACTACCACCACCGAGTTGCCAGTGTCACTTTGCAATTTACCCAGGCCAAGAGTAGAGCAGGAAAGGTTGAGACAAGGAGGCCCCAGGTTTACCTCTTCAGTGTGAAAGCGAGTGTCCATAGGGCAGAGACGGGACCTCACCTCTGTGGCATGCACGTATGGTCTGTGCACAGTGCTGGCCGCTTTTCACATATCTGCTCATCCCATCTTTTCAACAAGCCCACAAAGTATTATTAGCCCTATTTGAGACGTGGAAAGTGTTGTTCATAGAAGGCAAGTGACTTCCCAGAATTTATGAGTTGTTTTTCTTGTGGAAAGAGATGGAGAGATGCAGACTCCAGGATCCTGAACACCTTCCATAGCTACCCTCAGGAAACCCTCCAATGGTTACAGATGCCCCAGGATGATGTTGATGATGATGATGATGATGATGATAGTAGTAACAACAGAAATATCTGTTGAGTACTGAAACACATATCATGCACTTTATATATATCATGTTAATATCTATAACAGAGTTATCAGATAAGTACCATAATGACCCCCATTTCACAGTCAAGAAAACTGGAAGCTTATAAGGATTAAGATATTCGCCCACATTGAAGCCTATAAAATTATGGGGTGGGGTTTCAACCCAGGTTATCTGACTCTAAAAACCAAAGGTATGATCACTGGATTAGTTAGGGTTAGGTCCTATGTGACAGAAAATCCCAATATAACTATGACTTAAACAAGACAGTTTATTTTTTTCTGAATTAAAAGAATGCTAGGGGCACCTGGGTGGCTCAGTCGGTTGAGCATCCGACTTCAGCTCAGGTCATGCAGAGTCTCCCGGTCCGTGAGTTCAAGCCCCACGTTGGGCTCTGTGCTGACAGCTGGATGGAGCCTGCCAGATTCTGTGTCACCTTCTCTCTCTGCTCCTCCCCCACTCACACTCTGTTTCTCTCTCTCTCTCAAAGGAAATAAACATTAAAAAATTTTTTTTAATTAAAAAGAAAAAGAATGCTAGAAGCTGATGATCCAAGGCTATTAGGCACTTTCTAAATCCTCTGGATCTAGCTTATCACTCTGCCATGCTATAGTATGTCTCTCATGTCCTCATATTATAAGGGTGGCTGCTAGCATTCCAGCCATCATATCTGTATTAGCAAGATAGAGGGAAAAAAGCAAAGGTCAAGTATCACCTGTCTTTTAAGGATGTTTCCTAAAAGCCAACCATACTAGGCTTAGGAAAACTTTACTCTAGCAGAGTCCCTAGCCCAACACTTATTTTGGTGAGCTGGGCTGGACCAAGTATAAGCCCAGTGCAGACAGGATTAATGCCTAGATTAGGACAAAAAAAGTCCAGCGGCCTCCCTGTGTCCTTTCCACAAGGCTTATCTTGCCACAGCTGCTACGGACAAAACACTGAGAGAAAACACACCAGTAAACATCCTTGGTTGTGTCCTGCCCTTGGGGGAAGAATTAAGAACTGTGTTTAAAAGTGTCTTTTTAGCAAACGTTGAAGTACTTTTGGATGTGAACAAAGGTTGACTGATTTCAAATTCCATGTTCATTCCACATACCACACCACTTTTTTTTAAAGCCAACACTATCCTCCAGTAGTTATTCAAATAAATAAGTTCTTCAAATCATAAACCCCTAAGGTTGGCACCTTATAAGTGGCACAGATATTTCTAAAGCAAGGGAGTTGCTCCAATGGTCTCTGCCAGCCAAGCCAGGAGCCACCCTGCTCCTACAGGGAGAGTTAAGTGCTCTAAGTCACTCGATGATGGAGGGGAATCTACAGGATGTGATAGACAAGGATGATTTCATGATACGTCGTTCTAGGGCCCCGCTGGGATGATGAGAAGAAGGAGGCTGCTCACAAGGGTCTTTCGAATTCATGGATGTCCTCATTTTCCTGTCAACTGTGTTCCTCCTGGTAGAGGCACACCTGCCCATGGGATGGTGGCAATTCCTTTTCACTCTTTAAGAGGCCTGCTTCCTCCTTCCTACCCCAGGACCCGGCAAAGACACCGAAACACTGAAACAGGATATTCTGACCACACTGCTTGACCCCATTTGTCCCCCAAGGACATTTGAACTCACTCTCAGTAAAGATGGCTTTCAGATTTTTGTCTCTCTTCTCCCTCTGTCTGTCCCTCTACATTCACTGCAGTATCATAGATACCACAGGAAATCCCATACGGCAAGAACAGTAACTGATTGTTCCGTAGTGAGAAAAAAGAAACCGATTAATGAACCAATTCTTCCTGTAAGACATACATAAAGCTGACTTGATCCAGGTAGGAATAATTTCAATAAAATGAAAATGGAACAAAATTAGAAATGCTTTAATGGTGTCACGTATAGAACAATGATTACAAAATGAGAAAACATATCAGTTCCTTCAGAGCAAGCAAAAGCGTACTAGCACTTAGCTCTAAAATACATTTCTCATATGGAAGTGTCATGTTCACCCCCAGGGCTTCTCAGACCATTTGAAGTCACCGAGTCTCTGTGAGTCTGATTACATCTGCGAGCCCACTCCCCAGAAGGAAAGCACATACAACAATGCAATCACATTTTTCATTCAATTTCTGGAAAGTCACAGGCTCCAGAAGCTCATTCATGAATTCCAGTTCAGGAACCCCAGTCTAAGTTAAGGGCATGACTGAGACACTTGCCTCAAACCCTTTCCAGGTAGAAGGGCACAGAGAAGGGGGAGGGAGGAAGGATTTCCTACAGCTAATAGGGAACCATGTTGGAAGATTCTCAAGACATAGCCCGGTGGAAATAAGGGCACCATCTGCCATTAAGCCTTACGAAACATGGAGAATTCAAAATTTATAAACGGTTTCAGCGGTTTCTTTTTGTACTTCTCTCGCTTCCTCTACCTTTTTAAATTAAAGGCCCATTTTAATATAGTTAACTAAAACCCAGGGGTGGTGACAAAGGAAATTTTGCTTTGATTTAGCTCATAGCAAGGGCATTCCTGCAGGCTTCGAGCTGGGGAATGAGGCGAGACCAGATGTAAGAGACTGGGGGCAGGGTGACACACCTAGAACCGAAGCACCCTACTCCCTTCTCTTCCTGAGTTCATAAACCCCTCGTGCAGAGGAATGAGGAAGTGCTTTGACATCAGACAGACATGTCACTTACGTCACTTATGGCTTACAAGGCTTGGGCAAGGCATTATATCCAAGCCACATAGTCAGTGCCTGGAACACTGTAGATCCCATATAAGCAAGGGTTCTTGAAGAGAACTTAGATTTTAAGGTGTGTCTTACTCCATTTGGGTTGCTACAACAAAAACACCACAGGTTATGTGGTTTAAAAACAAACATGGGGGCGCCTGGGTGGCTCAGTTGGTTGGGTGTCCTACTTTGGCTCAGGTCATGATCTCGCTGTCAGTGAGTTCAAGCCCTGCATCGGGCTCTGTGCTAACAGCTCAAAGCCTGGAGCCTGCTTGGATTTTGTCTCCCTCTCTCTCTGCCCCTCCCCCACTCACACTCTGTTCTATCCCTCAAAAATGAATGAACGTTAAAAACATTTTTTTAAACAAACAAACATGTATTTCTTACAATTCCAAAGGCTAGGGGCACCTGAGTGACTCAGTTGGTTAAACGTCTCACTCTTGGTTTCGGCTCAGGTCATGATCTCACAGTCTGTGGGTTTGAGCCCCATGTCGGGCTCCATGCTGACAGTGCAGAGCTTGCTTGGTATTTTCTCTCTTTCCTTCTCTCTCTGCCCCTCCTCTGCTTGCATGTGCACATACACATGCACGCTCTCTCTCTCTCTCTCAAAATAAATAAATAGACTTAAAAAGAAAAACAATTCTGAAGGCTAGAATTCCAATATCAAGGCTTAAGTCGATTTGATGTCTGGTAAGAGCCCACTTCCTGGGTCCTAGAAGGCTGTCTTCTTGACCTAATCACCTCCCAAAGGCCCCACCTCATAATACCATCCCAAGGTGGGGTTAGATTTCAATAAATGCTTTGTGGGGGGATGCAAATATTCAGTCCATAGCAGGGGATAATGGGCAGTAAGGCCTCTGAGTCCTGGGCAATAAGAAGGCAGAAAATGCCCATCTGTGGGGTCCTCTAGGATGTGCTCAGATTTGTTCAGGATACTGGGGCCAGAGTAGAAATCTTGACTTGCTACAAAGACCCAGAACCCAGCAGCACAGCCCAGAACCATTCTCTGGGGAGAGATTAGAGACTGACATGGAGGCCACCCTCTTGTGGAAATGGATGAAAGCAAAGATTTTTAAATCACAGTGAAAGATGAAGCATAGAGTACCAAAAACAGTGCATAGAGCTTGGGGTGGAGGGGCGGGCATGGGCGCTGTTATTGGCATTTGCTAAAGAACAATCTCTGGGTCCCATCTCCACTGTCAAGAGGCAAATCAACTCCTGCCTGGGGTGCTAGCTGCACCTTTCCCACCTGCCCATGCCTCAACTGACCATCCAGGAGCGGCATGGGCTAGGTCTACATACCCAGCAATGATAACTGCCACCCAAGGTGAAAAGAGACCAGCCCAGGCTTTTCCCCAGATTAGATTATTTCCAGAAAGGAAATCTGCCAAGAGACAAGAGCTAATGAGAACGAGGAGGAGGCAATGGCATATTGGGGCCATGTGGGAAAAGTTGATTTCTGGTGCCCACACCTAAAGGTAGCAGAGAAATCAAATGCACCAGGAGGGGGCATCTTCCTTCACAGCTCCCACTCCCAGGCATTTATTTGGAGACAGCATATCTGTGTCTTCCGGAACCCAGAGGTGCTGTAGTAGTCTGCACCCATCTCCCTGTGAGGACCCACACATAGACAAGGCTAGCCCCAGGCCCACCCTACCTCTTTTGGGTGCCCTTCTCTCCACACATCAAATCAGCCTGAGTGTCCCATCTAAAACGAAAAGAAAGGACACGCAAGCAAGGATTCCCAGAGCTGACTCCCAGCCCTCATCTCAGGCTGGCCCTCTCCGTGGCAGAGCTCAAAGCAGGCTTATTTCCCCCAAGGTTGTCACAGACCAATTTTCTAAACTGCATGAAAACAGAAAACAAACAGAAAACCAAATCCACCAAAGCTTGAGTCTCGAGAACAGCTTGGCAGGCAGGAGCAACGTGCTAACAATTTCATGCTGTTTTAAGAGTTTCTAACTAAGCAACATGCACCAACAACCAGATGTGCCCTGATACCAGAAGGGGACATAGGCTTCTAGAGACAGACCGAGATTCATAAAACAGGAAAACACTCATCAGGAAACAGCTTCTGAGCATTCTGGGCTCAGTGGCTGGTGGGGAGGCTGTCTCAGGCAGTCTGCTCTGCAAACTCCTTCACACAACCATTCATTCAGTTCTGCCAAAGAATGTTGGTTGGCGTCTTCATTTGTGCTGGTCGCCATGCTGGGTGCCTGGGATACTGAGAGAACTCTCACAGCCTGTGCAGAACAGAGGCAAGGACACAAACGTAATTATGGCATCATATGCTATGTCTGAAATGGAGGAAAGAAGCCCAGACAAAAGGGTCTGACTCTTGTGAATGGGCCTTAGTTTCCCAGTGGAATGACATCATCTCTTAGTCTCTGTCACCAAAGCCCAACGCTGAGATGCCCACAGCGCCTGCATTGGCCAGGGCCCAGGGCTTCTAGCTGCCCCACAGGACCATCCCCTTAGAGTGTGATGCCAGCTGACCCAGGACAGACAGACATCCATCATGCTACTTTCGATTTCTACCTCATTAGCTTAGCCTACCACCTGCCTACTTGCAGGACACAATGATTAATATTTTTGTCACTGAAATTATTGTGAAATAGCAGTTATATTGCATTTGGGGTTTAAACTTGTTCATCGGATAAATATAAACATTTAAGTCATAAAATGATGTTGAGACGTTCCATTTCTTCTTCGTTAAAAAAAAAATCTTCCTTTTTCTCAAAAAGTAGCTGCTGGCCCTATCTTCCCCTGGCCTGAGAGGTCAGTCCAGGTCAGAAGTCCTCCTGCGCCTCAGGGAGTCCTTGTTCCCTGGCAAAGTCCATTAGCTCAGGCTTAATGCTGTCCTAAAGCCAGCAGCCCTCTTTATTAGGGCTGGGCGTCACCTGGTAACTTGTTTATGACACCAGCTCTTGGGTGGGGGAAAGGAGGGTGGGCGTGAAGGTCACAAGTAGGTGGGAATTGCACACCTCAGGCCAGAGCCTCCCCTATGTCATTATCCCTCCCCCCCCCACCCCCACCAATGACCTCAGGGGGTGGGGGGGACCCAGCCCTCCTTGAGCTAACACAGGACAAGCCAGCACAAAAGAACTGCAAACAGGCCCCTAATTAATGGGTTTGCTCAGAGCTGTTTCCCTGTTTAGGGACTTCATCCCAATAATTGCAGGCTCCATAATCATTAATCAGTCACTACTACTTTTCTGGGTGCCGACCACAAGCCCAGCACTGTTCCAACAACCGTGAGGAGAAGAGAAGAGAACAAAAACGCAGGCCTGTGCCTGGTGTTTCGTGTGCATGAGCTCACAGGAGCCTCACAGGGATCCTGAGACAGAGGTGTCCTTATCCCTCTTTTCAGATGAGGCAACTGAGTCGCAAAGAAATTAACGAGCTCAAGGTCACTGGCTCCTAAGCCAGAGAGTGAGACATTGAACCTCGGTCTGGCTGACTCCAAAGCCTGGGCTCTGGGAGGTAACAGATTAAGTGTTCAAAACTGGCCCAAGGCTTAAGAGCTCCTGGTTGGCTTGTGCTAGGCACACTCTCTGGAGCTGAAAGGAAAGGAGGATGCAGGGCTGAGGTCCCGGGAGACTTTCCAAAGGAGCGACCTGAAGGATGTTTAATAAATTTCGCTTGGGCACTTTCTCCAACCACTAAGTCCAGGGTTGGAAAGGACTGTGGAATCTGTACCTCAGTCGAGGCCAGTAAATGATTAGTCAAATATCCAAGGAGGACATGTAGACATACACACACATGTGCACACATGCAGGCCCACCTGAGCAGCTCCAAATAGCGCCTACAATGGGCACAAGAAAAGAGGACCTCAGTGGGCAGCAAGATATTGGCACTGGGCACTCATGGGGATTAGGGTGAAGGCCAAGCCAAGAGGAGCCAGTGAGTCCTGTGATCACCCTGGACCTAGAAGGTTGGCAGCTCCCAAATGTCTCCATTTAGACCTTGTCCCAGAACATGAGAAGTGCCAGGGGCAGAGGAGAGGGGCCGGGAGATGAAGAAGAGCAGGGGCTAACCAGGAGTTGGGCCTTTCTCCTTACTCAGTCATCCCAGCCATGCCCCCACCTCCAAACTCTCCCTACCAAACCCTGGAAACACACACTAGCTAGGTGTTCAGACCTCCCAGCTCCATGGGAAGAAATGCACATCACAATCCCATACACATTCACCCACACATTCCCCTCCCGCCCCCACCCGCGCTGGCTCCTTCCACATTGATGTCTCCCTCCACCCAGCAGAGTCAGAGCCTCCAGGCCATGCCTGGGTCTGTCAAAGATGAATAAATGAGAGGCCAGCTGGGATCTGACCAGCCCATCCCCTGAATGTGGTATGCGTGCCAGTCCCAGAGGAGTCCCATGGGACAAACTGTTCCTCTCTACAGCTGAGATAAGAATGTGAGCCTGGCCCCAGTGGTCATCCAAGCACATCAACCAGGGCTCCTGGGACCTGACACACTACCCAACAATCCAGAATGCATATGACTTTGCCAATAGCCTGTGTTTCTGAATTAGATTCAGAGTGAGCTGCTGGCCCAGTGGAGCAGGCCACTTCCTCCAGTGGCCAGGTTCTCAGTCTCCAAGGAAAGTGCACTCTGGTCCTGGAAAACAGGCTTGGAGCTAGTGGCCAGGCACTGGCCAAGATTTGATAAGCCCAACCCCAAATAGTCAGCAAGGCCCGGCCCAGCTCCACCTACCAGTTAGTACAGTTCATCCAGAAACCTCCTTCTCGCTCTGATGCCCAGCCCTCAGCAAAATCTGAACTAGGACCAATCCTCTGTGAGACCTGTCCTATCCTGAGGCAGCTCCCTCCTCCTAACCTCCCTTCCCTTGGCTTCTCTCCCAATCTTCCACAGGGCCTCTGGCTGTTCTGTCCTCGACTAAGTGGCCATGGAGGCAAAAAAAAAAAAAAAAAAAAAAAAAAAAGCATTGATCATTCTAATTTGCCTACTGAGGTTTCTCTGGAGAGCCTTCCCTATGCCACATCTACGGAGCCTGTGGGAAAAGACATTGGAAAGTCCAGACCTCCACGCTGCAGTCCATCAGGGAGGAGACAAAGAACAGTCCAGATTTCCCATGTCTTGAATCCCAGAAGAAACACAAAGCCAAGTCTGTGACCTTCACTTATACTGTGGTTATTTATTATTCTAGGAAGAAGATGGTGTCAAGGAGGGAGACAGAGAGAATTTCCAACAGTAGCTATCGTTCGTGAGCATGCCTAGGGGGCATGTCAGCTTGCCACCCTCAACAATGCAGGGTCTCACCAGTGCATGAACCTCACGAAGGGGCACCCACCTGCTAGAGCACCCCGGCCTGCAGGAGCCCTCCTAGGCTTTTCTTGAAGCTAACAAATTGAGAGACTCTGCTTCGGGGAAGAGACCAGCAACAGCTTAGGGCTGCAGTGGAACAGGCTACAGGAATGAGCAGGAAGTGTCCTCCCTGATCGTCCTGCATCTTGCTGAACATCCATCCCCAGCTAACTGACCAGTTCTCTCCTTCCATCCATCCCGTCCTCTCCTCTCTCTCTAGCCCATCCCCCTCCCCCATTCTCTCCCCCAACTCTCTCCCAATCTCCCCCTCCATCTCTATCTCTCATCCTGCACATCTCTCACACGTGTGTGTCTCTTGGCAGCAACTGTCTCTTTCCCACTCTCTGTTCCTCTTTCAGCCCCAGCCAAGCCCCAACAGGCTCCAAAGCCAGCAAGGGACGAAGTTGTTTCAGAGCTGAATGGAACAGAAAACTGTATTTTTGACTCTAAATGTGCTTCAGTGGAGCAGCCTCTGCTGAAAGGCAACCACAAGTGTGCTTAGACATGGAACAGCAGCTTCAGGGACAAGCTATGGCTGGATTGTGAAGCACACTGTTTGTTCTTTTCAACCCCTCTTGCCCTGCATATATATGTCTGAGTCACCTTCACTCAACACTTCACCTCCAGCCCAAAATGCCTTTTAAACACCTTTGTCTTCGGCGTATGTAGCCTAACTTGGGCAAGTGACTGGGAGAAGAGGATACCTCTGAGAAACTCCCAGGAATCACCTCAACACTGAAAACCGCAGAGAAGCAGTCCAGAGAAGTGAAGTTCAAGGATATTGTCCACAGATCCAGGTCATCCACAGACATCCCTGCCAGTGCTAGCTTCAGGGCATTGAGCCAGCCCTGTAAGACCCAGGAGGGTGGACCTATGGACAGGGTTCCAACAAACACACACGGACATCACCTCAGATGGCAAGAACCCCTCACCAGGGCAGATTTTCCAACACTGGATTGTCTACCAAGTAGGATTGTCAGATAAAATGCATGACACCCAATTAAAACTGAATTTCAGATGAACAACAAATAATTTTCTAGTATAAATATCATAAATATTGCATGGGACATACTTATATTCCAAAATAATTCATTGTTTGGAGCATCTGGGTGGCTCAGTTGGTTGAGTGTCCAACTTCAGCTCAGTTCATAATCTGAAGCCCTGTATCAGACTCTATGCAGATCTTCTGTACAGCCCCCTGTCCCTCCCACTTGTGCTCTCTCTCAAAAATAAATAAATCTTTAAATAAATAAATAAATATGGGGCACCTGGGTGACTCAGTTGGTTAAGCGTCCAACTTCAGCTCCGGTCATGATCTCATGGTTCGTGGGTCAAGCCCCACGTCAGGCTCTGTGCTGACAGCTCGGAGCCTGCAGCCTACTTTGGATTCTGTATCTCCCTCTCTCTCTCTGCCCCTCCCCTGCTTGCGATCTCTCTCTCTCTCTCTCTCTCAAAAACAATAAATCATTGTTTATCGGAAGTTCAAACTTACCTGGGCGTCCTGTTTTTATTTGCTAAATTTGGCAACCCTACTATAGAACAACCTGACTCCACAATCATGTTGGAAATAGAATATACCATAGGGCAAAAGGGACAAAAAATCACTATATGCTCACCTCTTCCTTGTCCCAAAGGTATTTCTTCATTCTTGAGTTGGACTCGGGCTGTCTCGAGTTCTCCATATTGACCTCTCTTGCCCCTGTCCCACCTCAGTTGCTCCTAGCTTCTGTGGCCCAGAGGTACACCAATGCTTTTGTCCCTTAATTTGGCTGAATTGAAGTTGAATTTTTCAAAACGAAGTTTATTAGAAAAGTAAAGAAGCATACAAATATTTGAATTCATAAAAAAAAAAAGTATAGTAGTTGCCACATGTAAGATCAAATATCAAAGCCCTGAGATAAGTCTAGACATGGTCGGGTCGCTCTTTTCCTTCAACTGTTCTTGGATCCACTGACTGGTAGCAAGGTTTTCTACCCGGCAGGCCCTTCAGTGAAGCTGGCAGAACATTCTGGAACAGAGGCTCTTATTGGCCACATATTAGAATCACCTAGGAAGATTTGTGCAGCCTCTCCCAGACCAATTAAATCAAGTATTTCTGAAAATTGGGCTCAAGTATCTGGGTATTTAAAGGCTCCCCAGGTGATTCTAATATGTAGCCAGTGTTGGGAACCCATGCACATCAGAATCACCTGAGAACTAATAAAAAACTACTGATGCTTGCAACCCGCCCTCTGATTGCCTTCTGATTTAATTGGTACAAGGGGCAGCCTGGGCACTGGGATTTTTAAAAGCTCCCGAGGTGATTTTAATGTGCAGCAAAGTTTGAGAACCACAGCTCCTTACACTTTAATAGACTTCAGATCTCCCTGGGACCTTGCTAAAATGCAGATGCTGACTCAGTAGGTCTGGGATGGGACCTGAGATTCTGCATCTCTAATAAGTCCCAGGTGACACCAACGCTGCTGGTCCCCAGGCCGTACTTTGATTAGCAAAGTCCTAGATCCGTGACCCTCAAGCCTGGTTGTACACTGAAGTCATCTGAGGCACCTTGACAACTACCTCGGCCTGGGTCCCACCACTGAGGATTCTGATGTAATTGGTATGAGGCGGGTCCTGGACCCTGGGATTGTAAAAGCCTCCCAGGTGATTCTGATGTGCAGCCAAGGCTGAGAACCTTGGATGTGGACCAACATCTAGACGTCATTTTACAAGTGGCCCTGTGACCCCAAGAGGGAAATACCACTCTCCACAAGCTGTTCTGACTCACCTCTGTTCCCTGTCCTGCTGGCAGAAGATGCTTTCTTCCCTTGCCTCAGAAGGCCATGCCCTCTAGTAAAAATTCCCTTTCTCCCACTTCGGCCCAAATAAAGCGTCTGATTCCCAGCTCAGTTGCAAAAGAGAAATGATTGACACAGTACCTTGAAATCAATGGCTGGTCAGAGCCCGCTCACCCGCCTTGCTCTGTCACCCATTGCTGCCTTTGCTCTGGGGGTCTTGCACAAAGGTGCCTCCGCCAGAGGAACCAGGGGCCTCAGAAGAGTGCATTTCAGCCTTACGGTATCGCACGAAGACGAGAAACACTGCTTTGACCGGACGCAATCAATCAAAGGTGCTGAGCAGTTTTCATTACTTGGTAGTTCCCAAGCCGGGTTAATGCACAGCCTCTCCCCTGTCCTGCCTCATCCTTTGAAGTGAAGCTGTGGTGACTCGCGGGAATAGAAGTGGCCCACAGAGAACCAAAGCACAACATGGAATTGAGAAAATTATTACTCTCTTTTTGGTGTGACTTCCATGAAATTATGCATGAATCATTTTTGTTTTCCGAGGGGGAATGGCCATAAATATCATCCGTAATGCATCTTCATTAGGACCTTTCATCCTCTGACAGGGTCTATGTCCTTGGCTGGGATCGGATGTTGCTGGGAGGGACTTGAGTCCACATCCTGGGTATACAGCGTTTGTGTAAAATAGGAACTCTAATGTGTAGAATTTGCAGGTCGCTGAAGTGTCACACTCTACTGAAATGGGTCTGGAATCAATAAGGTACACATCAAACTCAATTGTGTTTAATTTTCATTGCTACCTAGAGGAAAGCCTAGCATAGCCCTACACGAATGAAATTAAACATGAAAGCCTGTCTGAAGTGTAGAAGCAATACTTAAAATGACCTGTAAATAGGGTAAAACATGGCAGCCCAGCCCATCACAACATTTTCGTTCATTTTTCTTTCCATAGTGGAGGTGACGGCCGCCATAAGAAAATCAGAAGAGACATGAGCACATTGCAGATCTAAAGGAGAACAAAGTGTTTTCAGTTACACACCAGCAGGACTTCCCTCTTTGCACACCCCTGGAGTCTCTTCCAAATGGAAAATCACACTCTGTCCTTCAACTGAGAGCAAAGAAGGAAGGCAAGTAAAACAAGGCCCTCCTGAACTTGGCCAGCTCCCGGCCCCATGCCGCCCCAGCAGAGTTCCTTGGCCAGTGAGATAATGGAAGTTTCAGCTCTCCCAGCTGACATGGGTGGGGGGCAGACACCCACACTGGGTACTTCCAGCTGACACTGACCTTTCAGTCGTGGAAACATTCCCCAGACCGACACTAATCGGGGGCACATCTGGCGTTTGGACTGCATCCAGATGGGGGTTGTGTTAGTCGAGTCAGCATGATAACCCGCTGGGGAGGCAGGGGAGGGGAGAGTGTAACCCTGCTGAGAGCAATCAACATCTTTGACTGTGTGTGTGTGAGACATGGTCATGCCACAGCCGATGAGTCATAGAATAGAGACCACCTCACCCCTGTCCACCCACTCTCCCCACCCCCACCAACAGAGGAGAAAATTGGAGAGACCCCAGGAGCCAAAGCAACTTCCCCAGGCTTGCACCACCACTGGTTAGGGGCATTCTAAAAGCCCAGGGTCCCGACTGCCACTGTCATACATTTCCCATATTTCTACACTCTCTCAAAGTGTAGTGTAGCACACACTATTTCAAGATAATATGCAGGCTAAGGTGATGAAAAGAATCCAGCTGGGTTTTCTTTTTTTTTTTTTTTTTCCTCTGCTAACTTCCTGTGACTTGCAAATGTCCAGGACAATATTCCAAGGCAGTGACAAATGCCCTTGGTCTCCATCCCCCATGCCTGCCCTTCCACCCCAATTCTTCCATTGTAGCTTCTTCTTTGGATTTGGAAGGAGGGGCTGCCCTTCCTGACTGGTTTCTGGACTTTTACCAGAAACGAACACAATACCTTATCTCTCATCCCCAGGACAAGGGGCTGCAATGGGGAACAAGACCTCACGGTATTGAAGGTTCAGCCCTACAGGTCCTACACCCCTACAGGAATGACCAAAGATATGGGCCAGCTCTCAGCATCTGCCCTACAAAGCCTGACACCTGTTACAGCCATGAACAGCACTGCTAAAGAGGTAATTAAGCAAACCAAAGCCAGGATAAAAGGGATTATGTCCCCACCCACCCACACAGAGGCTGTCTCCAGCTGTCAGAGGAAGTTTTTTCCATGCCCCCTATAATACACTCTCCACTCACGGACACCATGTTTCAAGTCTACAACAATGATCCTTTCCTGTATAAACCTCCAGGCACAGATAATTATGGAAATCAGGAATCTCACCCATCTGCTCAAATCACAAAGAGATTAATAGGATTTTCCAGTATAAAAACCACAGAGATCTGTTTATCCTTCTCCCCTTATTTGTTATAAATGCCTAAAGACAGAGAAATAACTCAGGTAAAAGCAAGACCCATATCAACCATCAGCTTCCCAAAGTAAATTTCAGCTCATTCCATAACTAATCAGCTTACAGAATTCTCCAGCACTGTTCTTTTCCTTCTACATCCAGCCGCCATACAAGGGCAGCTATTGCCCAGCATCCAGTCAGTTTTGTCCTCTTCTGGAATAATCAGAAAGAAAAGTTTTCTTCACTCCTATTGAAGCCATACCCCCCAACCTCAAGATCGCCTCCCCACTCCCAGACCCTTTACTTCTATTGTCTTAACTGAGAAATAGGCTTTATCCACATGTCATTGAGACAGAAAAATGACCCTTCTCCCCCTTCCCCCCTCCTCAGGAGGATTCTGTAAGACTACACAAGCTCCCCCCGGTCCCTGAGAAGGAGCTCACAGACACCGCCACTCTACCTAAGCCAGTGGGGGACTCTGCTGGTGCCAGCCCTTTTCTCCCCTCCAACGATTTGGTACAAAGCCATTTCATGTCCCATGCCAAACCAGTAATTCACAACACTCATCAAAATCTGCCTCCATCAACTGACTCAGCATTCCTGCTATCCAAGCACAGCCAACCACTCTAACACCCTGACATCCTAGCCTTCAACTTCACTATTTACATCACATGAGGGCTTTGGGCTTAGAAAGCTCAATTCCCTTTGGATAAAGTATGCAGATGATTCATCCTCTCATCCTGAGCCTTGATATCCATGCCAAAGAGCTTCTGATATGGGGCTCTGAGAGGACAGAGTTGGGGGGAGGGAGGAGTCCTGTTGATATGGAAATCAGTGTGCCAGTTTCCAAGAAGAGACACTGGCTATTCTTGGGGTACTGCTTTGCCAGGCTGTCCTGTAGAAACTGAAGAAGCTTCTGGCCTGGAGTGGCTGTGGATCACCGTGGAGCCTCAGGCCACACAGACACTTGCCTGTCGCCTCCATCTCACCTCCTCTCACACTGAGAGATCCAACCACCACAGACATCCCATCTGGCCTCCTCGGCAGTTTCTTTAGCAGCCTTCCAGCCAAGTGAAAGGTCTACTCTATGTCTGTAGACAAAAAGGGTTTTGACTCAATTCTGTGTTTCAGGGAGTGAGTTAAATTCCATTAATGGGGGAGGGGAGTGAGAGGGATGACAAATAACAACTTGTCTTAACTTATTACATTTCTCCTCAGTGCTTCAGTAAGGTTCGCAATGAGGTCATCAATGATAGGGAGGGGAGACCACCCAGCCGGACTGTCTCTCAGCCCCAAGAGAAACTCCACAGTGAGAAGCTGACAGGACCTAGAGACTGATTCACATGCTAAGAGGAGCATGGAGTGGGGTTGTTTGGGGGGGAGGGGGTCAAGGTCCCAGAGACAGAATCTCCAGGAGGGAGATTGATATCAGATGCCCAACATGCAAGGGAGGTGGGCAGAAAGAGACAGTCCCCATCAGGTAAGATGTATAACAGGCATGATAGCTCCAAAAATGGAGGCTTCAACTGCTGGAAGGTCCTGGGGGCCAAAATAGTAAAGCTAAAAAAAGACTTTAAGAGCTTACTATGCACCAGATGCTCTATGTTATATACACTATTGTGTTTATTACTTCGTAGGATCTTCATATCAGCCCTATGAGAATCAAACCATCATATGCCATTTTACAGAGGTCAATACTGAGACTTTGAGAAGATAGCTAAAGTCACAGAGCTAGTAAACAACAGGATTAAGATTCAAATCAAGGCCCATCTGACCACTGTGCACACTCTTGACCACTACAGTAGAGCGACAGGTTCTAGAAATGGCGACCGTGTCTATTAACCAATTAGAGACTAGAGTGTGAGTGGTACTAGAAGGACTTTTAAGTCCCCAAAGACAGATTTTGGCTTCATTCTGACCAGGATATTAGCCATCCCCTCCATACAGCACCATTTTCAGATAAGGCATAGTATGACACTTCTCATAAGTGTTTATATCCCATGGCCAGATAGCCCAGTGTACAACCACTGCCTTGCCAACAGCCCTTCCAACAAAAATACAATAGAACATGGTAGGCTGAGCTGAGGCTCTTAACCAGAAGCCCTTGATGTCCCATCTGTCAAGTAGAATACCAATCCTTGATTTCTTCATCTTTTGGAGGTCTCCGGGGAGATAGTAGGCCCTTGAGATACGTAAGGATACAAAGCCAGACGGGCATGAAGAGGCTCCGGCCCACCTCATCCTTGCTCAGGAATTTCCTCTATCTCCCCATATTCTGCCCTCCCCAAATTACCCACAAGAATGAGGCTAAGGGCCTCAGGAGTCCATCAAGGGACAGGATCAGGGCACAGGTCAGATTTTCTCTTTCAGTTGATTGTTTTCTGATTACTCTTGGCCTGATCTAGTCAAGCTGAATCCATCACTCTCAGTGGATGGTGGGTGGGGAGAGGTATGGCCTTAGAAGTATATCTAGGATATTTAAAACCTTGATACATAAAGAAAGGTATGGGAAGCTAAACCAAAGAAGGAGACACAACGTTAGGAGATCTAAAGAGCCCCCTTGGTACCAGAAGGACCAACATGGTAAGAATTTTAAGAGGCGATAAAGGTAACTTGCTGTCAAAGGAGGCAGATATGGCTAAAGAAACAAGTTAAATTAATTCCTTTCTCAAGCCATCATAAAGGTGAATGGCTACCAGATGGTCAGATAAAAATACCTGTCCACAAGCTGTTGGAGAAAAAAAATACATGCAAGAAGCAATCAGATCCTCCACTGAGCAGGTGAGCAGGAAATTAAAATATCTGTACACTGACCACAATGTAAGACCACACACAGTCACAAAAAGGCTGTTAGGAAGACAGTGTGCGAGTGAGCTAGCATCTATCCTCTGTCTGCCAGCTCACACCCAGAGAGACAGTCACAACCCTCACAGTTCTAGAGGAAAAGTCTCCAGAGAAAACCCACCCATTCCAAGAGGGATGACAATGAAACAACGGAGGCCTGGGCCACTGAAGGGAAAGTAGCACAATTCACAGACCATGTCACTAGACCTGGTAACATCTTTTCCTGAGCACGTACTATGTACTGGGCACTAAGTGTCCCAGGCAGCTTCTGAAATGGCTCTCATTGATTCTTGCCTCTTGTGTAAGCCCTTCCCCTTAAGTATAGACTGGACCTGGTGACTTGCTTCTAACTAACAGAATACAGCAAAAGGGATGGGATGTCACTTACATTAAAAAAAAAAAAAAAAAGCAAAAAACAAAAAACACCTCCCTGAATTGGTGCCTCACAGACTCTGCTCTGGCTGTCAGTGACTTAATCCCCATTGCTCCTTCAATCATCCTCTCGGTGCCCTTGTTGCTACATTCCTTCTAGAAGATAGATATACACCCGCAGGGGGCACACACACACACGCACACACACACACATACACCAAAGGCTCCAGGAGTTGGAAGGAGCTCAGCCTCCTCTTGCCATTGTTCAGCTCCTTCCCAATCAATCTCCTGCCAACCACAAATTAGCATTACACAGGCATTTACAGTGCAGGGCCCCCAGGGAGAGATGAAGGCTGCTAATCCTTAAGAAGGGGCACGGGTACAATAGCAGGAAGCCCGAAGCCTCACCCCCACCCATGGGGTGCTCCTTTGCAGTACTTCCAGCTCTTTGGTGAGCTGTCCAAGTCAACCACAGATGGGGCCTTGAACAAACAGGAGACATTTGGAGCCCAGGGAGCACATTCCCGAGACTCCATCCCCAGCAGAAGACTACCTTGGAATGGATTCTCGCCCACAGCTTCCGGGTTGGTCCTTGTGCATGCACTCTTCCACTTTCCGTTTTTACTGGTTAATATTAATGAATGGCTCCAGCTGGGACCAACCCAGAGTATGAAATGTCCTGGGGCCAGCAGTAGTTAGACATGCTCTGCCTTCTGGGCAACTTGGATTAACAAAACCCAGGGGTTTTGTTGTTTGTTTGTTTGTTCGTTTGTTTTTTCCTTTCTTTTTCTTAAGGGATTGATTTGGCCTTATGAAGTATGATTGAGCTTCCTGATCCCAAAAGAAGGCAGCCCTGGCTTGGTTCCCAGGATCATTTTTATCCCCATGTGCTGCCTTTTTTCAGGCCCCGGGGGCCCCAGCAAATGCAGCCCTTCCTCCAGCAGTCCCAAAGGCTGGATCTTGCAGCCACCTCTGACGTCTCCTTGCCCTTGTTCCACAGCTGGGTCTGGATATAAGGGGAGCTTACAAGAGGGAAGCCTCTTATCACAAACATTTCCTGCCTATTTGCTCCTGACCCTGCACATACCACAGTCCTTCCCCCCGTCTGGCTGGGCCACCAATGGTGGCCGCAGCAACGTTTACACAAAGGACCTGCAATGCAGGGTCCCCAAACCTGTCTCTAGTCCAGATTCTTCTCCATCCACACCTGTCTCCCTTCTCTGGGGAGCTCATAGATCCTTAGAGGCCACCCAAAACGGCTCAGTCACTTAAGAAATGGAAGGAAGTCAGGTAGAACCAGAAAGAAAGAAAGAAAAGAAAGAAAAGAAAGAAAAGAAAGAAAAGAAAGAAAGAAAGAAAGAAGAAAGAAAGAAGACAAAGGCAGATAAGGGTTTTTAGTTCAAATAGAAAATGTGACTCACAGCTGGAGTTCTGCCCGCCTCTTGTAGGACTGCTGTCTGTCTCTGACAAGGAGAGAAACAGAGACAGAGGCAGGCACCTGTGAGGGTCTGTGTGCCTATCTGTGCCGTCCTTATCCCTACGTTGGCTGTACTTGCGCGTGTTTCCAGAGTTAAAGCCATGTGGACTATTGCAGGTTTATATGCCGAAGGATTAGGAGCTGAGGGCCAGTGGGTCTAGGACCAGCCCAGTCCAGCTGTGCTCAGCAGGGCATTGAATTCCTAGGTCCCTCTCCCCTCCCAACACTTGAGGCACCCTAGTCCCACCCCTCCCTGTGGCCTTCTCCCTGCCTCCTGCCCCCAGCTTGCTGTGTGGTCTGAGCCCTCTGCCATGAGAGGAGGGAGGGGGGAGGAAGGATGGGCCAGCATGTTTACAGTCAAGCATAACAACCTTTATTTTAAATAAATAAAAGTTTTAGTCAGTTTTTACTTCCCTTTTCTTCCAAAACGTTTTCTCCCTCCTAGTCTTCTTCCTCCTCCTCCTTCTCATCATGCGTGAGCCTTTATCTGTGGGGCCACCCAGGGAGGGGCTGTGGGAGTGGGAACAAACAGACCCTGGTGCTTAGAGTCTTCCCAGATCATGTGACACCTCCCTCTCAAATGCCCACGGAGCCCCTGGGGTTCTTGTGAATTCAGGGATGTCCCGGCCTGAGAAATAGAGACTAAACAGGAAGCCTGGGCCCCATCATCAGCACAAGTCCATCTGTTTTCCCTAGTCATAAGGTTGCCTACCCCTTCCCCCAATCTACTATGAAATTGCCATCCATCTGTCTTCCACTTTGGCCTGTCATCTCTCTGTCTCCCCCATTGGACCTTCATCCATCTGTCCTTCCACAGGACAACCATCTCTCAGTGTCTCTTTTGGGTCGCCATAAATCTGCGTCCCCCATGAGATGTTCCATCTGTCCATCACCCTATTGGCCTGTCATTCCATCTGATACCCTTGATCATCCTTTTTCATCCATCTGTCTCCCCTCATTGGATATATTTTTGCCCATCTGTCTCCCTGAATGGGGCCAGCAATGGTGGGTTTCTAAGATACAGAAACAGTTGGCATTCTACTCTGATTTTGATTCCAGCAACAATAGCAGCAACCATTAATCAAGTGACTACTTTGTGCCATATTCTCTATGCGTATAATCTCCTTTAACCCCCCAACAGCCCTATGAGTATGTGTTTGTTTCCCCATTTTACCAATAAGGAAACTGAGGCTCAGAAGAGTTAAATGTCTTACCCAAGGTCACACAGATCCTAGTGGCAAACACAGAATCCAGAAACAACTCTGCCCATACTGAGTGGGAATGAGGACACGGTCTCTTTACTCCTCAACCCCCAGGATGTAAGAGTCCCCTCTCCTGGCCTCTCTGCACATTTAATTTACACTTTGCTGCTGGATGTTTTCAGACTGATGAAGTTTCCTCCCTGCCCTGGCTTTGCACAAAAAAAGTGAAGGGGGAAAAGAAGCCAGATGTGAGAGTGATTCAAAGGTCTTTGGGGGTGGGGGTGGGGGTGTGCAGAGTGATGTTAAATAAACATCCAATGATATTCTTTCTGCAAAATGATCCATTTTCATGGCACCCAGGAGTTCGTCCAGGGGTCTCTGGGTCACTAGGGAAAAGTATTTCGTGTGTTTTGGCTCCATATTCTTCCATTGGCCACAAAGAGCTAATTCTTCCAATTAATGAAATCAGCACTGCTGATGGAGATGTACTGACAAATTATTTTCAAGACAAATATATTCACACGGATGGTGGCGCTGATAGGCCTGAAGGATTTGGAGGATACAGAGTGAAGTTGCCCCCACCAGCCAGAGACACTGAGGTCATTCATGATGTCCAGGATATTGGCCACCACCTCAAGGGACACCTTTCTCTGCCTGGAGCCATGGAGGCTGGGCTGAATTGTCTGTGTTGAGGGGCTGCCTATCAATGGGCTTCTGTATGGCCCTGGCAGGTTCCCGCACCCCTCCCCTCTTCCCCAGTGCCCCAGCCAAGTCCCCTTCAGGGCCTGGTCTGAAGGGCCTATTCAGCATTTAGGATTCCCTGATGGGAAGTGAAAAGGAGACAGACAGATGCTTCCGTGGACCTAAGGAAAAGCTGGAGGCCTAGAGACAGGAAGGGCAGGCTGAAGCCACAAAGGAGGAGCTCAGTGAGAAGAAAGGAGGAGGCTAGAGGTCCTGTGGGATGAGAAAGAAAGAAGGAAAGGAAGGAGGGGAGGCTGGGGGAGGGGAGACAGAGGGTGGGAGGATCAGATAGGGAGGGGAGGAGGCCGGAAGGAGGCCCCCAGGCAGAGGGAGAGATCCCCATTGGGAGACCCAGCAGTGCCAGAAAGCAGTGTGGGATTTTTTTAAAGCCACAGATTTAATTTCCTGATGATGTTTTTTTCAGGCAGATATTAGCAGCCTTTTTCATTCCCTGAGCAGATCTGCCGATTGTGGGAAAGTGATCCAGAGTGTGCTGGGTGATAGGGCCCAGGCTTTACCTGGATGGGCCCACAGGATGGCCCAAGACCAAGCCAACATTTCATCTCCTTCTTGAACCCATAGGGAATAGGACAGATTTTGCTTCTGGCCAGTCCTGAAGGAGGGAGGGGAGCAGTTTCTAGGCACTTCTGGCAAATCAGTGACAATCAGAAGCCAGGGTGAAATTATCTCCATTAAACTAACTAGGGTGGTTTCTATTTTCCTGCCTGAACAAAACGGGGCTGTGAGTTTTGAGGGTTACAAGTTAGGGGCTAAAGGAGCCAAAGCCCAGAGGACTCTGCAGTACCACCAAACATCTTCCTAAAGCCTCATTCCCTGCTCGCAATCCATCTGTGCAGTCACGGGTTTACCAATAACGTCCACACCCCTAAGCCAGGAAAGCAAGGCTCTCAAGAGGCCAGGTGCTCAGTGTGGTCCAAGCCCAGCCGCCTTAGCATCCCTGGGGGCCAGTACCAGAGGCTGCTAAAGCAGAAGCTGCATTTAACCAGACCCACAGGTTGCCCATGTGCACATGATGCTGTGAGAAACCCTGCTCTGTGACGACTTCCAACCCACTCCAGCTAATATGCTGCCACCGTGGAGAACGGCTTCCCCAACAAACTGGAATTATAAAATTCGCCAAACATATCTTTCACTTTTCCAGTTCTGAAGGCTGGTTCATTACCTCTTTCATCTTAAAGATGCTTTCCTTTATGCCCACTTAAGGAAATCTTGCCCACATTTTAAGACCCAACTCAAATGCTACCCATACTCCAGGGAGCCCTTCCCTGCTCTTGCCAGAGGTTAGAACTTCACTATAGTTTGTTTGAATGACCCACGGAGTGCTTTTCACTTTCTGTCTTGCATTTTGGTTATTTGTGTACTTATCAAGGGGCAGTTCTGTATAGCAGTTTCAGGACCTTTTCAGTTTAAATCTTTGTCCCACTACTTCTTAACTCTGACACTCAGCAAATGCATGATTTCTTTGGACCTCAGTTTCCTCCTCTGTAAAACGAGGGTAATAATTATACTCAATCATAGAGTTGTTATAAGGATTTTAAAAATATAGTTATGACTTTGCCAAACAATGTGGCATATAGTATGTGCTCAATAAATGATTGTCAACTGAATGTAATGATCCAGAGAACAATGTTCTTAATCATACAGGAAATAAGAAATACTATCCATAAAACTCATGGCTTGTCCAACATGGTACAGTCTTCCCAAGACTGATGGATTTGTGTCCCTTTTCCTAGAACCATAATTTGTGCTTCAAAAGAATCAATAACTGTTGTTGTTGTTTTTCTAATAATCATTGGTTAAAAGTCCTGCTTCTTTGGGGCGCCTGGGTGGTCAGTCGGTTAAGCGTCTGACTTTGGCTCAGGTCACAATCTCACCATTGGTGAGTCTGAGTCCCATGTTGGGCTCTGTGCTGACAGCTGAGAGCCTGGAGCCTCCTCCAGACTCTGTGTCTCTCTATATGTCTCTGCCTGCCCTTCCCTTACTCACACTCTGTCTCTCTCTCTCTCAAAAATAAATAAAAACATTTTAAAAATTATTCAAAAAGAAAAGTCCTGCTTCCTCAGTTTGGTTTCCACATTGTCCCCTTATTGAGTTCTTTCTGCCCCATCCCTGCTTCCCCTCTGAAATCTCAATATTTTCTTTATTTTTTTCAAACCTGTTAACTGGTCATAAGTATTTATTTTATAAATAATCTCTGTATTTTATAAAATATCTTTGTATAACTTGATCAACTATCTCATTAACATTCTTTTGACTCCCCCTCCAAAAAGCGTTTCTTAAATTCTTATTTTGTGTTATCTCCAAGGGAATACTTTGGCTGAGTTTTCTACCAGGAATGACACAATTCTTTCCACAGCTATGCAGAGGGAGAATGTGAAAACCAACAGAGTCACATCGCCTTGATCCTACACCCAAAGAATTCCTCAGACACACAAGTCCCCAGCTCTTCAAACGGCCATATTTCTCAATGCTATCTCTACCAAAAATGTTCTTTCTGGTTAAATCTTAATGGAAAGTGAAATAAATACTGTAAAAGAAGCACACGCAAGATGGGGGGACACTCCAGAGTCCAATTGCCTTGGATTAGAATGGTCCTTGATAAATAATATCAGATTCAAGTATGGTATTTTTTTTATCAACCAATAAGCATTTTTAATTTCCTTTCAAAGTCTTATATGGTGACCTGATTTGGTTTAGATACAATTCAGATATCATCTGTCTTCCATGGTATGTCCCATCTACAATTTTCGTGTCGCAATCTTTTTATTTTTTTTTATTACCAAAGGGCAAAATATTAATCAGTGCAACAAAGCTCTTTCCATTCCAATAGAAAAGCATTTTCCCTCTTCTTGCCCCACTCTCCTTTACCAAAAGAAAGGGAGAAGGAGCCAATTAATGCCACTTGTCTGACAGTTTGAGGAACTGGGGAGAAATGGGACCTCTAGCAAGTTGGAATGTGATCTACATGGGAAATCTCTGAGAGGACACCTGTTCATTCACAGATCATTGTCTCTGAGCTCCTGAAGGTGCAGCCCCATGGGGATGGCTTCTTGTTGGGGAAATGGGCAAATAAGCATAGCACCAGCAGGGACAGAGGGTTCTGTCTGTGGGAAAAAGACAATCAGTGAACTTTCAAGCCCAGGCAGTAGGGGCAAAGCTTACAATTTGAGCTAGATGTCTGGAAACTCAATATTGCCCAGAGTATCGATTACCTGGCAGACTCAGATCCTCTCCTGCTCCAGAGGGCAGGAGCAGCCAGGCGCGTCTCTGACATGAAACTTTCTGTGCACCTTTTAATTAACTCTAAGAAATGTGCATCAGAGTCTTCTAGAAAGGGAGATTGTTTGGCTTGGTAGAAGGACACAGGAGTCATCAAGATAGGAATTCAAGTCTGACAAATATATCCAGAGGTTGCCATGTCTGCCTCAGTCTTGGGAATTAAACAGCAGGAGGTTCACTCTTTAAATCAATGGGGTTGGGACCATTGCTCCACACCAAATTCCTGCTTGGGGCCTCTTTTCCAAAAGGGAATCCATAAGAATATATCTGTCCAGCTTGCTCTTTAAGTACCAGACATCTTTGGTACTCAAACAGCAAAATGTAAGGAACCATCAGTTATTGATTCTATACAAGTTGGTAATTCCAGATACGTGACTGAGTTACAGAATTCTACTTGGGTGTAGCTCTCCAATCACTCTGAACTTGCCACTAGACTAACCCATTCCAAGCCTTTATTCAGGTGTTCTCCATCATCATTTAGTACGTCCCTGTCCATATGCTTGACACTAGGCACTTGGAATACAAATAGCCAAGACATAGTCACTGTCCTCAAGGAGTTAACTTTCTAGTAGAGAATACAGAGCGTGACTAATAGTAGCAGCTACTATTTATTGAGCCCTTCTAATATACCTTTTAGAAATATTGTTATTTTTGACAAAAATTGAATATATTTAAAGTGTACAATGTGGGGGCACCTGGGTGGCTCAGTCAGTTAAGCATCTGACTGAGTTCGGCTCAGATCATAATCTCATGGTGCATGAGTTCAAGCCCCACATTGGGCTCAGCACTGACAGTGAGGAGTCTATCTGGGATTCTCTCTCTCTCCCTCTCTCTCTGTCCCTCCCCCACTTGCTCGCATGCTCTCTCCCTCTCAAAATAAACAAACTTCTTTAAAAAGTTAATTAAAAAATAAAGTATACAATGTGATGTTTTGACATATGTATACATTATGAAGTGATTACCACAAACTAGTTAATATATCCATCACCTCCCATAGTTACCATTTTTTGTATGTAGTGAGAACACTTGAGATTTACCCTCTTAGCAAATTTCAAGTATATAATGCATTATTATTAACTATAAATCACCATGCTCTACATTTGGTTTCCAGAACTTATTCATTTCATAACTGAAAGTTGTACCCTTTGATCAATAGCCCCTCTTTTCCCCCACCCCTCCTCCAGTCTCTGGTAACCACCATTCTACCTTCTATTACTATGCAGTTGACTTTTTTTTTTCCTTTTTTAGATTCTATGTATAAGTGAGATCATGCAATATTTGTCTATGTCTGGCTTATTTCTTAGCATAGTATCCTCCAGGCTCATCCATGTTGTTGCAAATGGCAGGACTTTCCTTTTTTTTTTTTTAACTTAAGGCTGAATAATATTCTATTGTATATACCACATTTTCTTTATCCATTCATCTGTCAGTGGACATTAGGCTGTTTCCACCTTATGATATGGTATGCTTTTGATTAACATTTGGCTAAGAGCCTCCAAGATGGTCCCCAATGACCCTCACCTGCTGGTGTTCATGTGCTTATGTAGTCCCCTTCTACACTGCTTAGGGCTGACACATGTAACTAATCGAAGTTGTGGGGAACATGGTGTGTGACTTCTGAGGCTAGGCCATAAATGACATTGCAGCTTCCACCTTGCTCTCTCTTGAATCAGTCCCCTTAAGGAAACCCAGCAGCCATGCAGTGAAGACACTCAGGAAGCCCTACGGCGAGGTCCACATGGAGAAGGACTGAGGCCTCCCACCAATAACCAGGGAGGAACTGAGACCTTCTGCCAACAGCTGTGTGATTCAACCATCCAAGAAGCAGAGTCTCCAGTTTCAGACAAGCCTTCAGATTACCTTAGCCTCACGAAAAACCTCCAGCCAGAACCACTCGGCTAAACCATTAGCAAATTCCCAACCCACAGAAACTGTGGGAGACAATGTTTATTGGTGGTTTAAGCCACTAAATTTGGCATTATTTGTTACGCAGCAACAGATAACTAATCCAGTCCTTTGTGTTCAGGATCTACTGATGCCATGAGGATGCCAGTCCTATTGAATATTTATTCTTGTCCTAACATTACAGCTGAGGAAACTGGGACTTTGAGAGGTGAAAAAAAGAAGAAGCAACGTCAGAACTGAAATAGGACTCCATTGGACTTTGGAGTCTGGGTTCTTAACTGTGCACGATACATCTAGACAGAGGACAAACGGTCACAGTGGGAAAGTTAGTGAGTTCTACCTAGAAACCCTGGAATTAGAGGTAAAGAGGTGGCAGGCAAGGCTAGTTGGAAGATGTAAGACTTACAGTGGAAATGAAGGACGAACAGATGTTGACCAGGTGGCTGCAGGATGAGGAATTCCAGAGGGAACAGCATTGGTAGCAGCCATGGAGGCTCAAACAGCTTGGGGTGTTCAGAACCTGCCTGGAGTTTCTAGATCCAGAAAAATGAAGGTCTTTGTGACTAGTTTTCCAGGGGAAAATCTGGGTTCTACCCCAAGATCTATTCTTGCAGTCCAGGACCCCCCCAAATCATTGGAACTATTGCCTTTCCCACAAACTGCTGCCCCAGTCACTGCTTTTGATGAACTCAAATTCCCTTTAGATCCCCCGTTTCTTCTCTGGGTCAGTTCTCTTTTACAGACTCTGCTCCTTGGCATGTCTGAAGCACATACCAGTTCTTCCTGGCAAGCAGCTCTTGCTCCTTACAAAATTGTAGTTATGTTGCTTACAAATGCATTCATAACATATCTCCTGTCCTACTGCAAAATATCACACAAACCTGACTTCCATCATTAGCAGAGGGGCTAAACCGGCAAATCAGGCTAATTCAGGGGCCCAAGTGTATTTGATTTCAGAAAGGCGTGCATCTTTTCTCATGGTAGTCTTCTGGATGCATTGGTGGATTATAAATTAGAGAAGCACAAAATGGGATACTAGTAGCTGGTTTAATAACGACACCAAAAGGTTACTGACTTCGGGTTGATGTCTAGTTCTAGAGGACAATCTATCCTGGCATAACCAATGGCTCTGCCCTCAGCCCTCTCTCAGGCAACATCTTTCAGTATCTTGAATGAAGATGTAGGAAGCATGTTTGTGCAATTTTTTAATGGCTGAACTGGGGACCATTAGTAAATAGCTGAGGTGGCAGCAAGGAAAAACTGTACCCCTCTCCAAAGGCTATCGTAGGTCAAATCTGCCAAGATGAATTTTACCCAGAATGAAAGGTCCTTTACTTGAATTCCGAAAGTCACTGTATAAATACACAATGGAGATTTCTGAGTCGGTTGTAACTGTAAAAGGGAAAAGCACTGAAGGGTTTTAGCCAAATGGTGAGTTAAATAGGAGTAAAGACAGCCTGCACTAATCTGGCTTTAAGTTGGTGGAGGGGGGGGAAGGGGAGAGGCAGCTTGACTGGGAAAGTTTACTGCTGAAATTCTGCAGCACCCACCCCCGGCCGCCCCACCACCCCAGGGCTGTATTTAGTAACTCACACTCTACTCCATTAAATGTGTTTGGGTTCCCAGCCTCCACCCACTGCTTTCCCCCTGGGCTGAGCAGGGGAGCCCTTAGAAGGTAATAAGAATGCTGAGAGATTGGAGTCTGGGAAGAGCTTGGAAAGCTCTCCGGAGCCTCTCCCTCCAAGGCCCTATCCCTGCTGATAAGGATGAGAGCGAGGCTGGCTGACAAGTGATTGGAAACAGGAGTTCCCAAGCCCCTTAACCCTTCCCTAGCCTGCCCTAATGTGTGGAGTCTCTCAATGCTGAGGCCCATCTCCCTGTGGCTTCCTGCTCTCGGTATTTGGGCTCTCAGACTTCCCCTCCCCACCCCCAAACCGTTCCATCTTCCTCTCCCTTTGTCCTGACTGCTCACTGAATGCCATCCTCCTACCTGGAAAGACACTACCAACGTCAAACGCTAAGATGTGACCCCTCCTCCGCCTTCAGGCCACCCTGATAAGCTAGGGAGTCTCCCTCTGGTCCAGACCCAGCCCACCCCCACCCGACCCAGCACTCTTAGCCACCACATATCTGCCCAGGGGGGGCATTCAGCAGCAGAAGCCTACCAAGTGGTTGTTTGGAGGTTCTGGGAGCAGAACTCCCAGGCCCAGGCCCAGCAGTCTGATCTCAGACCCATTCTCAGCCACCCTAGCTAACTGTGGAGCCCTATGGGGACGCTTATAGGTCATCCCTGAACCTGAACCAAAGTTAGACCTGACTTTGCTGAGTCATCCCAAAGGCCCTCCACCCACCTAGGTATTGCATGGTGCATGGACAGGCCTCATACTGGGACAGATGACATGTGAAGAGAGATCTGTCCCTGGCAGTGGCCAGCAGGGCTGAAACAGAGGGAAGCCGTCCAGCTTACCCTGGGGAGGGGCATTAAGGAGAAGCCAGGTTTACTGGCCACACTAATTAAGTATAAAAGAGCTTCCTTCAGTAGAATGGAATTCAGATAAACTGCCATTATCATGCAAAGCAGCTTTGCACCTTAAAGTCCTTACCCAAACGCAGTTTAATTAAATCCCTAATCTCCCCTGGCCGGTTCTGACCCCTTCCCTACCCGCTTCGCCCCCACCCTTCCCATAACTTGGGAACTTCAAGATTCCAGGTAAAACATTTAACCTCTAAACAAGCAAAACATACCCAAAAATAGTGGGTCTGGGTGTGGGGGTCCTCTTTGAGGCTCTGTATGTCTTAAGGTGTTAG
Organism: Cryptoprocta ferox; assembly: GCA_028646485.1. NCBI lineage: Eukaryota > Metazoa > Chordata > Mammalia > Carnivora > Eupleridae > Cryptoprocta > Cryptoprocta ferox. Next base: position 99,858,567 of record CM053576.1, on the reverse strand, counting down.
TTCCCTGAGGCTCAGATGGTTCTGATTGGGGTGCTTGGGTGTCAATGGCCAGGGTGAGCATGATGGTGGTGATTCTGGCAAGGACGGTGGTCACAGTGAAGTGATGGGAGTGGGCACAACCTTGAATAGGAGGGTGTGTGTATCAAGCAGCCCTATAGGCCCCTGCTCACCCCCAGAAGGCTGGTACCCATTTAGGATCCTGTCTTTGCCACGAAAAGTCTGCAGTCTCACCACCCATAGTAGGTGTGTGTAGCAGACCTATAGACTTGAATATAAGGACCCTGGTGTTAAGCCAGAAGAGGCAGGAATGGACACACTGGCCTGACCATGGGTGTCCCTATTTGTGACAGAGGGAGAGGGGGTGCCAAGCCTGCCAGTGAGAACCAAATCCTCTGGGGAAAGCCTGAAGCAATCATTTGGAGTTTAGGGAATAGGTGCAAGGAGCGATTAGGATAAAGGAAGAATGGAATGGGGCGGGTGGAGGGTAAAGGTAGGAGAAAGGGTTGGCCCAAGAGTACTGATAGAGAACAACCCAACAGTACCTTCTAGTATCTGCAGAATGCTTTAGAAGTTTGTGCCTTCGTGTGGGGAAGAAAGGAAGGAAATCACGTATCAAACCCAGGTGTCGTGGCATACGTCACCTCTTCAATTTCAACCTAAGAAGGTAAATCTTATTCTTCCCCACCCCCATCCCCCCACCCCCCACAGGAGAAAACAAATGCCTGGTGGTAAAATGACTGGCTCAATGTCACACAGCTCGTGACTGGCAGCGCCAGGATTCAAACACCGGCCTGCCATACTGAAGAGCTGACTTCTTCTGCCAAACCACAGGTCAACTGCAGGGATTACAAAATTGGAGAGGGGATTAACCACCCAAGAACACTCTGTCTCTCGCTCCCTCCTGCAGCAACAATGTTTCCTTCCTGAAACACTCCATTTCCTCTGAGCGAGAGCAGGAAGGCCTCAGCAGAGATGAGGGCATCAGCTCTCCGCCCTGAGGATGTAGCACAAGGGAGCTGGGTTTTGCCGGGGCGGGCGGGGGCTTCTTGGGACTCAAACTCGAGGAAGAGGAGCCCCCGAGGATAGTTTTCTTTGCAGGAAAGAAGCATCCGAGACTGTGGTGGGGGAAGGGGCATCTGTAAGTCATCTAACAAACACCAGACCTCTCCATTTATACCTCATTCCTTTGGTGGGGGTGAGCAGAGGAGGCATCTCTATTTGGGAAACAGTGAAACTCAAATCACCCTGAACCCTGCACTTTTTCTGTTAATTGCATAGACTCCATTGTGCCTGGAGAACGCATGGACCTTCTTTCGAGGAAGTTGTATTTCTGGAAATAAGACTCTTCGGATTCATGAAACATACCTGTTCCTTGGGGGATTCCCTACTTCCTTGTATCGTGGGTTTTCTTCGCAAAGAGCAGGAGCCCTTGAGCGGGGTTCCCATAAATCTTATGAATAAATGAATGAAGCTTGGGGAGGGGCATAGCACAATACTCAGCCTTGAAGGAAGGCCCAGGCCCTTCCGATTCTCCAGTCCTGGGAGGCTCCTGCCCAGCCAGCCCGGTACTGGCCACCTTGCCCCGAAGCCAGGTGTTTCTAAAGGTCACCCACTTGGAGGAACAGGTGCGGCTGTTCTGACACCTGCAAGACAGCTCAGGACGGAGGAAGCCTCCTCTGCTCCAGGGCTGATGTGGGTGGGTTAAGAAAGTGGGATTCGGACAAGATCTGTCACAGAGTCCTTTGTCTCTCTCATAGCAAAGACAACAGAGAAGAATTTTAAAAGGCTGTCTTGGTCTCCAGAACCCCTCTGGAAGCAGATGGCTTGTCAACAGGTTCCAGGGCAAGCCCCGGAGGCCTGGGAGCCTTATTGGAATGCAATTACCCTAAGTGCTGGCTGTTAGGGTGAGAAGGCAGGAATGCAATTATGGAAGGAGCGTGTAGGGGGCTTTCATTGATTAACCTGTCCAGTCTGCCTCCATTCCCCACTGGGGTGATTTCAGAGCCCCCAGGGTTGCCCTATGCCCCGGGGTTATGAGAAAGAAAAACAGTCACTGCAGCAAGCCAATGCCAAAAGCAGGGTTCCGGAGCTTCAGGAGGGCCTGTGGACCCTGAAATTGCCTGGGAAATATACTTGTGCAAAATGCAAAATGCCTATTTCCTAGGAAGACTTTGTACACTCCTCGAGTGCTTAGAGGGCTCTGCAGCCCTTAAAGGGTTAAGAACCACGGGGCCTGGGGAGTGAAAGATCAGCGGGATTGTTGGAAAGCGCCTCCAGGAAACATCTCTTCAGTGTTCAGTTCCCAGTGGCCGGGATCCATCTGGGTGCAATTCTGGCTTCCCGCTTACCAGCAAGCTACTTAGTCTCTCTCTGGGCCTCAGTTTCCTCTGTAAAATGAGGGTAAACATACCTACATCCTGAAGTTGATGAGAAAATTAAATGGCATAAAGAACACAAAGCTTTTAGCCTAACATCTAACCCTTAGTAAGCTTTCAATAAATGGGAGTCATTGTTATTATGACTATCTATTAAAGTTCAGAAAATAAAGTGGGGCATACACTTATATTCTTTTGAGTGGTCTTTGGACCCCAAACGCACAGTCCAGATTCCATGGGGATCCCTGGGCAAGGCCCTTCTCCAAAATTGAGTGGGCCTGTAAGACCCAGGGTCTCCACAGGCTGCTTCATTAAATAGAGTCCTTCTGCCCTCAGGGCAGCAGGATGTGACCACACTGGGAGACAAAACCTTCTGAAAGTGGGAGCATATCCAGTGTCCTTGATGCCAGTACAGTGGAGGAGTTTTCTGGGCCTGAGCTTAAGTTATCACTGGCCTGCCTCATTGAGAGAAGTTTCTGGAAATCTCAGTCACTGAAATCTTTCTGCCTGTTGGGCTGATACAGTCACATGCTCAGTTTAAATGGACTTCTCTACTCTCACAGGCCCTAGAATGAGACTAATCCAAGGCCGGGCATCTGCAGAATGCTAGTCTGGTGTGGGACTGGGAAAGTAAAAAAACAAATCTGTCCTCTTCCCCTCTGTATTAAGCATGTCTTTTTATTTGCTGTATTTCTGGTGCTTTGACGTGGCCTTGCTGACACTGGAAAGACCTCCCCTAGAGATAGTAAAAAACTCACCTTCCAGCACACCTCTCATACACAAACCAACCAATCTCCAGCCATAGCCCCAACCACCTCCTTTATTGAGCTTTTACACTTCAAACCAATATCTCCCCCCCCCCCCCAGTCTCCCAGGGCCAGGGACTAGGGAGGGACCCTATGCCCCAGAATCTGCTGACATTATTCAAAGGGGCCATTCCTAAATCTGCTTACCCTACCTGCTGGTTCCATTCTGTGGAAACTACAACAATGGCTCTTGGCCACATTTCCCCTTACTCCCTCTGCCTCCTGACCAACCCTGGTGCTTCCCTGAGTGGCCCCCGCCATGGCAGGCCCCCTTCTCTTCAGATCTAAGCGTATAACAAACTATCTTTTCAATGGCAATCATCTCCTGATCTGTTGGCCTCACCATACCTGAAATAATAAAACCTACATTTCAGAATAACTTCTTCCCCCTCCACCTTCCCGTGGTCTGAGATCCTCAGAACTCTCCTCCCTCAGAAGCTACAGGCCACCCGCCCCCTGCAGCCACAGGCCTCTCCTCCTGAGCCAAAGCCGCTTCCGCCTCTGGAATAAGAAGCAGTGTGGTCCCGGCTCCAGGGGGGATCCTAGAGCTGAGGGCCACGGGAGGATCTGTACTCTGTGGTTCCCAGAAGACAACACACCAAAAGAGCAGAGAGGTGGAGCTGGGCATACACTTGTCTGTTCATCAATCATTCATTTATTCATTCATCATTCACCCCCCTCCCCATCAATCATTCATCTGCTTACTCATTCATTCAGTTTGTTTGTACTTCTTCCTTGCTTTGGTTCCCGCAGATGTTGGTCCTCTCCTGCTTTGATCTGTCCCCTGTTCCTGTGGCAGCTGCACAGGAGAGGCCTTCTGATGTCACTTTGTCAGTTACCTGGCTGAGAGGGTGTGTCTCCCTCTTGGAGGAGCCTGAGACAACCAAAGGGACAAGGTAGAGCTGTCCCCCACCTAGAAGTCCCCTTTCTTGTGGGCTCTGGCTTTCTGGCCCACGGGTCAGTGGGAGAGCTGGGGAGAGGCTGTAGAGGGGTCTCCTGGGTCCGGCAAGGTATGATGCCCCTGAACCTGCCTTCACAGCTGCTTGAAAACCACTCTTCCGGGAGGCAGGAGGTTCCACAGGCTCTAAACGAAGTGAAGCCTGAGTTTGGCACTTTGGAAAGGGTCTGGAGCACATGGTATAGAGGAACCTGGCGCTAGAGTTTTCAAGGCCTAAGCTGTTAGCTTCCTGACATGTCTCCCAGTTTCTATCCACCTCACCCCACCTCAGGCCAGAAAATCTTTTGTCGGCCAGCAGTCAGACATCCTCTTACAAAAGTCACACCATATACTACTTCGGCTCAAATCCCTGCCATGACTAGCCACGCACTCAGAGCGGAAACCAAAGCCCTGGAGGCTCCAGTCGCCCTCACTGCCCTGAGTCTCTCTCTTTTCAGGCCCTGTTGGCCTTGACCTTCCTCAACTCACCATCCACACTCCCACCTGTTTCCCAAGGGTGTACCCATGGATGCCTGATACACAGCAGGAGTTCAGTAAAACATTCCTTGAATGAATAAATGAATGAATGGGTGAATGAATGAATCAATGAGCTCTGAGAAGCTCTGAGGATGAAGCTTGAAAAGCCACAGGCTGTGGAATTTGGGGCTTCCCAGCTTAGGACTGAGGGGGTGCACGGTGGCCTATGTAAGCTGTGCGGCCAGGAGCCACGCAAAATCACCAGCTGCCAGGCTTCTTGGGGAGGGAAGGTAGGCAGCAGCGTCGGCGGGGACCGCGCTCACTCCAGATGCCAGCTCCGTGCCGCTCTGGGGCTGGCCGTTGCTCTGGATGTCATTAGCTGATTTGTTCTGCTCTGCAGAATGTACTTTTCATATTTAGGCAGAAAAAACAGCGCTCGGTCCTCGTGCCCTTTCTTCTGTGAGCTGTAGCACATGGCCTGCTCATTATGAATTAATCCTCTAAAGAGCGTGTTCATTATTCTAATTTAATTGTGCTTCGTTTCAGAAAATAACTAAACCCAGCACGGAATAAACTCCAACGCCGATCAGTTTTCAAGAAGTTAACCTACGACAAAATACTGCTAGAGGGGCAGCAGCAATTTGGAATCATTAAAGGGAACCCATGTAAATAATAAAAACAAAACTAAAATGCAGAATTAAATTAAGGAATAGGAAATTAAATTTGTGAATCTGATCTGAAATCGAGGCCCTCTATGCACAGGCTTACCCTGGCTTGGCTCTTTGCTCAGGAGTGCTAGGGCGGGAAGGTTCTGCAGAGGTTCCCGTTCCCAGACCTCCCCTGGGCGGGCGGCAACAATGTATGACCCTGGGAAGAGGGAGATGGGCTGGAGGGAAAGAAACGGGCTTCCCTCCCACAGGGTCTCCTCTGAGGAACATGAAAGCCGCATTGTGCATTGTCACTGCTCCCTCTGGAGGACTCTTGCTGAGCCCTGGTGACTGACAGGCAAAGGAGAGAGGATTGCTGCAGGCCGGGGTCTTAGCTGTGGGCTCCCTGGAGGACGCACCGGAAGTGAGGCTGATGAGTGCCGGGTGGCTGTGGAGCTGCTGGGAGCAGTCAGCCCCCCCCCACAGAACAGACCCTCCTGCCCTGCTCATCCCTTGTCCCTGACACCTCCCACGACCTATCTACCAACACCATCGGAGCCCCACTCCAGATGCAGAAGACCCGGATTCCAACAAGGTGGGCAGGCCCTCCATCAGGCAACAAGAGGGAAGGCTGACTGGCTTTGAGGTCCCTGAGACTTAGGGGCACTGGGGACAGAGTTAGACCATAGCTCAGATCTCCTTATGTAGTTTTCCAGGACGTATAAACCCTGTCCCCGGGGCATCTTCTCTCCGATATACACCCACCCTCTCTGGGCTCGCCACTTGGCTTTCCTTCCCCTCCCCCTCCAAGGGAAAAGCGCTCTCTGCCTGGGCCATTCTTTCCCTTACCGGGTACTGAAGCTTGGGCTAACACCTCTCTCGCCTTCTCAGCCTCAGCCTCGTCCCCACACATGTGATAACAGTAATAATAATACCGGCCTCTGTTATGAGGAGTAAATGAAATATAGCACCTGGCAAGGAGCAGCCGCTCGGGCACCAATGTGATTTCGCTTTTCTGCTTCATCAGCGCATGCACCAGTGCGCACTCCAGCGCATACAGGCTCGGTTCTCAATGAAGGCCTTAGGCTGTGTTTCCGGAGCACCACGATTAGTTGAAAACGAAAAATTCACTCGATCGTCTGCTTACCTTGATTCACAAAGGCAAACATACAAATACATGTCCATATCCCAATATCTGGGTAAAGCTTTCCATTTTTATCTTCATTTTGGGCTCTACCTGGACAAATTAATTACCTTACACCTTTTTTGAAACGAAGAGGGAATGCGAGCAAGCAAAAACAAAACAAAACAAAGAAACAAAAAAATTTACCTTTTTTTCTCTTTTAATTTCTCTTTTAATCCTGAAGTCCCAATTAAGGAAATTATGCAGATAATTTAGGCCACAATGTTGTTGATTGGTCAGCTAATTAGTGATTGCACCTAACAATAGCAATCGTGGAGATAACAAGAACCAAGAGGGCTAAGAGTTCTTTGGAACTCCCAGGCCACTTCCCCTGATTTCCCTTGACTAACTGTCCCAGGGAGTTTGTACCTGTAGGTTGGAGCACCCTTGATACACAGCCAATCTCCGCTCTCCCAGAATAAACCCTGAAGCCTGTATTAAAGAAAAGTTATTCATGACACTAGTTAAAGAGAGTAGACTTCATTCAAAGAGGGCTACTACAATGGGGTTTTGCAGTAGGGGAGAGAGATTGCATTCAACTCTGAATACAACAGGGAAATACAGCCAAGGTGCAGGGTAGGGGGTCAGTGGATGGAAAATGACAGAGGGGAAGCCTCAGGGGTCAGGGGAATTCTGGCTAAACCAACCTGACAGGATTCTTGCTGTAGGCAGGCCTGGGTGATCAGACATTACCCTGGGGGCTGGGGGAGGCTGAGGCACCAGGTCAGATTATCCAGAGTGATCAGATATCAAGAGTGGGGGATCGTGACCAAACTGACTTAGCAGGATTCTTGCTAAAATTGGAGAGATGAACATAGAAGCCCAAAAGTCAAGGCCTGGTCAAGAAGAGTTCCAGGGGAGCCCGAGAAGCATTTGGTCAAGAAGAGAATCTGTTGTCACCCTAGAGCAGTTACATGGCCCCAGTTCAAGACTAGCTGAAGATCCAGTTAGTGTCAATGAAAAGGTAAGGACAAGGGGCAGGAAGTTCACACTGGTGACCTACACTTCAATCCAGGGGCAAATGCTGCAAAACAACTCCTTGATCTTTTAGAGTTAGTTTAAGAAAAAGCCACCCAAATCTCTTAGGCACACAGAATGCATCATGTAAGAAAACTTTCAAAGGGGCCTCATCCCACAGCACCCAACTAAGGGGATTAATTTCTAGGAGGCTGTAGTTAGCTTGGTCAGTTTTAAATGGTTTCTGTATTTTTGATCCTGGATGAAAACCTCTGTATCCAGAAAACGGACTTGTCTGCCCAGGAGGGCATCTGTGTGGGGACAGCTTCACCATTTGACCACAAGAGCTCAAATCATGTCTACTCAGCAGAAGAGCTTCCAAAATGGTTCCACCTTACAGTGCCAGACTGGTTTCTCTCAAGCCAACCAACTCTTCCATATAGAGTCTATATTGTTCAGGTTTGTAGGACCCACACACACATAAAATCACCCATTGATCCCTTTCCCCATTGGAAAAAATTCAATACCCTTTGATAACACCAGAAATAATAGTCAATAGTCATTGAGAACTTACTCATTGCCAAACATTTGTTCTAAGTGCTTTGTAAGAATTAGCTCATTTACTACGCACAACAACCATGTGAGATAGGTATTCTTATCTCCGTTCTATAGATGAGGAAACTGAGGTGCAGAGAAATGGAGCAATTTGCTTGTTATAACAACAGAACATAGCAGCCCTGGGGTTTGAACCCAGATGGTGTGTCGGACCCGAGAGCCTCTTACCCATGATACAGCACTTCCTGTTGGTCATAAGCTCCCCCGTCTGCAAATCTATCCAGTGACCCTAAATCTAGGGAATGAGAGTTCACCAGGCCTTCAGTGACTGACATCTGGAAAGCAGGCCCATGTTTTCAAAATGCCTTCACCCCACTTTCTCCCCAGGTCCTTAGGGCTGGGTCTTCATGATCATCCTTGCCTTTTGGCAACTGTTGTGACCTAGGCTCCGTGGGATATGTGCTTTATAGACAAGACCAGGCTTTATTTCATTTCGTGAGTCGGCTTCTTACAGCCTGTGAGGGCAACACAGGCATGGCATCTGAGAGAACATTCCTGGAGGAAACAGCCTTGTCAGGGTGCAGGTACTTGTTTAAATTCCAGACCCTGGTTTTTAAGACACACATCTGCAGTGGGCATATGTATTGTGATAGATGAAAACAGAAATGGTTTTCCGTTGTATCTGTATTATTAGATTTGACCCACCATTGAAACAGCAAAGAAAGAGTGGAAAATTAAAGGTGATTTGATATTAGCCTCCTATTCATATTAGAAAAAGTAACTGCTCTTGCGGTTTTCCTCACAGAGGTGTCTTTATTCATTTGACATGCCTTTAATAACTAATTCTAGCTGTCTGTTTGCCAAGAAAGATTTCCTACGGGCAGACTTGAAAGTGACTCGGAACTCTTTGCATGCCCGGCTTCAAATGATCCCAGAACAGCAAACATTCAGCTTCCCTCCAGACTTCTGAAGTGTGGGAATAACATGAAAGAATGGACAAGAATCATTCTTCAGCCCGCGTGTGCGAGGAGCGCAGCTGTCTGGCAGAGGTTGTGGCTAGGTCTACATGGACCAGGCATAGTGAGATTTGGAAATAATCTCATGGATTCGATCCACAGAGTCAGCCAAACCAAACGATTTATTTCAAGAAAATAAATCGACTTTGGGCTGACATGAGCCAGGTCAGTAAGAGACAGACTGAGGTTTCCTCTGTCTGCGTAGACCTGGAGTGGGCAGAGAAAGACAAGGAAAACCACCACGACAGCGCTCAGAGAGTCACAACCAAAAAGCTCAAGCTATGAATATGTATAAATATTCACAGTAGTGATTATTTATTCATCTACGTAAGTCAGGCTAATAATGACCCTACCTATGAGGTGATGACTCCCATCTTACAGATGTAAAAACTGAGCCTCTGAGATGTTAAATGACTTGTCCAGGACACACAGTTGAGGGAGTAGAGTGTTGGCTAGTTGTTTATCAAGCACTTCCCTTTTCCTCCTGGGCATGCAGCTAGATGCCATTTCCAGGCTCCGTTACAGTTAGATGCAACCATAGGACTTAGCTCTGACCAATAGAAAGCAGGTGGAAGTAACATAAGTCCCTTCCAGTTCTGGCCCATAAAACCTGCTTATACACAATTGTCTCTTTTCCTGTTCGGGGGCTGGATGGGGAGAATGCTGAGCATCTAGAGAAGGGTAGAAGCTGAATATGGAAGAATGTAGAATCCTCAATAACTGCTTTGAGCAGAGCCCCTTCCTCACACTGTTCCGGCAGCAGATGCCAATGTGAGCTAGAAATAATCTATCAGGTGAAACCCTGAAATTTGGCAATTGTTGGTTCCACCAGAAAGCCGAAACTGACTAACACAATTCATAAGCTGCTCTAAACTCAAAGACTCCAAAGATGGTGCTTTCACCCACTTTCTTTTCTGAAACTGCACTGAGTCTGGGGACTCCCCAGGGGACATTAGGACCCTCTAACTTTTTTTGAGTCTTATCCTTCATCCCGCCTCTACCAAGCCTGAGGTGGTGATTTCTTAGCTTTCTGCTTTCCTATCTACACAGACACATTCCTAGTCTTCAAGAATCTGATCAAAGCTACTCCTTCTATCTCGTGGTTAATCCCTCCCCATGCGGGGCTCCGGGTCTTTGATTTCTCCTCTCCCATATGGACACATCTAATCAGTTACTAGTGTCTCTTCCACGCTCATTCTTCCCTCCCTTTCCTCAGCCAGCGCTCTGTTCTGGCCCTCATCATGTTTCACCTGGTGTAATCATAATACCCCCACCCCCACACACACACTGTCTCCTCCCTCCTTCCCATCATCCTAGCGCCTCCAAAAGGATCTTCCTACAACAGATCTGGTCCCAGCATCCCCTGCATTAAATTTTCCCATGTGAAGTCTATCAATATTGAAAATGCAAATGCCTTTCGAGCAAGCAATTCCAAGTCTATGAATTTACAGATACATGTACAAGGTGATTTACACACTAGGATAGTCACTGCATTGTTGTTTGAAGTAGCAAAAGAAGTGGAAACACCAAATGTCCATCAGTTAGAGTCTTATTAAATAAACTATGGGACATAGTATGCTTCACCTAAAACACTTCAAGATCTATGGTTAAGTATAACCAGCAAGGTACAGGTAAGTGTATACACATGTGAATATTTGCACTTAAAAAGCCTTGGGAAGATATATTCACATACGTGTTTGCAAAGACATGGAATATCTCTGAAAGAATGCACGAGATACCAGTAATTGTAGTTGCTTCTGGGGGGAGGGAGAGAGAAACTGAGAACTGAGAGCTGAGTGGCAATCAGGGATGGGAGGGAGACTTATATTTCACTGAATATACATTTGTATAGTTTGAGGATTTTACTCTATACGTGTATTACTTTAAAACATTAAAATAAAAAGTGACTTTCTAGTGCTTATTTGATAAAATGAAATCTCTTAGTATGACAGGAAAGGTTCTCCAAGTTCTGGCTTCAACATGTTTTCCTGCTCGCTGCTCTCTCACCCTTGTGCACCTTCTCTGAACATTCCTGTACTTCCCCCCACCTCCGTGCCTTTGTTTAGGTCTCTCTCTCTGGGAAAGTCCCATCCCTGCTTGGCAGGAATTTGTCTCATCTGTTATCTCCTTGTTTTCTTTATAACTCTGTACTATGGCCCTTTATTCCAGTTTGCTGTGTGGTAGAGGCAGCTGTCTTTCTTTCTTACAAGATGGTATGATGTCTTACCCAAAGAAAGTGTTTGAAATATGCCAGTTCTTTGCACCAGATTTATACTTCTATGTCTTAGCCACAGCTTCTGAGAAAGCCTGGGAAGGGGGCAAGGGATGGCTCACCCTTCCCCCCATGTAAGGAGCATGATCTGGAATCCGTTCCCTCAAGCTGGGGGCTACACAAGGTCAGCAACACATTTCAGCCTGGGACATTTTATAGGAATAGACCTCCTTCCTCTGGTTCACTCTCAAGGTCACTTTCTTCCCCATCAGTGTCCAAAAACCCACCAAGGCAGTGTTGCTGCTCTGCTCAGTCAGGACTGGGCATTGGGTCTGTAGTATCAGGCCTGGTTGAGAGGGAGAGGCAGGGAGGGAGGGAGAGAGAAAGAGAGAGAGAGAGAGAGGCATCCATTGCCCTGGACCTGAGGTTTAAACTCAGTTGTCACAATTATTTGAAGCCTATTAAGTTTATTTATGTTCCAAAGCAGGTCCACTAGAGAAGGACCATCATAGTCGTAAATATCAAGGCTGCTGTTCTCCAGACACAGCTGGGGCCATAGGCCCCTCCCCTTCTCAGCTCTGCAGGCCCTGCCTATAGGCATACGCCATGCACTGGGATTCAGTGCAGTACCCACACTGTGACCAATTCTGTCAGTCCAGCCAGCACGACACATGCTTCTACACATTTTGTGTGGCAGGAATGTGTTTGAGCAAGATGCTCTGTGGGAGGGACGGTGTCTTCCAGTCCTAGTCAAATCAAATACAAGGTTTAGGAGACTAGCAGTCCAGGCTTTCTCCTCAAAGAACCATGGGGACCTTAGGATGGGCATTGAACCGTGGGCACATCCATCTGGAGATCCTTCTAACCCAATCTAGAAGTCTTTAAGAGAACAAAGGACTGCTGGAGATATTCTCTGAGTTCCTGGCTGTGTGAGGGTTTTTTCATTTCACCCATCAGTGTGGGTTAGGAGACCATTTAGTCCTAAGGGCCAGTGTTTTCCAAAGCATATCCCACTGTACACTGGTCCTGTAAAGCAAAGGAGATTCTGTGATCAAAAAAGTTTAAGAAACACTGAATACTAAATCTTCCTCTGGTGAGATTAACAATGCATATTTGCATATTAAAGGCACTGAGAAGTCCTGCAATAAAGAAATTTTTTAACCCAATGTGCTCTATATATATTTGACAAAAGAATCCTCTTTTTGGCAACACCTGTGAACATCCCTCAATAGGATTGTTACCAGGAGTACATTTTGGGAAAAGCTGTCCTTAGAGATGTGTATGTCCCCGCAGTCCCTCCAGTGAGTGTTTCATAAGCGTTAGCACAGTCTGGAATGGTGGGGGGAAGGGAAAACTTTTTTAACTTTCCCCTCCCTGCCTTGGAGCTGTCAAGTCTGGCCAACGCACCTGCCCAGGACACATGCTCTTCTGCTGGTTCTCTCCTCTGTCTCAGTCCAGGATGCCGGGGGAAGGAAGGCAAGAGTCAATTTCAACTTCAGCCAACTGAGCCATTCCCCTACCTATTTGTAGTTTGGCCCTCCATCTGTGCCCACTGGCTGATTTAATTTTCACCGCTCTTGTTTCTGAAGAGTAAACTCAAAAAATCACTATCTGTTCTTTTTCTTAAACATTTCTACAAGTTTATCTCTTACAGGAAGCCCCACCTGACCAAGGAAAGCACGTGGCTGTCAAAGTTGGTCCGTAGATTAGCAGTACCTGGGAACTTGCTAGAATTGCAAATTATTCAACCCCAACTGACTTGGACACTGAAGGTGAGGCCCAGCAATCTGTGTTTCACCAAGCCCTCCAGGTAATTCAGATGCAAGTCATTCATCTAGGAGTCTTAGGAATCTCTTCTCTGAATAGGTCTGTTCTACCTCATACATTTTATGTACATGTTTTTATTTACACCACACCCAAGTCCAAAAAGGAAAGAATAGATGACAGCTAGTACTAAGATTGTACTAGCACAATTAAAACACATTTACAGATAAACACTCTTCTCTCCAATAAATGTGCTCACCTCTTTCAGGGCTTAGGAGGCCCTCCCTGACCCGTTCCAAAATGTCAGTCTCCTCCCCCTTTCCTCCTCCTTCCTTTCCTCCCCTACTTTATTTTTTTTCTTTGCTCTTATTTTTTTAAACATTTTTTTAACTTTATTTATTTTTGAGAGACAGAAAGAGACAGAGCACAAGCAGGGGAGGAGCAGAGAGGGAGATACAGAATCCGAAGCAGGTTCCAGGTTCTGAGCTGTCAGCACAGAGCCCGATGTGGGGCTCAAACCCACGAACTGCGAGATCATGACCTGAGCCAAAGTCAGACACTTAACCGACTGAGCCACCCAGTCCCCTTTTCTTTGCCCTTATGATTATGTAATGTGTTGTATAATTTATGGGGGGTGGTTAATACTTTCTCACTCCCTCTTAGAATATGAGCTTCCTGGTGGCAGGGCTTTTCATCTATTCTGTCCCCCTGCTTTATCCCCAGCCCTAGAGTGGCTCCTGCCTTAATGTGTATTTGTTCAATAAATAAACCTTATAAGGAGGCAGGGGAGGGCTGGTGCCCTGATTAAACAGTTTCACTCAGAGCTTCCTGACAGGCGAGGAGTTACAAAGATCTCTTTATCTAACAACAGGAGATCAGGCACTTCTGGAAAGGACAGAATCAGCAGAGACCCTCCTTTTGCCCTGAGAACTCCTCGGTGTTATAATAGCAATTCCTGATAGCAAGTGTCTGGAGGCTCGGGCCACTGAGGGCTGATGCCAGAGACCAGCTTCCCCCGCAGAGGATTCAATCCTCAGTCATGGGGAAATTTCTCAAAATTTTCTCTCTCCAGTGAGAAATGGGCAGACTCCTGCCCAAGGATGTCTGTGCTGAACTCGTCTCCTGGCAGGAGAGGCAAAAGGGCACAAATTACAAGAAAATGTGTGCGGTTTCATCACTTTTGTGGGTTAAATGTGGCAGGACAAAGGGGAAGGGGGGAGAGCATGTGACCATATTGAGTTCTTTTTTCAACCAGCTGGAATGGTAGCCCCCACCTCAGAAGAATGTATCCAGCACTGATAAATTTATAAAGTATTTGACCTTTAATCAATCCTAATATTTTCAATCCACAGAGCCTTCTTAAACGCCTGCAGCCCTGCCCCTGGGCCCCTATTCATCACAATTACTGCTCTGACTGTCGGAGGCAGTGCATGAAACAGCACACGCTGACGTCCAATATTTTATCACTAATAAAGAGAAACATCCCAAGTATTTGCACAGTTCTGATACTTTCCAGCCCGAGCCCAGGAAAAGGGGGAGCTTGGTGATTTATGCTCACTGCCCGGCATTGTTAACTGGCCTTCTCTGCTGGAGCCTCTGGGACCACTGCTTGCCTTTGCCTCACAGCCTCAGACACAGGCGTGTGGAGAGCTGGTGGGGCCCGCCCAGCACACAGTAGGCTCTCACTCTGCATCTGGGAAGTGGTGTGACGCGCTATAAAGGGCGATTTTAAAAAATCACGATTTGGCAAGTGCTTGCCTACACTGGTGGCTTTGTAAACAGATCCAATGTTTATGAGGAATCTTGTTCCAGTTGTTGCCACGGCTGTGATCCGCCTCCAGTGTCTGCCTTCCTGTGTTCCTTCAATCCCCAGGCAGTGTCTGCCGTCCAGCCCCATCCCTCCTCAGTTCGAAGGCCCTCCCTCCTGGCCTCCAAAAGAGGGAAGCTCGGTTTCCAGCCGCAGCGTTCAGACGGCCCACAGGCTGCGTCTACATGGCACCCAAACATCTGGATGAAATGTAAATAAAACAAGCAGATGTTTCTCCTTCATTACAGCAGGTGCCTTGGCAGAACCCTCAGCCTTGAGCTATAGGGGAAGGGCTCTCTGGGTCCGGGACCAGGGTAGGGGAAGTGGGGGAGGGCTGCACACCACTGCCCTTATCAAGGGCCTCACGGAGAGGAGTGAGCAAAGAAAGCCAGACACCCCTAGAAATGGATGATAGCATCTGTGTGGACAAGATGAAAGGTTTGGGAGCTGGGGTGCGGGAGGAGAGTTCGAGGGAGAGAGGTCCGAAGGCAAATCAGTGGGGAAAAGAGTTGATGCCAAATCCCTCTTTCATTTCATTGTGACAAAGGGTTTTCTGAGCCTCCACATTCCACACCACTGCCTTCCAGGAAAAGAGACTGACCTGAAGAAACAAGAAATGGCCTCCTTCTTGCCCCCAGGGGCTAATGTGCAAGGGGAGTTGGGCTCTAGGGACAGAGGGTGTCCTGGGGCTTAGAAATGGCACAAAACTCCCCTTTCTCACCCCATCTTCTAACTGACAAGAGACCAAGGAACAGTCACATTAGACTAATAAGGAGCAGTTGAGAGGGGCATCTGGGTGGCTCATTCGGTTAAGCTTCCTAACTTCAGCTTGGGTCATGATCTCACGATTCGTGGGTTCTAGCCCCCCATCGGGCTCTGTGCTGGCAGGTCAGAGCCTGGAGCCTGCTTTGGAGTCTGTGTCTTCCTCTCTCTGCCCCTCCCTTGCTGGCACTCTGTCTCTTTCCCTCTTAAAAAATAAATAAATTTGGTTTTTTAAATTTTAAATAAGGGGGCCTGAGATACTTGTGAAAGGATCATCAAGGAAGGACAGGGTTTCAGGGGACCAGAGACCAAAGGAGATTCACTAGTTACTACTTGCCTTCCCTTTACTCCTTCCATCCTCTGTACCCTGACTCTGTGTGTCCCACTAACACACTCCCCCAGTCCTGTCCTCCATTCCCCTAAGCTTGTGTGTGACACTGAACACATTCCCCCAGTCCTGTCCTCCATTCCCCTAAGCTTGTGTGTGACACTGAACACATTCCCCCAGCCCTGTGTGTCCCACTAATACACTTCCCCACTCCTGGGTGTGACAGACACACTCTCCCCAGCCCTGTGTCACACCAACACATTCCCCCAGCCCTGTGTGTCACACTAATATACTTCCCACTCCTTTGTGTGACAATGACATACCCCCCAGCCCTGTGTGTCATATTGATACACTCCCACAGCCCCCTGTCACAGTAACACATTCCCCCAGTCCTCTGTGTGACTCTGACACAGTCCTCCAGTCTTCTCCTCCACTCCCCAGCCATGCGTACGACACTAAAAGCAGTCCCCCAGTCCTCTGCCCCTCTCCTCCAGCCCTGGGTATGACACCCACCCTCCCTGTCCTTTCCCCCACTCCCTCAGTCCCTGGGTGTAACACTAAACACACCACTTCAGCCCTCTCCCTGAAGTCCCCCAGCTCTGTGTGTGACACTGAACACACTCCCCAGTCCTGCCCCCACCCACTTCCCCAGCCTCTGCCCATAGCACTAAACACACTCCCTTCCCTCAGGTGAAGCATAGCCCGTGCCCTCCCTTGGCACCGGCATAGCCCTGGTGTGTCAAACCAAACACGTTCTCTGGGACCACCTGCCTTACCCCACTGTCTCCAGAGACACTTTCAGGACCCTACAGGGATTCTTCCTCCCCCCAACCCCTCCACCCCAGCACAAGCAAGCATTGTTGTGTGTGAGTGTGTATGAATGCGTGAGTGTGTATGAATGTGTGAGTGTGTGTGTTGGAGGTGGCACGTATCAGAAGCCTCCCTCATCCATCCACTGATTATTGCATTTTGCGCCCAAAGCAAATATTTTCCTTTGGCCTCAGTGTTCCTATCCGTGAAACTGAGCTACAGCTGGACCTCAAGCTATTCGGGACCCACGGGAAAGGGTCCAGTTCCCAGCAGGAGTTGAGAATTCAAGGCATAGTTTTGGGGAAGGAGATTGTACTTTGATAGAGAAGTAACTTTTTAGTTTTGTTTTTCTTGCCTTTTTTTTTTTTTTTTTTTAAGTGAAACAGGAAGAGCCACGCAATGCCCCAAGGCTCTGGGTTTTCCAAGCAAAGACTCTCAACCCTGATAACTACAGCAACCCCTGTAAGACGTGGAGGGCTTCCTTTCTCATTTTGAGAGGAGGGAGGTAAGAATCAGACACAAAGAAAACCCCGAATACATGGGTGATCCAACTCCCCTTCCCCCAAGTAGCCTCGCTTTTTAGCATCATGGGTTAGAAGTTTATAGGAATTCTGGATCCATGGTTTCCTATGGTCGCTTTTACAGATCTTGTTAATTTATTACCCGTGGTTACACTTTTAATGGAAATCATGAAGAAATGGCAAAGGAAACATGAGCTAATTTTTTTCCAGTGACACATTTCACTGCTATTTAAATAGCCGTTTTGCCAAACCAAACACAGCGCTTACAGCCAGCGGGGACACATGAAGGAGATCACTGTGGCCGGTCCTGCCTGCGGCATCCAGAACAGGCGAGACTTTCTCTCAGCTTCCCCAAGGGCTGGAGGCCAAGGAGGGTGGACTGAGGGGGAGCTGGAGCCTGGGGCCCAGCTGGAGCCCCAGAGCCCGGTGACTTGCAGCTCCCACCCTCTCCCAGGCAAGGCTACTTCACTCCTGCCTGGAGCCTCCTCTCCCCGCACCCCACCCTGAGAGGCCCTGGGGTGCCTGCTCCCCCCTCCCCAGGCAGCCTGGGAGGCCCCCCAGAGTGGGCCACAACCAGGCCACTAGCAAGGACTGTCTGGCTCTCCCTGCTGGATGAAACGCTCAGTCCTCTACTTGAGAACACTATCGGGTTGGGGGAAGCCTGGCCAGCTTTGCTCCAGCTCTGTGGTGGCAGTGGCCGTTACCGTGACCACACTTGCACAGGGCGCCTTTGTTGGGCAAACCCAGAGCCTCTGACTTCTCCTCAGAAACATTAGCCTCTGACGTTTTCTTGCTCCCTGGCTCTGGGGCTGTGATGTCACCAAGCATTTATTAACTTTTCAAGAAGCCAATTGAGAGCTGTGGCACTTGGCAAGAAAGAAGCCCGGGCCTGGGATGTTGGTGAAGGGGGAACGCAGGGAGGCAGTGGAGGGGGAAATCTTTATAACCGTCCGGTCAGAACCTCCCCTGGATTCAAAAACGCAGTGGGATTGAGAGAAGCAAAGCTCTCAGGGGCTGACATCCAGCCCTCGGACACCTTGGAATAGCTGTCGACCTCAGGGGTCCCGTAAGAGCCCCGTGGCCAACATTCCCATGGTGAGCACCTCCGACGAACATCAGGGTGGGTAATTCCAGAAGGGGGCACAAAACGGAGAGAGAACATCCTGGAGGGAGGAGACCCAGCAAGCGGGAGCTGAGGATTAGGCCCCACCCAGGCCACCGGTGGATCTTGAACAAGCCTGGCTGTGTTTCTATTCCCCTCAGTGGGATGCTCTGTGGCCCCCGGAGCCCCCTGCGAGTGTCAAGGTGGACAGAGCAGAGGGGCTGTGACAGAATTCGGGCAGCTGGCCTGCTGGCATACTGGGAGAAACCACTCTCCCTCCTCTGCTTTCCAGGGGAGAAAACCCACTTTAGCGAGGCTCCGGAGAGGAGAAGTTAACTGTCGTCTTCCCTTTGCCAAAAAGTATATTAAATTCACTGACCACATTTTTCCAAACCCAAGTGCAGAGGACATTAGATGCAATGCACACTGGCTGGGCTCTGGTGTGCTGGGCACCCCACACATTTCATTTTGCATTATTAATATTTAAACCAAAGCAGCTGTTCTCAGCATACAGAGCCCAGAGCCTACCCAAGGCTCCTGTGGAGACTTCTCCCCGGGGCCAGATGCACCAGCTGGGAAGCCCTTTGTTGACCCTCAGGCCTTGGGCTTCCTGGGGCAAATTTCCCCAAGCAGCCATTCAGTGATCTGTGATGACATTTCTGGGCAAGGGGGCTTGGGGGTTGGTTGGCAAGAGCAGATTCTATTGACCTGGCTCAGTGGAGATTCAGGGGGGTACACCCTGAGCAGATTTCTGAGGGCGTGGGGGGGGAAGTATCTCTTGGAAACACCAACTTCCTCTTCTGAGCCCTCTGCCTCAGGGTTAGGTACCCTGGGCTTTGGGGTGCTCCCCCAACTCTTATCTCCTTCAAAACGACAACCCTCATACCAAGATTTTGTACCTTGGAGCCTGGGGTCCTCCTCCTGGGCATTTGAACATCAAAACCTCATCTTTAAGCCTAGACGGGGAGACTCTTGCCTAAGTCGGTGGGTTTGTGGGTTTGAGCCGACAATACACGACAACCGGATATACAAAGCTCCTTTCCAGCCTGCCTTCACTCCTCTGCCATCAAGACCCTGTCTTCCAGCCACCCGGGGCCCCTCTGTTTCCCTGACACACTAAATACTGTCCTTCCATAGACCATCTGCTACTCCTACTTGCCTTTGAAGTCCCAGACTAAAAGTCACCTCCTCTCTGCTACCACCTCCCACCCCCACCCCAGGATGAACTCATTACTTACTCCTCTCTCCTGTCATAAGGCTTTATGTCCCCCCACATACCCCGCGTATTTTGTCATATATCCCATTATATTGTAAACTTTTCTTAATAAAAATTAATATTTGTTGAGTACTTTCTACATACAAGAGGCTTTAAGTAGAATTATATACTGTATAATTTTCACAGTAACTTTCTGAGATGGGTTCTCTAATTTTCCCCATTTCATAGATGGCATAACTGAGAGATGGTGAGCAGCCCGCCCAAGGTATCTGTTTCCCCCAGAGACTACAAGCTCCTCAATAAGGGGCTCTGTGTCTTATGCACCCAGGTCTTACCTAACACATTGTCCCATTTTAGGCACTCAGTCTCTGCTTGTTGAAATGCAAATAAAATTAAATAAAACCAGCAGTGGGGCACCTGGCTGGTTCAGTCAGTGGAGTGTGTGACTCTTGATCTCAGGGTCATGAGTTCAAGCCTCACATTGGGTTCAGAGATTAGTTTAAAAAATTTTTTTAAGATTATAGGGCGCCTGGGTAGGTCAGTTGGTTAAGCTTCGGACTTCAGCTCAGGTCATGATCTCGCAATTTGTGGGTTTGAGCACCTCATCTGGCTCTGTGCTGACATCTCTAGAGCCTGCTACAGATTTAGTGCCTCCCTTTCTCTCTGCCCCTCCCTGGCTCATGCTCTGTCTCTCTCTGTCTCTCAAAAATAAATAAAACACTTAAAATTTTTTTATTTTTAAGATTAAAAAATTAATAGAATCCAATAGGAAGATTTTCCAAGATCAGGATCTGCTGAGATATCCTAGTGTCCCATTTTCTCAAGGGGACTGCCCAGCTCTACCTCCTAGGGAAAGAGGAGAACCAACCTGGCAGTAAACCAGACCTGGATTCAAATTCTAGTTCTTCCTGAACTTGAACTAGCTGCATCTCTGTTTGCTTATTTGCAGATTGGTGAAAATAATAATGCCAACCTAATTTAATCCTTACAACGACCAATTCAGTCCTACCGGAGCTAGTCTGGAGAGGCGAGGTGGTTGTAAGGATTACAGGAAAGGATATGTGGAAGCATCTAACCCAGCTCTTGCCATGTTATATGCACACGCACTGACATCTCATATGCACACAGAGCAGTGTTTGGACTGCAGTGATGCAGACAATGTACTACACCTATATGGGCTCCATAAGGCACTGCCAAATTCATCTCTTCATCTAAGCCTCACAACCATTTTAAGCCTCACATTACATTAGGATCCTATATGCAGACATCTACCACCCCAAAACTTAGTGAGTGACTAAAAACAATAGCATTACTTTTGTTCACAAATTTGCAAGATGGGCAGGACTCAGGGGAGAAGCCCTTCCTCACTGCTTCATTCAGAACCACCTGGGTGGGGCAGCTTGATGACCAAGGGTCGGAAGCACCTGAAGGCTGTCACTCCCATGTCCCGCCTGTGATGCTGGCTGCTGGCTGAGACCTTAGCTAGTACTCTCGGCCAGAATAGACATGTGCCCTCTCCATGTGGCCTGCGCTTCCTCATAGCATGGCAGCCGAACTCCAGTGTGAGAGAGAAAGAGACAGAGACAGAGAGACAGACAGACAGAGAAAGAGCCAGCCAGTAGAAGCTGTATGCCTCTTATGACCTAGCCTAGGAAGCCATGCAATGTGATTTCTGACACATCCTATTTGTTGCGGCAGCCCCACAGAGACCTGCCTAGGTTCAAGAGGAAGGGACATAGACTCCGTGTCTTAATGGAAAGTGGTAAGGCTTCCAGAGCATGTGGCACTGGAAATACTGCTATGGCCTTTTTGGAAAATACACAGAGCCCCAGTTTATAGAGGAGAACACCGAGGCGAGAAGCTACATGGCCAGTGCAAGAGCAAAGAACCCATGAGTAGCAGAATCGGAGCTGGAAGCTGGGTCTTCTGACTCCAAACCCTGGTTTTTCCCACTGAACAGTGTGCCTTCCAACCCCATCTGGTGGGGCTTCAGAAAGGTCCCAGGCTATTCCCATATAACGAGGCTTTTCAGAGCCAGCCAGCCTCCTCACACACACACACACACACACACACACACACACACACACACACCACACACATACATACAGCTTCTTCTAGTAGTCTGTTTATGCCACTGGACCTGGTGAGGGGAAAAGCTCCTCGATGGGTCAGACCCCACTCTGCTGCTTCACTGCCAGGCCGAGCTGAGCCAGGGGACCCGGGCCAGCTAGGAACCTGTGGTGGAGAGTCCTGATGCTCTGGGGTGACGGTGGAGGGATTGACAAGGTGCAGTCTGGGATGTGTAATTCCAGACGACAGCAGGAGCTAAGAAGACTATGGGTAATTTGGGGAATTTTTGGAAAATGTGAGTGTGATGTCAGCCTCGGTGAAAGAAAGCCGGGGGTGAGGGGGAGTCCTGGAGGGGCTGGCCAGGAAAGGCGAGGGCAGTCAAGTTGTAATGGGAGAAACAGTTTATTAGTCTAGAAAAGTTTAACTTGAAGCTCCCAGCCTACCTCCCCGCCTCTGCTCAGCATGGGCAAATAGCACAGATGTAATTATAATCCATGCCGGTTGAATCCAGGGGAAGAGGTGGGAATGTATTGATTTCTTCACAGATTATTAAACAACTGACCATAAAGCCAGCTCTTTGCCAGCCCAGGGCTGTGGGCATCATTAATCAGCAGTAGCCCTGAGAAATCCCTGTCTGGGTCAAGAGCTCATGGGAGGAGGCTGCAGAGGTTAAGGTTGGGGCAGCCCACCCCTCAAGAGTCTCTGGGGAATTTGGCTGATGACTCTAGGAGTGCTTTGATTGACTTGTTAAGGCTCCATCCCCAGAACTGGGTGCTCCCCTGACACACTTACCGGAAGTGACCTCAGGCCTGAAGTTCTCATTGAATCCCAGTCTTCATGCACAGAGCCAGGCAGCATTCAGCACACACTAGGGCAGCATTGCCATGGTGGCGATGCATCATCCACCCACAGTCAGACATAGCTAGCTAGCCTCCCAGTCTCCCACCCACTGCTATGAGCCCTGTGGCCTTGGGCAAGTCACTGAACCTCATGAAGACTTGGTGAAAGTAGAGCAATAAGATCTGCTCCAAAGAGCTGTTATGAGCCTTAAACAAGATCACATAGCTTCCTACCCTGGGGTCTGACCTATAGGATTAGATACACGGGCATTCTCATCCCCATCTGTTTTCCTCTTCCATTCTTTCCCACAAACCCCGAACTATGATTCATCCAAAACTTATCTAATTCAGACAGGCAGAGCCAAAAGAGAAGCAAAGTTGATTAAGTGTTGGGGGTGGTGGTGAGAAGAAATCCACGTAGGCACTTTGTGCCTTTAGGAGTCGCTGGAATAGAAGGCCTTGCAGGACACTGGGCAGAGTGGAGGCGCCAGCCCCCACTGTGGGGAGGGGTCCCCTTGTCATCTTATGCTGCTTGTCCTTAAGGTCCAGACAGTCCCAAAGCCTGTTCCTCATACCACCCACTCCATCAGACCCCAGCAAGGTTCCAGCAAGAAGGAACAACAGATGCATAGGCACCAGGAAAGGGGCTGCTTCATGGCTGTCTTGGAGACATGGCCCCAAGCTTCTCTATGCCTCTGTTTTCTCACCCAGAAAATAGAGTTGGACTGATGGTGTCTTATTGGCTTCCTCTATTTCCTCCTCTCTCTCCTCAAGGCCCCTCCCACTCCTTCCCCTTAGGCCTCAGCCAGGCTTATCAAAAGGGAGGAACTGAGCTGTAGTTTGTTCTCTAAAATCCTTGCTGTGGCTGCTTTGGAGCCCCCTCCCCCACCCCCCGCCACTTTTCTGAGCCAGGACTGGGGTTTGGGTAGGGGGACCACAGCCCTTGACTTGCCTGGAGGACTCTGATGCTATTCTCACCCTTGTCCCTCATGGGTTTCTGTCCCTCTGGGGTTCTTGAAAGGTCTTAGGCCACCTCTCAAAATTCCAAGTTAAAAATACTTTCTCCAGAACCTTAGGAATGAGACTGAAAAATAAACAGAATCCAACCCTGTCTTAAGGCTTTGAGACTATTAACAGCCCAAAACAATCCTCCCCTCCCCTTTCTCCACTCCTGGCAGATCTGGCATCCTCCAACTCAGTCCTGCCCAGGCCGGATTAGGGATGGGAGGAGGTTATGGTCCATGGAAGAGTCATACCATGAACTTTATGGGGTTTGCAGTGGCCAGGTGCAGAGCTGGGTCCCTCCTTTTCTAAACAACAGCCAGAGAAATGAAATGCAGGCTCCAGAGAGCATCCAGTTCTGTGGAGGGGCAAGTAGAAAGGGAGGGAGACAGGAAAACAAACAGGTTTATAAAGATAAAAAGGAGTTTTTGTACAGCCACAGGGGACCGCCTTCAGGTGAGGAGGAATAAGAGAGAGTTATGGGTAGATTGGTCATGTCATAACCAACAAGTGACAAGGGAAAGGAAGTTTCCATGGGTTGATAGAAGTTTACCCACCATGGAAGTAGTTTTCAGGTAGGTGTTGGGAGCTGGGTTGAATTTGAGAAGAGCCCATGGCCACCCTTCACCACTGCTCACAATCCCCAGAGGACT
Organism: Cryptoprocta ferox; assembly: GCA_028646485.1. Classification (NCBI taxonomy): domain Eukaryota; kingdom Metazoa; phylum Chordata; class Mammalia; order Carnivora; family Eupleridae; genus Cryptoprocta; species Cryptoprocta ferox. The sequence continues at coordinate 99,834,528 of CM053576.1, read as the reverse complement.
CTGGCCATGATTCTCCCTCAGGAACCAACTCCTGCCTCCCCTAACCTCAGACCTTCTGCTCCAGAGAGGAGCCTTGGGGCAGCTGGAGCCTAACATTCCCTGGGCTCTTCTAGCCCCAACATTTATCTTAGGGTTATTTTCTCTCCCAAGAACAAAGAAGCTTTCTATTCAGCAAGTGGCGAGAACCCACACCTCTGACAAGCCATAGATCACCCTCAGGGAGCGAGGGAGGGACGGGTGGCCAGCACGTGGGGCTGCTTCTCCCTCCCACCCAGACCCTCAGAGGGGGCGTCTGGCTCGTGGCTTGCCGTAGGGTCCTGGGCAGAAAGCAGAAATGGTGCAGCACAAACTGGTTCTGTGAGCCAGAGGCCAAGCTGTGTGGGAAGAGAGGGAAGTGAGGGCAGAGGGCATGACGGACTCTCAGGAAGGAGCTCTGAGCAATCCCTGCTTGGACCCAAACTCCCTGGGCCCAGTCTCCTCACATGAGAGATATGATGATCATCCAAATCACCTGGGGGGCTCTTAAAACAGAAAAGTAATGCATGCCCACGGTCTATAAAGGCCAATAGCACAGAAAAGGTATATAATGGATTCAACACCCACAGTGGCTGCCATTGTGGCTGAATTTTTTTTTTTAATGTTTGAAGAGGAGTTTTAATTTTATTTTTGTAGCTGAATTTCTTGTTTCCTTCAATAAATATATTTGAATATACTGGCACGTATAGGTATGGACACACACACACACACACACACACATACATATACATACCTATGCTTATAAACTATCCATTTTCAAACATTTGGTAAGAAATTAAACACATTGTTCTACAATGTCCTTTTTACATTTAGCCATATACCTTGTAAGTCACTCCACATCTGTACATATAGAACAATCTCCTTTTTACTGACTAGTTAGTATTCCATTGCATGGCTCTTGATGCATATTTAAGTAATTTCCCATCTTTTTCTATTACAAATAACACTGCACCAAATATCCATGTAACATATTTCTTTGTGCACATTTCTGAATACCAGTAGGGTATATTCCTAGAAGCAGAATCGCCAGGCAGACCAAAGGACACATGCATACATTTGATTTCAACGGATATTGTTAAATTGCTCTTTATAGATGTACTTATTTACACAGACACCGACAATGTATGAGAGTGCCTCCCATCTAAGGTCAACACTGTGTGTTATACAACTTTTTGATTTACATTAATGTGATAGATGAGAAAAATGACATTACGTAGTGGTTATACCTTGCATTTCACTCATTACAAATAAGGTTAGAAAACTTTTAATGTGTTTAAAAGCCATGTGCACTTAAGGGAGCTTTAAGATATACAGATCCCTGCATCCCATGCTCAAAAATCTAATTCAGTGAACCCCAAAACTGTGTTTTTTAAAGTGATTGGGGTAAAGATTTTTTAAAGAGTATGTAAAAAACACTATCCATGAAAGAGAAGTTGATACATTGTCCTTTAAACTATAAATGTCCATTCATTAAAGGAAAATGAAAAGTCAAGCAAAAGACTGGGAGAAGATATTTGCAATATATATTTTCTACAAAGATCTCAGACCAGAATATATGAAGAAGTCCTACAAATCAACAAGAACAATTAAAAATCAACAGCCTATGTTTTTAGGTTAAAAAAAAAAGACATAGAGACTTCACAAATGAAGATAAATGAATGACCAATACACATACAAAAAGCTTTACTCATAACTCATCAGGGAAAGGTAAATAAAAACCACAATGACATACCATCACCAGTAGTACACTGGTATTCAACAACCAACTTTCCAGGAATTAAAGCATTTCTTTTGTGTAAATACTCCCACCAGGGCTGATTTTAGGCTGCCGAGGTGACATTGCTGATTGCATAATTAGAAGAGATGTATACAATTGATGCTCACAAGCCACACAGGCTGGTTCCAGCACATCACTGAGACCACTACTCACCTGCCATGAAGGCTAAAATGAAAAAGACTAATCATACCAAGTGCTGGTAAGATTGTAGAGGAAGTACAACACTAACAGCTTGCTTAGTACTTGAACTTGGTACTGGAAATTGGTACTGGGAAAAAAACTGGCACGTTGTAAATTGGTACAATCACACTGGAACACTGACAGTGTCTCCTGAAGCTGAACATAGTCTGATCCTATGAATGTGTACACCCCCACAAAAAAGCATACCCCACAAAAATGAGTACATATGTAGTGGCTAATTTTAGGTGTCAACTTGACCGGGCTGTGGGGTGCCCAGACATTTGGCCAAGTATTTTTCTAGGTGTGTCTGTGAGGGTGTTTCTGGTTCAGATTAACTTTTGCATCAGCAGGCTGAGTAAAGCAGAGTGCCTCCCCTATTACAGGTGAGTCTCATCCAATCAATTGAAGACCTGAATAGAATAAAAAGACTGAGTAACAAGGAACTCCTCCTGCCTGACTGCACTGGACCAGGGCATCTTTGGGGCATCTGGACTCAAACTGAAACATCAATTCTTTCTGGTCTTTAGCCTGCTAGCATTCAGCTCTCCTGGTTCTCAGTCCTCTGGTCTCTGACCTCACCATTGGTTCAGTTCTCTTGGGTCTCCAGCTTGCAAAACACAGATCCCGGGACTTGTCAACTATAATCATGTGAGATGATTCCTTATAATAAATCTCTCCTTCTCTAGACACACACACACACACACACACACACACACACACACACTCTCTCTCTCTCTCTATTGGTTCTGTTTCTCCAGAGAACTCTGAATAATACAGCATATGTCCACCCAAAAAAAAATGTACATGAATGTTCACAGCAGTTTTATTTGTAATTGGCAAAAAGTGGAAACAATGCCAATGTCCATTGATATAGTAGCATGGATAAATACATGGTGCTAGACTTGTGCCATGAAAAACGATACCACAATTAAAAAGAATAAACTATAGATCTACACAACAGCATGTATGAATCTCACAGACAAAATGTTGAAATAAAGGAAGCAGACACAAAAGATTTTCTATATATATACATTGAATTGGAGCAGGCATGAGGGAGTATTCTGAATATACGAGATGCTCCATATTCTGCTATGGATGGTAGCTACAAGGGTATGAAAATTTATCCAGCTGCGCACTTATGCTTTGTACCCTTTACTGTTTATATGATATACCCAGTATAATTTTTTAAATAAAATTGGTGTTTTAAAGCTACCAGGTATTTCTGATGATTGGCCTAGTGTAGGAAACACTGGCCTTGGAATCAAAATTTCTCTTCGAGCCAGTGTTCTGTGAGTGTTAGAAGAAACAGGCCGAACGGTACCAGGGCAAAGGCAAGAAGAAGGAAGCCAAGGCGCCTGGCTGGCTCAGTCGATAGAGCGTGCGGTTCTTGATCTTGTGGTCATGAGTTCAAGCCCTACATTGGATGCAGAGTTTACTTTAAAAAGAAAAAGAGAGGCGCCTGGGTGGCTCATTTGGTTAAGCATCTGACTCTTGATTTCGGCTCAGGTCATGAATTCACAGTTCGTGGGATCAAGCCCCACATTGGGCTCCACACTGACAGCGCTGGAGCCTACTTAGGATTCTCTCTCCCTCTCTCCCTCCCCCCCTCCTCAAAATAAATACATAAACTTTAAAAAAGAGAAAAAGAAAAAGGAAGCAGAGTGTAGAGGCAAGGATAGAAAATGAAAAGAAAGGGAGACCTGCTGAAAACACATTTAATTCAGCCAACATCTATTTAACAGCTGTTATGAGCAAGGCACTATGCTGAATAGCCAGAAGGTTAAAAATGAGCAGAGTGCAGCCCCTGCCCTCAAGGAGTTTGCCTGCTTGTGAAAGATATAATTCTACATCGCAAGGCAAAGCACAGTACATGCCCCCTGCCAAAGGGGACAACAACAGAAAGCTCTGCAAGTAGAAAATGGCATTCAGTTGGGCATGAAGTTCATCTGGAAAGACATCACAATGGGCCAGATACTTGAACGGGCCTCAAAAAGTAGGTAGAATACTGCTAGAGAGAGATGGTTGGAGGAAGATAGTTATTTAGGATCCTTTATAATTGCAATTCAAATGGACAATGCACAGGGACAATGTAACCCTTGAAAACTGAAGCTCACCAGACTCACCATGAGATGGATGAGGAAATAATCCACACCAGAAGTGGCTAGTGGATGTGCTACTGATAAAGCCAGGAGTTCCAGATCTTATCCAGAGACTAGAGATTTCCCAAGGAACCATAAAAGAGACAAATGTGCTCAGCCCTTCTCGGCACAGAGGATAAAATAGCAGGGGAAGTAGGGGTTGCATGAGGACCAGAGTCAATAAGAACAGGCTAGAGGCAATGGCCATGGTCCAGGGCTAGGCCAACCAGGACCTGAACTAGGAAAACAGCAATGGCAAGGCAAAGGTTGGGACACAGGAAACCTGGAATCAACAAATTACGACTACAGAATATACTCCCTGAGGTAGGGACTCTGTCTGTCTTGAACAAGTGAATTTCCAGTGAATTTCTAGTGCCTAGTGCAGTGACAGGTACATAGTAAATATACAATAATGTTTGTTGGACAGACTAAAAGGAGTGAGGGACAGGAAAGAGATAAAGATGACACCCTTCCCCTGGGTTAAAATCTGCATGACTAGGAAGATGGGAACTCAAGAGAAGATGGTTTGGAAAGGAGAGAAGATGATGGTTAACTGAGACAGAAATCCTAGCGGAACACTTTCTGGCATGATCTAGTAGAAACAAGACTGTGGCTGGGATCAGACAACAAACTAACAATTTTACATGTGGACGTCATCCTCAGGAAGTGACTGTTGCAGCTGCATGACCAGATGACATGGGCAAGAGAGAGAGCAGAGAGAAGAGGCATGAGAACAGAATTCAAGGGTAAGAAGCTTGGGAGGGCAGCAGGAAAGGAGATAGAAAGGAATCAGGACAGTGGAGCATCACCACAGTTCATGGAAGACAGAACTTCAAGAGGAAGGCCCTCTCAGTTCACTTCTATTTGAGAAGTAATTGTGTCCCCCTGCTCCACAATAATCCAGAAACAGAAAAGCTTAGTAGACAGTGTGGACTTAGAATAGAAACAGACAAGCCTTGGCTAAGTATAGCTTTGGTGCCAATTAATAATGAAATCTTGAGCAAGTTCCTTAAACATCTATTTCCCAACTGATTGGATCTTCTGTATTCTAATTGGTTATAAAAGTGCAATTGATATAATCTATAATCCCAGGTTGCTATAAGGATTAAGTCAAGGTATATGAAAATAAATGAAATGTATGAAAATACCCAACACAGGGTCTAGAACATAGTTGGCATTCAGTTCCTACTCACTCCCCTTTTCTGCCCCTCCTGTGTACTAGGAGCTGAGGTTTGGGGAAATGATGCTGAACAAAGACTACTTGAGATATATGTAAGAGATCTAAATGCACTCCAGAACCACTTGCTAGGACCCGGGGGAGCCACTGCATGCTGAATCTAATAAAGCTGCTCCAGAATATTGCAGTTACTAAGGAGATGTTGGTGACCCTGCAAAGATGGTGGCAGCAGTGTTGGGGATGCAAGAGCAGAATCGTCAACTATCTCCTTGGCAGCAAGAGGAAAGAGGCAGAAGTGCCACTGAGAGAGTAACGAACCACAAAGAGAGAGTGTCCTTGGGCTGAGAGCAACCCAAACATGTATGTGGACCAGTAGAGAAGGCAAGATGGGAGACACAAGAAAGACAAAGGCTTGGGGCGCCTGGGTGGCTCAGTTGGTTAAGTGTCAGACTCTTAATTTCAGCTCAGGTGATGATCTCACAGTTTGTGGGATCAAGCCCCATGTAGGGCTCTGCACTGACAACACAGAATCTGCTTGCGATTCTCTCTCTCTCTCTCTCTCTCTCTCTCTCTCTCTCTCCCTGCCCCTTCCCCACTGGCAGTCGCACTCTATCTCTCGCTCTCTCAAAATAAAGAAGCATTAAAAAAAAGAAAGACAAAGGCCATAGTATGGAGCAAGACACTCAAAGTGAAGGTCTCAAACCCAGGAGTGAACCAGATTCCATGACACAATCCTAAGATTGGTATAACTTGAGGAGCAGTGACTCTTTAAGAAGGCAAATTTACGATTACAAATTAGATACAAAACTGTATCTTTATTTAAAATAAGAAAACCATTCACACAAAAATTTTATGCTGATGAATACCACAATCACAAAACCCAGAAAAATAACATACATTTATTAATTAATTGCTTGATACACTTGATATAATAGTTTTAGTAAAAAAGTGTTTTTTTGTTTTTTGTACTTTTTTTTTAATTTTTTTAATGTTTTATTTATTTTTGAGAGAGAGAGACAGCATGAGCAGGGGAGGGTCAGAGAGAGAGGGAGACACAGAATCCGAAGACAGGCTTCAGGCTCTGAGCTAGCTGTCAGCACAGAGCCTGACACGGGGCTCAAACCCATGAACTGTGAGATCATGACCTGAGCCGAAACTGGACACCCAACCGACTGAGCCACCGGGGTGTCCCTGTTTTTTGTACTTTTTGATTGATTCCTCTTACATCAAAGGTTTTGTGGCATTATCTTCTATATAGAGTACAGAAGAATAATTCAGTCTTTCCTCCAGCATGGCTAATCAAAATTTGTTTTTAATTATTGATGGTTTACTTCATAACTTGATATTGTTAACGTCACATAAATTTTTAGGATTATTGTCATATTTGGGAAAACCACTATCAAGATCCTTTCATCTAGAAGCTATAGTATTTCAGGGCATGTCAAATTCTCTTGTGCAGAGACTCATCTTAAATGTCCTTTGACTTGATAATATTAATGAGCCAGTTTGTTGATGTTCTCACTATAGTGGTTTAGCATGAGTGTTGTAGTCACTCACTGATGTCAGTATTAAATAAGAAATTTAAATAATGATCCAGTGATAAGAATCACAAACATATGACTTTACAAACAAGCATCCTAGCTATTTGTAGCATTGTTGAAAATGTGTGCTCTGTACACACAGGAATTCTGATTGAATCATATTTCTCAGGGAAAAAAAGGAAAATGTATAGTACATTTATAATTGAGGCTATTCCTGGCAGGCGAGAATTTTCCCTGTGACTTGGCATTGATGATGAGAACCAAATTCTCACAGCTTTGCCTTTCTGATGAATGAAAAATTGTTTCCTAAACTAGCCTATGGTTCTGTAGCAAATTGCCTGGTGACCCCCCAAAAGATATGTCCTTGTGTTAACCCCCTAAACCTGTGAATTTGACCTTATTTAAAGGAAAGGTCTTTGCAGGTGTTAAATTAAAGATCTTGAAGGGCACCTAGGTGGCTCAGTCGGTTAAGCGTCCGACTCTTGGTTTCGGCTCAGGTCATGATCTCATAGTTCATGGGTTTGAGCCCTACATCAAGCTCTGCACTGACAGTGCAGAGCCTCCTTAGGATTCTCTCTCCCCCCCCCCCGCCCCCCCCCCACTCACACTGCCTCTCTCTCAAAATGAATACATAAACTTTTAAAAAATTAAAAAAGATCTTAAGATCAATCTGGGTTATCCTGATGGGCCCTAAATCCAATGACAAGTGTCCCTATAAGCAACAGAAGAGAAGGCACGGACACAGAGAGAAGGCCATGTGAAGACAAAGGCAGAGAATGGAGCGATGCAGCCACACACTAAGGAACACCAGGAGCTGGAAGAGACACAGGAAGCCAAGAAGAATTCTTCCCTAGAGTATCTGGAGGGAGAGGGAGGGCCAGACTCCTGGCCCCCAGAGCTGAGACAATATATTTCTGCTGTTTCAAGCCATCCAGTGTGTGGTCCTTTGTTAGAGCAGCTAGAAAACTAATACAGGTTCCATACATTCCAAACATTGTTTCTCCTCTACTCCCCAAACATTTCCTGTGGGGCTGCCATAAGACACGGTCACAATCTCCAGCCAAGCACCTCAAGGTGCCAGTTAAGTCAGCACAGTGCACTGCAGAGAAGCCCCCAGAAGCCCTTCCCCTGCAGATGGCTGACAATAATTTAACTACACATGCAAGTGATTGGAAGCTTCATACATACATCTCACTAAACCCAGACTAAACACGTCCTGGACTCAGTTTCCCCTTAACTGGGTCTCAACAAACCTTCTCACCCCTCCAAGGCCATTCAACACAAGAAGAAATGTGAAGGCAAGGAAATCAGAGTGGAAGGAGGTAGACTTCTTAGCAACCATGGTTAAAATACATGATGCGTGTAACTTTACCAAAACATATCACCCCATGGATGCAATCACCCCATGGATGCAGTAGTAGGGTTCCCACCCTTGGGTCCTTGGAAGGAGTTGTACAAGTAGGGGGCTCTGAGCTCAACTTCTGAGCCGAGCTTCCTGGCAATCGCCTCTGAGTCAGCCTCCAGCAAGAAGGACCACATCTTTCCCTGAGATCTAAAAATGCACAACCAAGCAGGATGCTTTCCAGTGGACCCAGTTTCTAGTAAGAAAGCAACTCTGACAAATTTGAAGAGTTCTAGGAAGGCAAGAGCACAAAAAGTATGGAGACAAGGAAGAAAAAAAATTCCTAGGTGATCACAAAAGGCCCCTTTAATTATACCAAGAACAGGAAGGAAGGTGTGACCCACACCTAAGGATATACTTAGGGCAGAGTAGTGATGTCAATGGTCATGGAAGAGAAGTGAGTATGGCAAATCCAAACTTACTTTTATATTCTAGGCAAGATTTATCAAATAAGAAAGAATAAATATTCATCAGTTGATTTAAAGGCTAAAGTTATGTGAAAGGTTCTGAAAGTCTGAGCCTTCTCTAAACAGAAGTCTGTCGACTCACCTGTAACATCTAGGGACTCACAAGAACCTGTGGATGAAATAGTCTTGTAACTTCAGTGCATCATGAAGGTTGGGAGAGATGCTGCATTTCTGTATCTGAACAGACATAGTTAGGACTTTTGAAAACAGAAGAGGTCAATACTAGTAACTACAGATTATCCATCTCAGGCAAGATTCTGGCACAGATTTTGAGCATATGCGTGTGTGTATGTGTGTGTGTGTGTGTGTGTATGTAACTTTCTGGGGCAAGTTTCCACAGTATCATCAAGTTCCCAGAGAAGTTGGTGACCCCTAAAATGGTTAAAAATTATAGATTTCCTTTGGGGAAGAAATTGCTTAACCCTTGGACTCTTCCAATCCCCTCCTTCCACAGGTGGTGAAACTGAGGACATGGGGAAAGGGATTTGTTCAAGGTCTGTTCCTTCCTCAAGTTCTCACTGCCCCACACCCACCCTTTACACTGCTTTTTCCAAAATGCTTCTCTCTCCATCAGAAGGTATCAGGAGATGCCCAGAGCTTGGCTGTGGGGACAGGGTGTGATTTATGAGCTCTCTGTATCGCTTCCTCAGATGGGACTGAGAGTTTCTGAGCATAACACTCAAACCAAAAGGAATCCCTTTGGATTTGGAAATCCCCAGACATTCCTTGAGAAATGAGGAATAAGGCTTGAATGTAATGGGAAAATCATGGGAGACAGACTGGAGATGGGACGTCTTTTAAAGAGCAGTTGGGGTTCTTGGAAAAGAAGGCCAGGATCTCTGGGAGCAGAGTGAGTTCCCTAAGGCTCCTCTGTCCTGCCAAGTTAATTTCACTCTTTTTTAAATATTATTTTAAAGAAAGATAGAGAGAGCACGAGCTGGGGAGAGGGGCAGAAGGAGAGAGAGAGAATCTTAAGCAGGCTCCTGCTCAGTGCAGAGCCTGACACAGGCCTTGTTCCCACAACCCTGGGATCATCACCTGAGTAGAAATCAAGAGTTGGATCCTCAATCGATTGAGTCACCCAGGCACCCCCATTTCACCCTTTTTCATAGACCTTCCATCCCTGCCAGATTAGGAGAAGGAATTTGACATTATTTATCTGTCTTTCTTCAAGCTCTTGATGGAATTGCTTATCATAGGCAAGAAGAAATGGCATGATTGTTTGAAGATATAAACATGCTTCAGGATTCACCCTTGTTTCCCTCTGTTCGAACTTTTTATTGTATTTTTTTATTATTTTTTAAGATCTCTTTATTTATTTAAGTAATCTCTACACCCAACATAGGGCTTGAACTCATCACTCCAAGATCAAGAGTCACATGCTCCACCGACTGAGCAAGCCAGGTCCCCCTGTTCAAACTTTTTATTAGTGATGTGCATGAGAATATTGCTGGCATGCTTACTAAATTTGCAAGCAATGTCAAGCTGGAATTATTAACCTTCCAATCAACAAATTTTTATCAAAAGCTTCTAAATGAAGAAACCAAGGGGATGAAAGACACTTTTTCCTGCAAATTCTCAGGAACCAGAAGCTAAATAGACAAGTACACAATTGTGGTGCACTGTGGCTTTGCTGCCATAGAGAGGGAGGCATGGGTGCGGGGGGTTACAGGAGCCCAGAAAAAGGGCCCCAAGCCAGATTGTGATTGCCTTGGGGAGGTAATGGCTGAGGAGTCTTGAGAAGAAGGCAGCAGTTAGCCAAGCAAACCTGAGAAGGAAGGTGATGAGCCACTGGAAGAAAGATATATACAGAGGTTCAAGGGCAGGTGAGCACTGGTCTGTTAAGGAAGCTGCATGTGGTTCTGGATAGCAGGTATTCATGGAGGTCATTCAATGGCGTCAGCCAGCAGATGGTCTGGTCGGGTCCAAGATGGCTTTGCCCACATTTCTGATTATTTGCTGGCTGGGAGGCTCGATTCAGCTGAGACTATTGATCTAGTGGCTTCACCAGCATGTTGTTTTAAGAGTGACTGGACTTTTTACATGGTGGCTCAGAGAGAGTGTTCCAAGAGACCATAACAGGAGTTTCAGGTACTTTATGACCTACCTTGAAAATTCCAGGCATTGACTCCCAATGCATGCTGTTGGCCAAACAAGTCACCAGAGCCAGCCCAGATTCAAAGGAGGGAGATTAGACCCATTTCTCAATGGGACAAATGTCAAAGAATTTGCATCATCTCTAAGCCACCATAGTGGGGAGAAGGTCGGGGAAGTGATGCTTATATTTTCAGAAAGGTAAAGTAATGGTGTCCAGGAAGGAAAAAGAGGGATGGAATTCAGCTAGGGGAGATGTTGAGGGTGCTCTATAAAATGGCCTAAGTCTTAGTAACAGCAGTATAACTCATCTGCTGATGAGCCTGGTCTTTCCTGCTCTTCATTCTTTCAACAAACACTGATTTTGTGTCCATTCTTCTCCAGCCCCTGGGCAAGGTGCTCGGGAGACAGTGTGAATAAGACACTGTTCCTGTATTTAATCCATAAATACAGAAATAAGTGCAACATAATGTCACAAGTGTTTCACCTTGGAAGATGAGGGGACTCTTTAGGTACATGGAGAGAAGAGTGGGGAAGAGGGCGTTCCAGGCCGATGAGCAGCAGGAGCAAAGCTGTAGAGGCATGTTGTGGTTGGTTTTAGGGCTGTGCAGCATGACTAGAATATGGGATATGGTGGCCTTGGCAAGAGCAAAAACAAAAGGGACAGCATTCAGACCCACAATGTCTGCCGATGGCTCTGCAGTGTGTGTGTTGAAGGGGGGAGGGAGGCATGTGGGCTCTTTACCTGTTTGCCACGTACCCTTTCACAGAAATAGCCCACAAAGGCACTAGAATCTGGCCTGCTTATTGCCTCATAGGGGCAGAGGAATGGAATCAAATGATTGCCATTGCCAGGTACTTCTTCAAAGTGATCAAAATGGGAGAAAACTGGTCAGCGGGACACCAGGTGCCAGAGCAGGTAGGGTGTGTGTCTGGCCACAGGGGCCCCCAGAACCCAGCCGGCTAACTCTGCACCTCAGGTCCTCAGCCTGAGTTCCACAGTCCTGCCCCAGTGGCCTGGCAGTATAAGAGGACAGACAAACATCAGGGCCCACTGCCTCTACCTGCCCTCCTGCCTCTAGGGGAGCCAGAAGAGATAGATACACCCCAACACCAGGTTTTACCAGGCATCCATAGAGGCTGCCGTGGAGTTCATATGTGACATCTCAACGCCAAACACTCCTAGGCAGGCGGGAGGGGGGCGGCGGGGAAGGCATCTTATTCAGCCCAAAATTTCATAGCAGGACCAAGGGTTTGGTCCCAATGAGCATGGAAATTTAGGTGTGGCACAATCCTCAGACAGCCCCGCTGATGAGCTTCCAAGAGTTCAGCAAAGCAGCTGACCCAGCCCTAATCCCAAATACCAACAGCAGACCACATACTAACCCAAACGCTTCCGGACATTTATCCTCCTTGCTAACTCCACAACCATCTGAATTCCAGCCCAGTACTCATCTTAACCCTATGCTAATACCAAATAAAATAACAAAATAACCCATACATTAACTTTACCTCCAATCAATCCTGCACTGCCCTCAGCCCTAACTTTGACTCCAATTCCAACCTCACCCTGGGTCAAAGGAAAGGAATGGTTTCTGGAGAGAAAATCACCACTGCCCCCCAACTTGGAGGCCTTGACCGACAGCTGTCTACAATTTGTAACTTGAAATGTGCCTTGAACAACTGTCCTTCGGGTTTAAAATCTGATAGGAGACTCTCGCCACTATTAAAGGATTTAATCCACAGAAATCTATTTGGAAAGAATCAGACCTTGCAAATCCATAGCTGAAAAATAGAGGCATTTTAGTTATTTCCTCTGCAAACAGCAGACGGGGATGAACGTTCTTCTATCCCAAACCCTGGGCTGCCAGGAGTCATCAGGAAATGGGATTATCTTCAATTTATAAATGTTGAATAATTGCCAGCTTCTAAGGAGAGAGAAGATAAATAGAAGAGTCCAAAGGAGAAACTAGATTTTTTTAAAGAGACATCAGCATGTTTCATTCTAACTTCATGTCTGGCCTTCTCCCCACGCAGGACGGCCGGTTAGGGGTGCCCAGCCTATGGCCCAGAGGCTACAGGCCTGAATGTGAGGCAGGGAAAGTGGGGTTTCCGACCATGAGAGGTAAGTCCAGCATTGTGCTCTGTTGGAGAAGGCTGAGGTCAGTCTGGAAATGTGACTCCAAAGTGGGCCGTCAATCAAGGAAATAAGACAAATAACCGAGGCTGAGACACAAAGCCC